>LD343960.1:222568-311496 GCA_001465055.1 Ptychodera flava | reverse complement strand
AGTAGTGGCCATGGCCGAGTATATGTTCAAAGTCGAGTTCTCGTACTATTCCCAAACACGGATAGTGCCCGTCTTCATTTCTGAGGATGACTTGCCAATGCTGTGGCAGTGACACTCAGGGCAGCGGTACGGAATGTAATATGATTCTGCATATGTGAAGTGCACCGCAAAGTGTACTCCCATGGTATGTGTTTATTAGGGGTCCATAAAAGCTCTCTGATTTTCACCGCAATTATAACAAGTCAGTGCAACTTCTAAGGCAAGTTTTGAAACAACTTTACAAACCTGAAACTCCTGTTCAAAATGAATACTTTACCAAAATGTAATCTTTCATGTTCCTACAAACAGATGTTCATCTTATTTCCTTTTCATTTTCTAGCGATTTTTTCACGTCCCAAGACGAGAAATACGGAAATTGCTTCACTTTTAATCACAAAGGGGACAGGTTTGTGAAAACTCCCGGCGCCAAAGATGGTAAGCTAACGCAAACATTACTTCCGATTCAATGGATACCTGTAAAACTTATTTTTAATTGATAACGATACAAAATTATCGACACCTTCAGAGAAATGAATTCACGATACCTGTCATTGTCTGTGTGTGTTAATTTTTGACAACGACTAAAAAGTTGATAGAAAATAAAGTACCGCGATTATGAAACAGTTTTGTTACCTTTGAGACATGCTCTCTGCAGTTAGAAACTTTATGTCAGGAACATGCAACCACAGAGAAGCAAGTTAATGTGTTTATAACGCGCAATGCATCCTTTACTTGCAGGGTTAGAATTAGCAGACAAAATACATTTTGTTTGGACCGCCTAGTTACGCCAAGGAGTGGAATTAAATTCCTAATGAGTTTACGTGTTGTGGATTGTCAGTTCAAATGATTATCATCTGTCATTATTTGGACCAGTGTATTACAGGTCAGGCGCAACCGACATCGTAAGGGAAACCTTCTTTGACTAATATCAACATGCATGTTATGTGCTGTTGTCACACTGAACAGTGACGGTTTGTATTCCATTGAATTTCAAATTACACAATGTAAATAAAATGAAAATGTGCCCATATTTCTGTCTTTATTGTCCACCGCAGGTTTACTATTGACACTGTTCACTGAGCAGGAGGAATACACCGCTGTGTACGGAAAAGATTCTGGTGTACGAGTGATCATAGCGCCCGCTGACTTGGCTCCATTACCACAATTGAATGGTTTTACAATCAAGCCTGGTTCAGTGACGTCGATTGCTATAAGAGAGGCAAGTACTACATCATTACAATGGCAGATTGCAGTTTTGATGTTTGTGGCCACGTGAAACATTAAAAACTCTTATATTCGTCTTTTGTTTAGGTCCTTAGACGCATAAGTGTAATGGGGTGATTTCTTTTCGTTCTTTCGCTGGGAAAGGTTTCAAAGGCAATCTTACATTTGACCTGATCTTCTTGGTTCAAACCTACAAAGAAATAATTGGGTTAGCAAAAGTGATACAAAATCCAGATGCTTGTCTGTAGAGTTTTGGTTCTCTTTTCTTAAAATGTCAGTACATCACTTAACATACGTTTCCCACTAAAAACATAGTGACATAGTTATTGCTGTGCAAAATGTCACCATCGCACGATGTTACAATTTGAATAGCATATCATGTCTTGAAATTTATAATAGACATACTGTGTTCGGCGCATATTGCATTCATCAACATTTCTTATAACATGTATTAATTATTTCACTGCAGAATCAACTCACTAGAATGTATCCACCCTGGGGCAACTGTACCTATGGTGGAACAGAAGACCTCTTCAAAGTTGAAGGATTTCAAAACAAATATTCCGTGTTGGTATGGATCGCTTCTGTAATTGGCCGAAAAAATTAAGCCCCTATGTCATGCATTTATCATTTTACCGTTTATATTTTACTCTGTCACGCCAGACGGCCTTTGTGTGCGCAATAATTTCATTCAAAGTTTGCTTAAAGACAGTACACTATGACTTATATATGCATTTTAATTTGTTTTGCGATACGGTCACGTCTTTGGGGGTTGATGACAATTTAATTTAAATATTTGTCAGTTTGGAGGCATTATTCTGACATTGCTGGTCCTATTTCAATCCGAATTTGTAGACGGACTTAGTACCATGTCGTTCAGATGCACGTCGATGTATCTTGCAATATAAATAAATGTGGATGGAGGCCACATTGATTTTTAATATTTTCCTTCCAGAGCCATTAGTCAAAAATTCCAAGACTGATTTCAATTAAAATCTGCTCAAGGGCGAAGTAGCATGAAGTACAGATGCGTGTCAGTTGTTTAATGTTGTATGATGCCATTTGGTCAGAGTGGAGCAAATTCGGAAATGCGAAGGCCAATTTCATATTAAATCACCGCAAAGACAAGGTGCTATAAAGTCATGGCCATATTCCTATCACACATTCTAATTGGTGCATTACTTTTACTTCAATTCAGTTAGATCTAATAACCACCTAAATTGCAGATGAAAGCTCTTATTTACAATTACTTGTTTATTAAGGAAGCCGTCATTATTTTTGGCATGGGGGTCGGAGGAATTTTATCGGAAACCCTTAAATTTCGAGTACTCCAACTCTGATGAGTTTGAGTATCCCCCTCTCTAACACAGAAATTGTGACAGACCACCCCACTTAGAAAGGTTAAATACTAATACATGTATTTGTCAAAGTTACCAAAATACAGCAATACTAAAGACCGTTCAATCCTGATGTACCCTGCTAGATTATCATCGGTTATCTCATGATGGTTGAAAACGGTGAAACCAACAAAATGAAGTTCAAAGTGATAACAAAATGTAATATAAAAACTCACATTATAACAGTATCCAACCATATAGCATTTTTTAATTTGTGGGTATCATGAAAGATGACAGGGTTTTCGCTATAGGATATCTGACAGGGCAGAATTTGAAAGTAAAGGGGAGAACACGCAAGAGGCTGAGGGGGAAAGTGTCAGAGGAGGTGCCCCTCTCTTGCGTGAAAAATTTTGAGAAATTGATGTGTGCAATGGTGTAATCTGAGAGGTGTTTCAATTTATTTGCACCAAAAATTGAGTGACCCCCTTTCTTTCTCTCCACATTTTGAGCACCCCTTCCAATATTTGAGTGCCGCCCCTCAGATTCCTCCGAGCCATAAGACCGTAAATAATGACGGCTCCCTAACGTCTTTCATGGGCATATGTAAACTATTTCATGGTTATC
Organism: Ptychodera flava; assembly: GCA_001465055.1. Classification (NCBI taxonomy): domain Eukaryota; kingdom Metazoa; phylum Hemichordata; class Enteropneusta; family Ptychoderidae; genus Ptychodera; species Ptychodera flava. The sequence goes on along the minus strand of LD343960.1, from coordinate 308,272 downwards.
TTTTCGGCTGTTGCCAGTAAAATCATGTTTTAATGAAAATGCGAAATTTTGTGATTCGGAATTTTCTTGAACAAAACTCAGAAGAAAGTACATTAACATTCTACATTTTTCAATATATTTTAAACAACACACAGGCATGTGAAAACGCATGCGTGCTGAACGCACTGGAGCAGTACTGTGGTTGTACAGACTCGATCCACAGAAATGGTCGTGTCTGTAGACTTCTGGACGAAGATGAGGGTAAGAATTTTTATAATAAAAGTGTCATCGAACCGTATACTTATTAACCCATCGATGATAACTTGCAGTTCATCACCATTATTCGCACTAAGTCAACCTGAATTGCAATCAAATACTACAAATAAGCATATCGTACGTACACGTGACGCGAGACTAGACTTGAACTTCAAATGAACCCCTGACAACTTGGTTTCCTGTTTACGTTCCTCAAACAGATCGGTGTAAAAACTTGATATACTACTTCTCAAGAAACAACATGTTACCATGTGATTGTAGACAGCCTTGTCGGTAAGTTAAGTCTGATTTGAAATTGTCGTATTTCTTAGATACGTCTTATCGTTTAATCCTCTAAAAAGTCAAGACAAGCTTATTGATCACGATCGTACAGTTTTATAATTCTCAGGACAACTTATGTGCGAAATTTTAGGCCGAGGTCTGTTTTTATTGAATTGCCAAATCACCATACACATTTCGATCTCTACCTTGCAGACATTTTACCTGAGTCAAATCTAACATCTCAAGACATTAATTAAGTCTGCTTCGGTATCCAATATTGTTAATACCTCTTAAAGTATTCTTCTGGCGCAATTCTATTATTTTACTGGTCATTACAAATACACACATGAATAAAGTCATAGTCTAATTTTAATCAGGAAAATTCGAACAGATAATTAAACTGAGACATATGATTTCTTTTAGTCATTCGTTGCCCATGTATGTTACAATAAAAGAAAACTATTTGACTTTGCTGTTATCAAAACCTCTTTACAGATATTGGTAGATTAGATTGCTGTTAAGACTGAGAATGAAATATGTATCGACTTCCCCTGCACTGTTGCATCGAAAATGATGTGCAGGGATCATTTGAGCTTACAGACTAATTTACAACGTGTAATAATTAAGATTTACAATCATACAAAGATTTGAAATGAGTATTTTAATCATCTGACCTTTATAATGCAAAACGTGTTACGTTTAACAAACATCGAATTTCTTGATAAACTGAAAATCTCTAGAAAATAACGGTTAATCCCTTAACTTACAACTTTATCCTCAGAGTAAGCGAACGCAAATATCAAGGTATATATAGAATTAGCTTCCCTTTAAAATTACATTTATTCAAACATTTCAATCCTAACTGATATCTAACAGGATCTCTTTTGTTAATGAGAATAAAGCTTTTAGTATGCTGAACTTAATTTTCCAGAGAGAGGCAATTTTCTCTAACGATGTCACAGTCCCTTTGGCCGTCAGATGTGTATTTGGTAAGTTACACTCACTTTATTTTGCATTAAGGCAATGCCAAACGCGTCAGTCGATCGGAGACGTTCCCTTAATTAAAGCCTTAAGGGAATTAAACTATATTAGTGCTTAATCCGATTTTTTGTTTCTTGGCCTAATTGCCATATGTCAGCATAACTGTCAACGCAATATAGATTTAGTATTTATCACTGTTTACCTTGCTGTACTCCCATGGTTATCTTTGCTTGTGATGAAATTGAACAAAAAAGCAGTGTTCCACACGCATTATTTGTCAGATTCAATTCTATGCAATGAAAGGCAGACATTATTAGTTTTGCTGTTAATTTGCTACGAGAGATAAACTGCGGTTGTTTAATGATACTTAATGTCTACAATCTGCATATAGGTGCGGCTGTGCCTTTGTGTTATTGTCTATGTTACAATTGTTATCATAGAATTAAATCACGGGCTGAGATCTAAAGCGCCCTCTGCCGGACTTACAAATCATCCTGTCACCAAAGCCCGCGGGGAAGTGATATAGTTGTAATGAAGGTCTGCCTTTCATTTGAGTCAATACGCATAACTGACAGCTATGCTTTATTTACCAGGCGCTGAAAACAAAACCAAGACAATGTCTTAAAAACTCAGATTTTAGTTTTGGTTTTCATTAAACTTATTCAGGCCAAAAAGTATGATCAGATTATGTAGAGTTTTTAGTCTTACTGGGTAAAATGCTGTTATAACGCTAACTTCGATCGTCTTACTAGCAGGATACCAAAGATCGACCAGAGTAGTGGCTTGTGGATGACAAATGTCAATCTTTATTTCTTCGATAAAGATGCTTACAGAAGAGCCGCTGATGATAAAAGGCTACCCTATCAACTTAACACCTAACTATATAATTCCTTAACTTAATTATACATGGAAATTCGATTCAACCCATTACAATAATTCAAGGTAAAACTTAATTGAACAAACAACTATAAAAACAATCAGCGGGTAATGAATTGCAAATCTTAATCAGTGAAACTGTTTCATAAGCTACTCTTCCGGAGAATTCTCATTAATTAGATCTTTAATTAATTAGACACTGGCGAAAACAACATATATTATTAGAAACGTCTACCCTTAAACTTTCAACTTGTTCATGCAAACATCCGTTTATGCTGACATCATCCTATGCGAACATCTGCTCAACTAACTTTTGTGGTTCCAACAATTAAGAGTATGCGTGAATTAGATGACACTTATATGCTAAATTACCATCAACTTTGTGTTGTTTATCACAGTGCCCAATTAACACATAATTGTTCGATTTCATGAAGTCAGGTTAGGTAAAATTCACAAAGTTGGTTCAACTGTTACGTACTGAACTTTGTACCACACTGAAAGTTTGAACTTCGTACCACACTGAAAGTTTTCTGAGAAGCAAATTTCCTTCGTAACAATGCAGAACGCATCCGAAATTATTTCTGAATAGAAATAACAAAAAAAACCTTTTTATTTATTTTATTTATTTATTTTATTTTATTTACACTTTTACTGAGCGGCCGAGTTACTGAAATAGTAATTTTCATCGGGGCTCATACAATTTTCGAAAAATTAAAGGAAAAAAAATACATCCAAGCAAAAGTATACTAAAGGGGAACATTTCTTTTAACATATTCTTTCAGTTTACATTTGAATGTGTACAGACTAGTCAAATTTTTCACTTCACTCGGTAATGAATTCCAAACTTTCGTGGCACGGAAATGAAAACTACGTTGTCCAGTGCCTAAAACACACAACATCTTGGTACATGACAATTCTCACGTGCAGTAGAGCGTGTAAAATAATCATGAACATTACTTCGTGGAGTAAATAAATCAGATAAATATTGTGGAGCATAACCATTCATACATTTGAAACTTAAAAGTGCCATGAAATAAAAAATTCTCGGTCCTAAGGGACCGTATCCGATGAAAGTGATTTTTTTTGCATTCTGACTCGGTAATTTTCTTGTTTTATTTCAGAGACATCTTCTACAAAGTGTACACAATGAAAATCCAAAGACAAGAAATACAAATGATGCCTTATCTGCAAGGTAAGATATCAAATCTTTGTTTCCAGCTTGACTGTTCTGAAGGTTATCTCAGTTTTATAGCTGTATGCATTCCTCGGGTTATCATCGACTCTGGGTTCTACAGCATCGTAAATTTTGAATCGGTGAACGTTCACCGATACGTGAACAAATCTCCGTTTTAAGGTCCGTCCGTAATACTGACAACGTTTCAGAGTATTCTTGTCAGAATTCCTGTCAGAATATTCTTGTTCGTCTTCAACACAGAAGTGTCTACTCTGTAGATGTTAGTTTTTTTTCAATACAGACACAGAAAACACTTTGTAGATTTCAGAGATGTGTTGATACTGAATATTCTAGCCATAGAATCTTTCACACGAGCTGAGAATTAGCAAGATTTTGGTGTAAACTATATCATTGTTGATATCTCCCTAGGCTCGAGAGAGATACGAAAATGGTAAATTTCTGAAGCTTGTGCTCACGTCAGGGCATAAGAACTCCTTACATTACAACCACATGCATGCATTGCTCAATATGAAGTGACTTAATCATACTAACAGGAATTATGTTCGTGTTTCCTGTACCACGAGTTCTGATTTTGTATCTTGGTCCGGAACCATGTTATGTTCTTTTTAGGGGTCAGGTAAGATAGGAAAAGTCGAAAAGTGCGCACAAAAGTTTTCCTTTCTTGCATGATTCTCCTACATATATTCGTTTTGTTTGTGTATCCATAGGTCAAATTTTGTTAAACTTGAAATATATCTAGAGAGATTAAGCTATGAAGTAACTTCGGAATATAAAGCATACACTGTAAGTAGATAAACTCTTCATTCGAATAACATTAAATCACAATGCATATCAATTGCCTCATTCCGAAGTTTTTGAAGATACGTCACATGGGTTGAAGTGTTGTGTAACGGTTTCGCCACAAAGCGTTGGGTATTTGTGTATATACAAGGAGACTCGTCTATACGTAGGTAGATAGATAGATAGATAGATAGATAGATAGATAGATAGATAGATAGATAGATAGATAGATAGATAGATCGACAGACAGACAGACAGACTGACTGACTGACAGACAGAGACGGAGGCAGAGAGATAGAGACAGGCAGACAACTGGAAAGACAGAGACGTTTACAAAAACCGTAAAGAAGGTGCTATTTTAGTCGCTATATAGTTGTATTTTACCATAATGTATAATTTCTTATCTGAATCGTTGAATTATTAATTTTATATAATTAATTGTGGAAAAATGAAAAAAATGATAATTTATTCATGCTGACGTCGACAAATATGCAAAACATTACCGCTTTAACCTAGTAAATCCGAGTTTTCTTCAACCATTTTACAGTGGGAAGATTTGCTGAGCGATATCGGTGGAACACTTGGTCTGTATATCGGACTGTCTGTCATCACTGTGTGTGAATTTATCAAATTCATCGTCGATGTATGTCGTCATTGGTCCCAGAAAGGAGATGGGAGCGTAATGCCTAACGATGCAATCGACACATAAGCTGGTCAATGATGCAATCGCTATGCATAGTTTTGGGAGTGTCAAATTCTCATGACACAATATATAGTACTATATCTTGCCAGTATATTGATGACGTAAATACCGCGATCTGATTAGTCGAGACGGGCAAAGAATGGTATATTCGCGACATAGCATAGTTGGCACACTAGCAAGCTCTCGGCAAGAGCAAAATCCTTTTATGACGTTCCATGCCAGAATTTCAAAATACTGTTATGATATAATAGCAATAAATCACACCCAGCGACGGTATACCAATCGATTTTGACCAGTTCACTTCATAAATGCACTCGCTATCGCTCTAGCACATATGATGTGAACCAGTCAAACGTCGCTTGGTGTGGTTTATTGCTTACTTAAACAGCTCAGAATGAGCAAAAGATTAAACGTTACATTTATCAGTCTATTCGGCACGCTTCAAAGACCATTGGGGCACTCTTTGAATCTTCATAGAATTCACTGCTTTAAAGTTTAAAGACTTAAAGCCACCATTCCCCAATCCCTGGTTCTAAGTTTTGCATTATAGTTGCTGACATTGACTAGGTGTTTTTAATGCTTTCTTTTCCTTTGAATGTTAAAAGATTTGACACACAAAAGAGACATCGGATATGAGGAGCATGCTGCATCTCTAATATAAAACCACACACTAACTTTCGTGTTGGTCAAGTGTATCTCACAACAAATGGCATAATTTCAATAAAAGCTTTTAGAAGAGAGCAAAGTATTCTGACCATATAAATAGTCAATGTTTACAAGTGCTAATGTGCAAAGCAGAAATATGAGGACTTAATTCGCTTTAATGTTGGTTGTTCAGCGTTACATCCGTAAATGGTAATACAAAATTTCTTTAAGGTAGTATGCGCCTCGAAAGTGAAAGACTTAAACTTTGCTCAAACTTTCCCAAGGAATCTTTCAACCTTGTCAACCATTCACTTTCAACATGAAGAATAAAAATAGGGGGTCACCGTGCAACTTTCGGTATTACAGAAACAAATAACCCAAGATTTACCGATATTTAACATCCAAAATGGCCACCATCCCAGTGTTAACTCAATGGAGAAAAATAAAATTTTTGACTTTCGAAAAACTAAGCGGGTGAAAAGTTTTCTACTCAAATGAAGAGCTTCAAAATGAACCCTCACTAGTGGTATATTAGAAAAGAATTGTGAAAGTTTGAGAGTCAGAGTATCTGTGCCCGAGGCACATTCTACCTTAATACGAATGAAAACAAATGGGTATGAAACCCATGGTACGAGGTCGGTTGCTCCTTTTGTAGATGCCCTTTGCCGTTTGAATTGGCCATGTGTCAACGGCTTCACCAATGAATTTCCCCGCTCTGTCTATTCAACAAGTGTGATAGTTTACATGTCTGTTAGGTTCAGATCACTTCAAGTGGATATCTCATCAGGAGCCAAGGATGATACTCTAGTGATCGTTGACATCTGCAGGTCACTTTAGCATCAATGCGTGTTTCATTAACTTAATATAACTTAATATGAATTATTTTAATATGATTTTATTGACCATAGACAGAAGAGTTTTTTGCCGAACTAAACATGAGCCACTTTGGCGAATGATAGAAAGGTTAAACAGGCAGTTTTTTACGATTCTGTACCATAGAAGTATAAAGTTATGTCCGCATGATTGAATATATGGAATGCCAACATTAATTTGCTGATATGATTAGTTCATAACATTGTGTGATGTTTTAATCTACCTTCGATTAGTGTACGCCTACTGCCGTAACCTATGGGAGTTTGACCGTCTAATAACTTTCCGTATTTTGTCTAGTACGCGGAGTCCCGAATACGGGAGACGCGCGACGCGCAATTTTCAGGTGTTTGTAGCAATTTTATTTCAACAATCGCGCGCGTTCCACTCATATCGCGCGTGCCACATCCCTCAAAATTTACCATAGAATAGTTTATACGGACGATTAATTGAGGGAGGTGTATAATAATAGGGTTATACACAAAATACGGCCCTGTATGGGCTCGGGCTCAGTGAGTGACTTGTCACTCACTGAGCTCTCGTCCATACAGGGCCGTATTTTGTGAATAGCCCTATATTATCCGCTATCTTTGTAGGAATTGTTAGATAGGGACCAAGTTCAATGCTGTGCTTTAGACATTACGAGATCTTCCGTGGCTTGGGTTAATGATGGGATAATATGTCATGATACAGAACAATTACCCATAACGAGTTTAGGATTGCACAAAAACTCACGAGATATACTTGAATTATTCATACGTAGTGACATAAAACTTGCCTGGTTTCATATATCATTGGCAATGACGTAGTCGTTTCCACCTTAATCTCGCGAGATCTTGTAATGTAAGGAAGTAAGTGTTGATCGGGTAAGTGGTAATTCAATTTACCTGGTGTAGAAACTATTGAACTTTTATTGTTATGTTAATCAGCAAATGAAATTGTTTAAAATATCTTCCTGGACCGTTTTAGAGGATAATAAGAACTGAATAAATATAATATACATCAGTAGATGAGACAAAGTCTAAGATATTTCTTTTTGATAAAATAAGATTTTTTCTGATGTTCAGCGAAGACATGGATATTTATATTGTATGTATTTGTAGGCATAAAATGCACGTCTGTATAATTCGTGAAATAAGGTAGAAATAATGAAAAGAAAGGATATTTTGTACATGGAACACAGAGCCACATATGAATGATATTAATTACATATGAATTATAATTTGAATTTTCTACACTCAACATTTGGAGAGTTAGATATTTAGTAAGACTGTGATTATTTAATAAAGGCAGATACGTTTAAGATAGTTCTCAATACAGATTATAGTTTTCCTAAAAAATAAGAAGATTACACAAATTTGTTGATCAACAACGCTAAGCGTTATTATTCAATTCGCTTTGTGCAGCTGAAAACTTTATGCTGGAGCACTGTTACCCGTAGGTTGGATTTCGTCTGTTTTCAGAAATTCCAACGACATGGTATCATAATTGTGCTGAAGGGTATGCCAAGTCTTCAACAGTGCAAACCCAAATGTTTCTTAAATCTAATCTTTTATTTCTCAATGTATGTGATATAACACAGATCACGGACTCGTTGAACTGTGTGTTTTATGACTAACTGTACCGAATGAATGTGACTTAAAGTAAACACTGTACAGATTGGAACACCTATAAGTGTGTTAAAATGCTGATAATGAAAAGCTTTTAAAATTTCGATGATGTGTAAGTATACATATTTTAATGTAATTTTACTGCATTAATGTACCTGTTTTTTCGACAATCTCGTGTGACGGACAACTTCACTCACTGAAGTATATCTTCACTGTGCATAGTCTAGATTACATGTAAGTGTAACATGGAGATATTCGATGTGGACTGAGTGTATCATTAGCAGTACTCATGGCAGCTGTATCCTATATTCGTCTGTGCATTAAGTTTGGATGTAATGTTACTTGTTTTGTAATGTACCTCGTTTTTTTTTACATTAAACGTTTATTTCACCCACAACCGAGTAAAGGACGAGTGTTATAGCATGGTCATATATGAAGGAACCTAACGAATCTTTGAAGAAATTGGATAAGTGAATTAATTTAAGGCGGATTTGTAAATAAAACGCCAGTGGGGTGTATCTGAAAAGTAAGAGCACTCATTTTTCTCATCATATTCTTGTCTACACTCTCTGTTACCTATAAGCTGTACAATTTATTGAGAAAATGACAACAGTTTTTACGTTTGAGTAGTGCCCCATCTTCATTTGACAGAGCAATTTGCAACGGAACAAGCATTAGTGAATCACTAAATTGTTTTGCAGGAAATATTGTTATCAAGCGGAGCTGAAGAATATTCGCCTAAAACATGATGTTTGCAGTCTATTTCCTTGTACGCTAAAATTGTTCATCCAACTAGAAGGGTTTAAATTCAGACACTTTGGACAGCTTTAATGAGACAAGCAGAGATTGAAGCAGTTGGCAAAATGATTTTGTCGTCGAGAGAGTTCTAGAGCTTCTCCAAGCGTGAGTCGGTTGTCTACAGTGGCTGGATAGTAAATAAAATTTGCCATTATCACCTGGGCAGCCATTTACAAATTATCGACATCATTGTTTGCAGGAGAGGGGTAACAGTCCTTTGCGATTGGCAGTAGAAAGAGGGGAGCCAATAAGGCCAGACAATAATAAATCTTGTTCATTGGATCTTTTGGACCAAGATTCAGGAGCGGCGAGCGAAAATTGTTTTTACTTTATTTAGGCCAAAGGCAGACAAGGCATAATAATATTTTCCCCTTTTAGGCTAACAAGGTGTACTAACCTTGACAAAACGGAGAAATTTCAGCCAAAATTGACCCAGTCTGTGTAGTGATTTGCAAATTCAGACGTCAAAACAACGTATTGACAGAGCTCAGTGCAGACACGTCGGAAGTATCATTCAGAATCCCACATGTCTACCAAAACCGACGAAGTGTAGGACGCCGCCAGCGACGGTACTAAAGTATTTGCAATGCCGAAGTATGAATTTGCCGAAATCTAAAAAATTCAAATCGAGCAAAGTAGAAGCGGCGATTCCGATAAACAATTTAATTTTTCTTTCTGGCCTAACGTAATAATTTTTCCTAAACGATAACGTATCAACAAATATACCGATAACGGATCACATCAACTGATAACGTATTGGATCAAGTGATTCAAGGGAATAGATTCATGGGGGTAGATCTATCCTGGATCAATTGATCAATCAACTGATCAATCGATAGATCGACCGATTGATCGATCGATGCATTGAACTATCAATCAATCGATCTTTCCATCGATTGAATGGTTGAATGAATTGATCGATTGATAGAACGATATATATATATATATATATATATATATATATATATATATATATATATATATATCTGTGTGTGTGTGTGTCGATCGATAGATAGATCTATTGACGATCAGATAGATAGATCGATAGAGTATCAATCAACCCATAATGTAAAGTATAAAATCAACAGATGACGTATCAAATCAACCAATAATGTATCAAATCAAGCAATAACCTAGCCAAGTCAAAGAATAAAGATTCAAATCAACTGATCATGCATCAAGTCAACCAATAAAGTATCAATCAACCGATTAAGTATCAATAAATGGAAACTAACTAAATATAAATGAGTGTTGTAGCTTTCGTTTTTTCATGATCAATCAGTTACACTTCAGGGTTTCATATACTTGTAGTATACTTTTTTCGTGATATTACAAGACATCACGAATCGAATTTCATCATGGAAATGCGACCTAATTAATAAGTATTCCTGCAGAATGTATTAAAGATACAACACACATTTGAGTGTCTTTATCGACACACTTTCTGAGTTGAGGGGACCTGGAAAACATTTTTCAACATGACCGATTATAAAATTCCGTTACAACGTCAGTATATCAAAATGACAATAAGTCTTTACAATGTAACTCTCATCCTGGGACTGAATTACAGGTAAATCTGGACTCATTGTTCGATTGAATTCCTTATAATTTTGCAAGTTACTCCTGTAAGCAAGCCAAGTCAACAGATTTTGTTGACAACATATTGCCTTTTCTTTTTTTTATCCTTTCTGTCGCGATTCACGTCAAGTCACATCTTGTGATTACGGAGACATCGCAAAATTATTGAGTAGTCGTACATAGTATAGTGCTGATAGAAAAAAAGCGCTTACCAGAGTTCACCCATACATTTAAGTTAGGTTCCAGCATATTAATCACTGAAATGCTTACCTTTTACAAATACACCCGATGAAGATTTTCAATAACATGAAAAATTGTCAATTTTACTATTACATAATTAGCGTTCTTTGGTGAATTACTAATACGCAGTTATTTCTATCGGTGACGTATTCAATATATGCGCGAAATTTGCGATGTTGTTTGTCGGTGATTGCGACACTGCAATTGGTCTGTTAGAGCCAGAAAAACAGCCCCGAAGGGAAAAAGGACTTGCGTTTTGTAGCTGGTCCGATTACGTTGTTAAAAACAATAACAATTGTTTTGTGATAGTAACATTTATATGCAAAGAAAAGTATTCCCACTACTCGCCTGTATAACTTGTGTTGCAGTACGAACGACTAACTTGATCTAAATGTTGCTACAGTACTGGAATGGGTTTGGAAAGTTGTTTCTAATCTTGCTATTACAACCACACTTTCTGTCTGATTTGTAGCCGACACAGACACATAATGGGTTTCTTTCTCGATAGGTTCTCTGTGTAAACCAACAGCCGCTCATTTCCCTGAATTTGTTTTATCAATACTTATATTATCTCTTTGAATTTTACCTACTAATCTTGTATATAGTAAGACTAGAAACAACTTCCCAAACCAATTCCAGTAGTTTGACAACATTTAGATCAACTTAGTCGTTCGTACTACCATGAAAACAGTCGAAACACGATTGATTTGTGCACAAATTTGTAGCAATTAACACTAAACGGAAAAAATGAATAGAAGAAAAAGAAAATTAAGTACCAGACAATGCGATAACAGATCGACCTATCTATCTCTCTATCTATCAACCAATTTATCGATCGATTGATTGATAATTCTGTCTATTGATTGGTTAATCTATCATTCTATCGGATTGATTGATCAGTCGTTCTATCGATGGATGTACCCATTAATTTATCAATCGATAGATTGGTTGGTTGACCGATCGATAGATCTATCTATCTATCTATCGATTGATCCATCGACCATCTATCGAACATCGATAGATCAATCGATCTATCGATTGAGTGATCAAATTATATAGATCGATCAACCAATTATCTATCTATCTATCTATCTATCTATCTCTCTCTCTCTCTCTCTCTCTCTCTCTCTATCTATCTATCTATCTATCTATCTATCTATCTATCTATCTATCTATCTATCTATCTATCTATCTTTTTATAAATCGTTCGATCTATCGTTCCCCATGAATCGATTGGTCAGATACGTTATTAGCTAATTGATACGTTATTGGTTGTTTTGATGCGGTATTGGTCGACTTTTATACGTTATCAGTAATTTACCGATAACGTATCGATGAACTGATAACGGATACGTTATCGGTAAATTTATTGATACGTTATCGGTTAGGAAAATTGCTACGTTATCGGTTCGTTACTACGTTATCGGTTGATTTGATACGTTATCGGTAAATTTTAACTACGTTATCGGGTTTGATACGTTATCTGTTAGTTACTACGTTATCGGTTGTAACATAAGTAAGTAACCAAAGAATATTAATGATGTATTCGTACAATTTTCATGTTATTGAAGATCTCCATCAGGTGTAAATGTATTTGAAAAGGGTAAGCATATCAGTGAATAATATATACAGGAACCTGATTTAAATGTATGAGTGAATTCAAGTAAGCGTTTTTTATTATCAGCACCATACTATGTATGTATGTATGTATGTATGTATGTATGTATGTATGTATGTATGTATGTATGTATGTATGTATGTATGTATGTGAAAACTTTGTATAGCGCCTAATATCCAAAGTTAAACAATGCTCAGTGGCGATTAGAGTTACAATGAAAATGCTCTCTGGAAGATGTAAGTTTTTAAACGATTTTTGAAAATGTTTACATTAGGAGAGATTTTTATGTCCAGGGGCGAAGAGTTCCAAAGGACAGGAGCTGCTACAGAGAAGGAGCGGCGACCATAGGTAGTCAGATTCCATCTAGGTGTGTGCAGAAGGCATTTATCAGATGAACGAAGAACACGTGATGAGGCACAAGGTGTCATTAAATTCCTGAGATATTGTGGAGCGTGTCCATTTAGGGCTTTGTAAGTAATCAGCAAAAAGCTATGTACTACTCAATTTGCTATGTCTTCGTAATCATAAGATGTGACTCGACGTGAATCATGACAGAAAGGATAAAAAAGAAAGAAATGGCAATATGTTGTCTACAAAATCTGTTGACTTGGCTTACTTACAGGAGTAACTTGCAAAATTAATGAATTTTGATCATAAGGAGTTCAATTGAACAATGAGTCCAGATTTACCTGCCTGTTATTCAGTCCCAGAATGAGAGTTACATTGTAAAGACTTATTGTCATTTTGATATACTGACGTTGTAAGTAACGAAATTTTACGATCGGTCATGTTGAAAACTTTTTTCCAAATCCTCCCAACTTAGAAAGTGTATCGATAAAGACACTCAAATGTGTGTTGTATCTTGAATTCATCCTGCAGAAATACATATTAATTAGGTCACATTTCCCAAATTGATGAAATTCGATTCGTGATGTCTGGGTAATATCATGAAAACATTATACTCAAGGTATATGTAATGCTGAAGGTGTAACAGATTGATTATGAAAAAAGGAATAATAAACACTCATTTATATTCAGTTAGTTTAAATTTGTTAATACTTATCGGTTGATTGATACTTTATTGGTTAACTTGATGCATTATCAGTTGATTTGAATCTTTGATTTGAATCTTTATTTTTGATTTGGCTACGTTATATGTTGATTTGATACATTATTGGTTGATTTGATACGTTATTGTTCACTTTGTTACATCATGGGTTGATTGATACGCTATCGATCGGTCGACCTATCTATCCGCCGATCGATCGATCGAGCTATCTATCCATCGATCGTCATGTATATCAATAATTCTATCAATCATTCAATCAGGCACCGTGGACCAGTGGTTAGGGTAACGGACTCACTATTGGAGGATGGTGAGTTCGAGACCCGGTTCAAGTCCCGGTAGATCAAGAGTAGCGGATTCACTGTCGGAGGACGGTGATTTTGAGACTCTAGCTCGGTGTTGTGCCCCTGAGCAAGGCACTTTACTCCTCAGTGCTCCATTGGGGTAGTGGGTAATGGGTAACTCATCCTGTAAATGGGCAAAGCACCCGTTGGATGATGGACTGAAATTAAAAAAAAAATAAAAAAAATAATCGATTCATTCAACCATTCAATCGATAGAAAGATCGATTGATAGATCAATGGATCGATCAATCGGTCGATCTATCGATTGATCAATGGATTGATCGATCGATCGAGGATAGATCTACCCCCATGAATCTATTCCCACGAATCACTTGATCCAATACGTTATCAGTTGATTTGATATATTATAGGTAAATTTGTTGATACGTTATCGGTAGGGGAAAATTACAACTTTATCGGTTCGTTACTACGTAATCGGTTGATTTGATACATTATCGGTAAATTTTTACTACGTTATCGGTTAGTTACTACGTTATACCTTGCTGGTGCGTTCGTTGTTGACTTTGTCAAAGTTAATCCGGTGATAATCTGGTGACAGCGTCCACAGTAATTTACCTTGCTTACTTTGGCGAATTAGGCACTCAAACTCATCAGATAATCGACTAAATTACTACCCTTGCTTGCCTTGGCGAATTAGGCAATCAAACTAGTGAGATAAGCTTAATAGACGCAACACAGAGACAAAACTTCGCTAAAGATTGTCAAAGGACAAATACACAAAAAGAAAGCGTTACAAAACCAGCGCTAACATAAGACAAAGACACCAAAGCTGCAAAGAAAGGTTGGTATAAATCTTTATTGGCAATATATATCATAGTCAAACGTATTAAAATAAAATAAACCATAGCAAGAAGAACCTTGTCCTGAGACAAGACACCTGGGGACGGACTTTGGTGCAATGCCCTATGGAGTGACTTAAGTCTAACCGGACCCTAACCCTAACCCTAACTTAACCCTAACCCTAAACTTAACCCTAACCCTAACTTAAGCCTAACCCTAACCCTAGCCATCGGAAATAAATATAAACAAACAAACAAACAAATAGATAAATAAATAAATAAATAAATAAATAAATAAACTGCTCTTTATTTACAAATATAATCAAAACAGCTTTTCGCTGTTATTTTATTAAAATAACAAATAAACAAACACAAACACTTACACACAAACAAACACAGACACTCACAAACAAGGAAGAAGAGCCCCCTGTGTCTAGATGGCTCAGTAATCTTACCCGTCTGAACAATGCGTGAGGTTCAGAAAATATGAAAATGAGCATGTACATATATATCCTTTCATTGCCTGGATATGATCGACCAAGATTAGGGAGCCGTCATTATTTACGGCCTGGGGGGTCGGAGGAATTGAGGGGTGACTAAAAAAAACCCTGAAAGCTACAAAGGGGCGGCTCAAAATGTGAAGAGCAAGAAGGGGGTTACTCAATTTTTGGTGGAAAATAAATTGAAACACCTCTCCGATTCACCATTGCACACATACATTTTTCAAAATGTTCGATCTGAGATGGGGGACACACCTGTCTCATACTCACCCCTAGGGATGTTCCAACAGTTTTACTTAGTAAAATACAAATTGAAAACACTCTCTCAGATTGCGCCAGCCTGCATCAGTGCTTAAGCTTACGTCACTTTCTCAATTTTTTTCAGGCAAGAGATTAGACAGCCCCCGTGACACTTTCTCCTCCAACCTTTCCCGTGCCCCCTGTACTTTCAAATATTGCCCAGTCAGATATCCTAGTGATGATAATTAGCAGGGTAACTCAAGGATTTAAAAGGTCTTTACTATTGCTGTATTTTTGTAAATATTTACAAATACATGTATTGATATTTAACTTTTCTGAGTACGGGGGTCAGCCAAATGTATGTGTTACAGTGGGGGTTACTCAAATCCATCATGGTTGCTAGAAGTTACTCGAAATTTCAGAGTTTCCGATGAAATTCCTCCTCAGACCCGCGGTCGTAAATAATGACGGCTTCCCTAAAGAGAGGGGGAGGGGCGTGGTAAGGTACACATACGCATGCGTGGAAGTACCTCTCAATCAGCAGGGAAAAGGCATGAGTGACGTGGACCGAATTTAGACGGTGTTGTTGTTCTGCAGGTGACATGTATCCATCTGGCGTATACCCAGGATACCTGTACACAAAGCCTTATTACAGTCCTAATATGCTTCATCCTCATCCAGTCTGTTGGGCGGGGCCAGAGTTCACGGCAAGTATTGTCAAAATCACTTGGTTGCTTTGTTTGACATTTCCCATTTTTAAACTTCATTATTGAACGCTTGTACGAGTTATCAAAAAGGCAGAGTATACAAAATATACCCAGACGATTTTAGACGTAAACCAAAGTAACTTTGGTCCTTGTGATGACTCCAGTGTCTTAAAATAAATCAAGCGACAAAATTAAAATCAGCATCGCAGCTATGGATGTCAATTATGATATTGTCGTGTCGCTACGTGTGCGTATGACAGAAGGAAATTTGCGATACATCGACTAGGTATGTACTAATTTGCATGTATGGATGACAAGAAAATATATTGTTTACTAATTTCATGATAATTGAATTTGATTTCATTCATTTTAATACAATATCTCTTAGTTGATTCCAGATTTATTTATGTTAATATATTCCTTTCTGATGATAAGTGAAACCACACCCAGAGTTCATGGTGTTTTCCAGGATACTTTATTTCTCACAAATTATCATACAGTCAACACTTTTGTTAATGAAATGCATTTTCTGAAAAAGAAGTTATCTCTGTGTAATATCATAAAGACAGACAGAACACCACCGGTACATACAGAGGTATTCCCAGGGTTTTCAGTACACTGGTATGTTGACTTGTAGTGTACTTTTGAGCCGCCAACATGTGCACCAGGACAGGCTGGCATACAGAGAAGATAGAACAGCGCCCTCAGTCGTCAAACTTATTGGAAAATTTCTGGATGCATGACTATGCTGCTTCTTGGATAACAATCCATATTAACAGCATTGGCAGTTGCACGTCAATACGACTGTTTATTTCTTGCTATATGGTAATTACATATAACCTAAAATTTCTGGCATCAGTAGGTATATTTATCACTACATCCTGAATTATGCCCTTAGTTGAACATTTTCTAGGGATCGAAGTCCACTAAGCCTAGACCCTATTGTATTCACTAAAAGTCAACTCTTCTTCTTCTTCTTCTTTGGAAACATTTTATCAAGGTAGAACTAAAAGCCGTTGCCCAAAAACTTTTCAAAGGTGGAACAATTCTCTTGCTCCATGAGAACTGGTGCTTGACTTGTAATTTTGTGTGTATTGTCATCTATAGGCAATCTGCTTGCAAGTTTGTTACAGGCATTTCAATCTGAGTCACATGGTTTTGCAATATCATATTTCCATTTATGAAATAAAAACTATGATAATTATGAAATAATATTTAAGGGGATGCTGCACCCAACACGGCGTATTTTGCTCAAAAATCACTTTTTTGCAAATATCCGTTCAATTTTAATTAATTTGTTAACCCAAGATTAAAATATTGGTTGGGTTCACCTTTTAGCTTGTCAAGCAGTCATAAGTTGCGTGATAAAGAAGTGTTAATTTATGCAAATGTATGCAAATCACCCGATTTCCTGGCTTCTTTTTTCCTCCCAATTTCAAAATTTCCAAAGAATTTAACTCGTCTGGCTGGGTCAAAGTTTCTGAAATTTTCACAGTATGTTCTTTAAATGTTATATTAAAAAACGACTATTTTGTTTGGCAATAAAGTTCCTACATTTTGAATAAGAGGCATTTTAATTTTGCTAATCATGATTTTAATCACTTTTTTGGAGTGTCAGCCTTTCAACTCTTGCCATTTTAGAATACGGATAGATAATGCAAAATAAAAAAGTGGTTTTTTTCTACATATACTCTTCTTTAAAGTGAAATATTACACTTCAGAAAATGTCGTCAAGTTTTTGACTTAAATTAATTTTTAACATTAATATCAAAATTGAGGTTTTTTACCCCAAATATACACCCACTTCATCCTTTGAGTAAAATACTACTTAGCCTACTACCATCCTAAACTTTAGAGTCTCTCCTTTTTGAAAATATATAGTATGAGGGGGTTTCCTTGTCATCTTTGATGAGTAGTGTTGCTTAGAAAAAAACTGTGTTGGCAACATGCAGCTCCACCTTAAGAACTGTCATTCTCTAAAATCAACATAGCTGAAACTGTGAATTTTGTGTGAGCTAAAGAAAGCATATTTGGAAAAACAGAATTACTGTAAATCTATCACAGGTTTTACAGCTGTCTTATATTTTTACTCTGCTGCAGCTTATGATGGGTATCAGTCACTCAACAAAATGAGCCAACTTAAGTAAGCAATTGTCAAATTTCACTGAGGCATAATCTAATATTTGGTTTATTTAGTAATATCCATGGTTACAATTCTATCAGCCAAATACTTTGATGACTTTGATGATATTTGCATCATAAAAGTCAATTGCCAATTCTTTATTGTCTCCCTAAAGCAAATTGAAATGCCTAGGCTATTTAGCTTGTCAATTGTGTCTATACTGTAAACTGCATTGTTATTGTTTATATTTTAAAGGCACATGAGCTGCAAGTTTTGGCATTATTTTCATGATTTTATATATAGATTAAAATTAGTTCATAGAAATGTTCTTACTCAGATATGTTTACTCAAGTATAATTATCCACTCAGTAGGACTGCATGGGGAGGTTTCAGGAAGACAAACAATAAACGGGTGCCGCTCCCAAATATGGTTGCCTACGTACAACTACATGATAAACAACATAAATGGTGCATGTACACATTTGAATCTTTACCAATACAACATGGTGCAACCATATGAAAGGACAGGAAAGGGATTCACTCCACTTTGACAAAAAAATTCTCCGCTTTTCACATAACATGGCAAGATTTTGAAAATGGCGGGAAATTTAAAATGAACAAAAGTCTGTTTAATTTCTTGCCCATTCTGCCACAAACAAACATTGTTGAGGCATAGTTAATGACCATATCATTCAATTTACAGATTGCAATGAATATCTGAGGAAACTGGAGGTACTTTTAGGTTGAACAAATTTTGCACAGCTGTATCTCATAGGCCTTTAATTCTAGTTTGAGCCAGAATTCATTTGTGATCAATAACAATGCACTTTACTCTTGTACAGGCTGAGTTTGACAAGCTGAATACTGTGTATCTAAATATGTTCTTGGGAGAAGAACTAGGAACTTTAATTTTCATTACAAACCAAAATATCGAAAAAAATCATCAAAAATTACTGCTACCTTTAACTTCATTTGAAATTGCCAGAGTTGTACATAATTCTTGGTACCTTAAATATGATTTGGCACCTATATGAGTCATAGAAGTCGAAGGCATATTTTTAACATGGCAGATTTCTACAGGTAAAACACATAAGATTACAGAAGTGAAAGTAATGTTTAGGTTATACCTGAATTTAACACCAGAAATGCCTAAAAAGATGAAAAGATGAATTAGTGTAGCTAGTTTTACAAATAAACATAACTTTATGCCATGAAACTGTTGGAACAATTGCATTCATAGTATTTATCAGATTACTATCGCAAACTCTTGCGATAGTGGAAGTTGACTTTTTACCCACAATGCATTTCAATATGCAGTTTGACCCCTTACCACAAGACAATTTTAAACTTAGATGCTCAAAGCAAACCAACCTACGCATAATGCAGTGTCAGCTTACTCCAGTGACATGCATGTACATGAGAAATATCAAATGAAATTGATAAAAAAGAAATTCTATTCCTGGCTAGAATTTATTTGTCAAATAAAACATTGTATATTGTATGATGAAGTGTTGTCAAAAAGCTGTTTTGCATTTCAATATATCTCCAGAGGCGAAGAAAGGTACTTGTTTACGTCACAAAAAACTTTCTTTCATGAGCAGTTTATGTTTGACAAAATCTAATTTATGTTGAATTTTGATGTGATTTTTTTATTTTGATGGTGAGATGTTTTTTCCAGAATTGTGTGTCACTTTGAATAAAAATTTAGAATTCGTTTGATGTTAGAATAAATAAGTGGGACGCAAATGTTTACGTATCATTGCGAGTGATTCAACAATGAAAATAAAACTTTAGAAATTGAAATGAAGGCAGGCTATTTAGCTAGCCAGGCAGTGAATCACCTGTCACGTCCGCCGAAGCCAGCCAATATGCACACGCATTTAGCCTTGTTGTATACCGCCCTCTCACGTTAGCTGGCCCATCAGATGTCGACTAATTGTTCAGTAGGGGTGGTAGGATAGCTATGGTATCGCCACTTACAAAGCACAGCTTGAAACGCTCATTTTTCAAAGATATGTTGGAATCAAAATAGCATATTATCTTCACATTGTGGGATTGCTATCGTCGCATTATTATTGATGTCACAATGGTCACGATTTACCGACGAAAAGCCAACCCCCCGTCCTAATAATCGGCCATAACCGGTAGTGACGTCAGGAAGCGCCCACAAATAGCAGAGCCGCTTTGCCAGCTTTTGTTGTAATTTTTCTTTCTTTCATCATAGTCGAATCTCCAAGTATACACTACTTTTTCCTCAATATTTTATAGTTATGAGTAATGGGGCCAATCAACAAGTACAGGGTCTAGATCGGCAGGTATGTATACGTAATACTGTAATGTGTTCTCTCTAAACGACGTTTTCCGAGGGGGTTAAATTTTGCCCAGACGACGGTGATTTTCGGTCGTGTCAGACCTCCCGTTTCTGAAATTTGCATAAGACTGCTGGGAAAAAAGTCCAAAATTCTGTGGTTAAAAGCCGCCAGGGTAGCATAACGAGACAAAAATATGCATTTACAATGTCTACTTTGTACGTTCAACAAGAATTGTCTTCCCCAATTCAGTAAAATTGGCTCTTTATATTACGGAAATGTCGGTTTCACAACCGCTTCACAGTCTAGCAACATGGCGAACTTAGTCTGTGCCCATTTATCATGCTCGCGTACCCGCTTTGTACTAAGTATTGCCACGTGCTTGCGCGCGGACAAGCTTTCCTGTACAAATCATTATTCAGTGATTTGGAAGGACATATTTCACAGACACTGGCGGCATGCCTATACTTTACAGGACGAGAATGTTGAATTTTACTTATCACTTTTTCGATCAAATTTATTCGTTAACGTCCATTACCGGCTTGCCGGTGTGAGCGCGCCGGTATGAAGCTGGTTAACTATGCGATAGGGAAAGTCTGCACATGTTCCGTCGTGTTCGTCACCCAGATAATCTTTTCGGTCGGTATGTTCAGGTAGTCTGTGATAAGGTCACCTTCATGGCATCACAATAACCCCAATCCCTGGCTGTGACCCTGTGCCGTGGCACCAGTCGGCTCAGCTGTGGCTGTGTGGCAAGGCTTTGAAGTTTAGATTATGGTATCCCACCGCCACATCCTGTGTGTCATATCATGGAATTTGTTCTTCCATGGGCATATCACAACTGTGATAACCAACTTCATGATATGCATGCATGGCGGGACCAGTTCTCCAACTCTTATTGTCACGAAGGCTATGTTGAAATTGTAGACTTCATAGAATATCTGTGAACCTCTGTTGGTTCCAGCCCAGTTTTTGATAAAATATTTGTAATTAGTTACTTATGCTATTCAAAGTTGTCTGCCCGTCATCAGTTTGTGATTTTCATCAGTTTGTGCAAATTTAGAGAGCAGACCCTGTGCCAGCCTTCAGCCATGGTTATAGCTTACCATTTTCAAGGCAATGTGCTCTGTCTTAATTATTTTGCATGGAAAAAAAGCTTTATGTGAAATGTGTTTATTGGAGTACCACTGACCTATGTTCTCAAAAAATCAATGTATTTGATGTGTGGCGTGCAATCAGGTTCACAGTTTTACTTATTATATCCTGGATGGCTGTGGCAGAGGTTGGATAACACTCTGAACAGGCTCAGGCTTGCCAGTGCAGTGCTATTCATCTGGCAAAACACCTCTGTAGAGGGTTGCAGTCAAAGATTTGCCACATGTTACTATTTGGAGATGCACATGCTTGTAAATGTACATGTACCTTGACCGTATCTCTATATGTACGAACATCATGAAAACAATACATGTAGTTTGTGCAGAACAGAACAGATTCACAACTTCCCACCAGGTACATGTACAAAACTTAGTTGCGATGGTGGCTGCAGCATATTTTCTGTTGATGTTAGTTTCAATATCATTTTCATGTTGTCTGAGTTCATCACTTTGAAATGAAGTAACCACTTTTCTTTTCGGTCAAGATACATGTACTTCTTAGTCCCACACCCTCATGGCAAGGCTGAATGTTATTCATGTAAGGCCAGAACAAGAAGTGGTGACCTTGCATTTTGCCCAATAAATTCCATGATGCAGCAATCAAAGCAATGCTAGTAGTGTTTTTTCTGTTCATGTTTGTAATTTTGAATTAGGAGAAAAAATGATTCAGCTCAGCATCACTTGATCCATCCATGTAGCCCACTTGTATGCATGCATCCTTGGTATGGCATGGCTAAATAAGGTGACATTCACAAGGATGACAGGAAAGGTAGTTTGCTTTCATTTAGTTTACTGTTTATTCTACAGTTACACAGTGCAGCTCATCAGTGTTGAGAACAGTCATTTTGTGTAAGGATTGTCTATTGATGAATTGTACAAAACCAAATTATATTGCAAAAATTTGGTAGCAATACTACTTGCATAGTATCATAGCTTCAGAATGTATCAATGATATGTTTTGTGTTTAATTTTAGAATAGCGTTTCCAAGTTCAGTTGCAAAATTAATTTTAAATATAGTAGCAAGCTGGTGACTGGGCTACACAGGAGTCCCTTTGACTGTCCAGAATTGGCAACAAATTGACTGGTGAGGATAATTGATGGATAAATAAAGATCAATAACATCCTACTGTCTCCCTTGTGGCTACAGTACATGTAGCTGGCTGTTTTACAAAGACATGTTCTGTATATTGTTTATTCAGAGGTGGTTTTCATGCAAACTTGAGTACATGTATGTTTAGGTGTTTCATTATGATTACATGTACAGTGTATACCAGATGTTAAATTTTGTGTATATTACACACACACACAATTTTTAAGCTAGGTGAGTTGTAATTTGCTATCCTGAAATACTTATGTGGCATCAACATTATCTATGTTTTGTTATACATGTACACCTACAGACCAAGACAATCGTACATGTGTTGGATGATGAATTTGCTCCATAAATAGTGAGACTATCTAAAGAGGTTGTGCCAGTCTGCAGATGATGTACCAATTTTGTATGTTTCTGTATCTCCATTATTAATGTTACATTTCTCAAAGTTTGAAAATTGCGGTGTTTTGTGTCAAAACCATCCCAGTCACTTATCTTAACTTCATGTCATGCCTTGTGATGCCTTTTTGCTGATACATGGACATGTATATTAATTACCACAGGTTCGACCCTAGGGACCTCAATGATTAGCCTCGCCCATTGCAATATCCTGTACTTTATCCATGTACATGTACATATTTGACCTGTTTAACTTATTTCTATATTTGATAGTATGTGGCAAAGGCCAAAGAGTGTAATGACTGAAGTGTGTGTGTGTTACTAAATGATCAAAACAAGTTGTGGCAGGGCCTGATTGATGATCGATTTCACTGCTTCTCATTTTCGGTTTTCTTTCTAATATTCATAAACGTGAACCATCATTGCAATGCTTTATTATACCATTGAATGACAGAAAATTATGTTTTGCTCAGTCAAATACGGAACAAAGTATTTATGATAGTGTACAGACCAGAACTACTCTAACTCTACTACAGTACACTATGGACAGATAAAGGAATTTGTGTCACCTTTTGCAAAGTAAAAGTGAGATGTCTGACTAAGTGGTATTGATATTTTGATAAAAGCCATCAAAAGGATCAATAAGCCAAATGTTTCTAGCATTCACGTTTATCAACATGTTAATTTGTGGCGTTACTTTTAAAATACCAATAATTGTGTTTTACGGTTTAGTAAAATGTATCCTGCTAGTGTGTGACCAGAGTAATTTTATCAGTGTACTTTCCTACTTTATCCACGAAAGCTCCGGTATCGATGTGAAGTTATGATCTCCATCGAATTCTGCATCTCAAATATCTATCGTGCTCATTTTAGACAACTCCAGACAGATTAATTGGCTATTCACTAAGTTTACATGTACATTGTCTTTCTTCTCATCTCAAATTCTTCATTCATGGAGGGTAATACACCCTGTGTGACTTCCTTTCCTTGGTGATCGCTTGTCAGCTTGTCAATCACAATTTACCACTTACTAGAGTGTACCCCATAAGAATCTTTTGTTATGTTAACATATTCTTATGAGGGGTTTCTCTAACCTTGTTTACCCAGTTTATCCTTGATATGTAAAGGTAAATAATATCATTTTATCAAAGCCAAATGGGATGAACCAGAATAGAATGTGCAATGGGGAAAAAGATGAGAGAGAAATGCCATTTTCAAGGTTGGATGCAGGAAGTAGAATTATGAAATACTGTAGTCATGGGGAAATTTACTTCTGTGTTCTTGATTGACTGCTCTGAGCATGTGATACAGTACATCTGTAGAACAGATGTGTATCCCTTCACGTGTATGTCACAACAGGAAATTGTCATAGTAGGTTGCTGTCAGATTGTTTTACTTGATTACAGAAAGCAGATGTGTGAATGCCATTGTATTCTACTGTGTCTTGCTGGGTGCGGTTCCACAGACTGCTAGGGTACAGGTGCATAGGGAAGCAGGGGGATCCTTGCAATAGTATGACATCATGATATGGCTTGATTCTGTGATTCTTTGTACATGTCATTTTATGTTTTATGTATGTTTATAACGGAGATACAAGTGTAATTTTATAAACCAAATATTGCCATCAGGTGTCATCAAAATGCCAAAATTTTTTTTTGAGAAATGCAAGCTCATGCAAATTGTAGAAATAGAAATATTATCTTCAAACACCTGTGATAAGCTTTCAAAATGAAACAAGAAATGTTCTGTTGTAATATTGTCTCTAATACACTGTAATCCTCTTGGCAGTAGAAAAACAACATGTAGACAGTGCAGTGATATTGACCATGCTAAAACTATGTTATTGCAGTTTGCAGGTCTAGACTTGAACTCTGCCCCTGCCATTGACAGCAGAGGAAGAGGACAACCACCACGTAAGTATCTCTTCTTATTTCAATCATGTACAGTGCCAGAATTTAACCTTGTGAAAAATATGTTTAGTTGGTTTTCTTGGAAGAAATGATTGAAGAGAACACAGTGCAAACACAAGGTCATCACTTGAAGGATCATTGTACCATGTATGAAGTGTATTATTTTCCTTCCTCTTGCAGTATCTTTCTGAGTGTCAAAGTCAATTTTCATCGCCATTTTGAAATATACCCAAGTCAGTTTTTCAGATTTTTGACAAAATTTTGTTGAAAAAGTTTAGCAAATGAAATGTTATATCCTTTTGGTCCAAGATTATCAAAAAAATTACAGAAAAATTCATAAATATTGGTAAATTGTTGCACTAAAATTTTGGTGAGGAAAAATTACAGCACTCAAAGAGTTAAAAAAACCATAAAATGAGTGTTCAAAGGCAAAGGTGCTTTTCAGTCTTTTGTAAAGATTGAAAATTTGGATGTGCTATGTAATCCTTGAGTGTATATTTCCAGAGGTATCAGTGTTTCATTTTTAAAACTTGATTTATGCTTTCTTGTTCAAGAACATTGAAGAAGACCACATACATACCAATTACACAGTGATATTCTCTTTGCCAACTTTTGAGGTCTGTTTCGTGATTATCAATATCATAACTAGAGAAAGAGAGCAATACTTAGATGAGTTTTATGGTCTGTCTGAGAATAGATGTACCCATGTCTGTCATGTGGATGATTTACAAAGATCAGTGTGTGAGTGCAGAGATGATAAATGTGTCGCATCTGCACATCAGATTAGCCCAGAAGGCTGTCAAAATACATACAATACAGACAGCCTTACCAATGTGTATGAAAAAACAAAAGTTAGGGTGATAAATTGAGTCATCAGCCTGCTGCATGCTGTGACCCAAATAACAACGTACCAGTGTGAACAGAGACTTACTGACCTTTCTGATCAGACACATTCATAAATATGGCTTCAAAAAGTTGTTTTTTAATAGGTCAAGAGTCTTTTTGGTTCTAACATAGAGTCATGTTTGTGACCATGTTATTTCAGTCTTTAATTCAATGTTGTAGACTATGCATTTATTAAATACCATTCAGGCTAGAAATAGTTACACTATCACTTGATGTTGAAGTTCAGAGGCCAAAGTTCACGCATAGCTCTACATGCACGTAAATTCACCTCCTGTTTGTTTCTGTCACTGCATATTCAAAGTGTTGTGTGTTGATCATTAGTATGTATCCTATGTATGTACCATGGCTTTTACTTCATAGAATCTTTAGGTCTTGTACCAACACAAATAATGTGCTTACCCTTAGTCCAAGAAGCATGACAATGTTGAAAAACATGATTGTGGATGTTTCTCAGAACGGTTAGGACATGTTTCACATAGGCCTTGAAAACTTCTTGTGGTTGGTTTTGATTATATTTTTGCCATTAGTTTGAAGCACCAGGAAATACAGGACCATTAATAAAATGGGTAGTTTGCCATATTTGATAGGAAAATGAACAAACAAATCTCTACCAGATTTCCCTGAGTCTTCATATCAGGTTAATCCTCTTTCTCCCAAGTTGTATTTATTTCTATGGTTTGTCTTATGGAACCCGGTAGAAAGAGGAATACTTTAACAGGAACAGCATAGCTAATTGTACTGTTGTGGCAGTTTTCTGTTAAATTACACTGTGCAAATTTGTTGTAGTACTTTTATTACCCAGTTGAATTAATTTTGTGCAATTCTTTGAACTTTTGTGCATTTTTTTAACCTGATGACATTTAAAATATAACAATTCAATCTCAAAACAGCTAATTTGTGATTTGTGACAGTAATTTGTGATTTTGATACTTCAAAAATAAACATCCATTTGCATTGAACCTAATAATGATATCTCAAATCAAACTGAACTTTTAGAAGATTGTTTCATAAGCAAGTTCATAAAAGATTGATCATAATTCCAACACAATTCAGTCTAGCAGTCTGGTTGTTGTATTTGTTGTTGTATTTTATTTATTTAAGTGTCCCATGTGGACTTATTTGTCATTTAAATAAATTACAATTAAGTGTTTTCTATTGCCACATCCAGCCCGCTGGGCTTATAAGACACGTTTATAATAGTGAATACCACATTGAAGACAAAATAAAGGATACATTATTTGTAAAGTGTGCTTTTCCTTCTCGAAAATGCCCTATAATGTAGTCTGCTACATCATTACAGAATTTTGTCATAAGTATACATAACTTGTTATCCTTGCTGAAGTCATTAAAATCTGGCATAACAGTCAATATCTTGTCTAAAAGTGACTTACGGTAATCTTCATATAGAGTACATTGGTAATTGTGAACCATAACTGCCCTGGAGAAAAACACATAAAGGTCAATACCCATTGAGTAGGTCACCAGTGTGGTTTAATATTACTAATAATACCTGAAGTTGCACCATGCCATTTGGTGGATGTTGCAGGAGACGTAACATCTTGATTATTTTTGGCCCATGTAATTTTAACATTTTCACTGCCATAGAGACAGTACACAGATATATCACTTTCCATCATATTATTAGACTCTTCATACAAAGAAAGTGAGTGACAGGTCAACTGTGCATGTTGTAAAGTATACATATTACATAGAAGATGAAAAATATTGATAGTGCTATGATACGTATACATATTCCAATTGTGCCATCCTAGAAAGACCTTACATATATGTAACGTTAGCTTAAAGCAAGCAAACATACTACTTAGTATTGTCTACTCAGTATTGTCCATACTTTTCTATTATCTAAAGTGCCTTCTACCCTGTCATCTACTAGCAGTGGAAATATATTTTGTTATAGCCATGTTGCTGTCCCTGCAAATCAATAGGCGAAGTTAACCAAGGCTAATTTTTACGTATGTGCTAGCTTTAGGGTTGCTTATTCCGGAAAGGTCATTTCACCCGCCATTAATAGCTTGCGCCGTTTTTTACAAAAACAGACCAAAATAGTGCCGGAAGTTGCAGTTTAGGTCAGTGTATTTTGAATCATGGATAAGAGCGCCAAGCTTGTCGCTTTCATCATGTGATATCACAGGGACGTCCTATGATGGGTATAGCATTGTCATCTATGTTCACGCCAGGCTGTGCATATTTGTATATCTATTGTTTATGTCATGTAAATACACACAGCCTGGCGTGAACATGAATGAGTGGACAATGCCATACCCATCAGTAGATGATCCCTGCCAAATCATGTGATGAAAGTGCCAAGCTTGGCACTTTTTCTCATGATTCAAAATACATTGCTCTAAACTGCAACTCCGGCACTATTTTTGTCCGTTTTTGTAAAAAATCATGTTATAAACTGTGAAAATGGCTTTTCCAGAATAAGTGACCTCTAAGCTAGCACATATATAAAAACAGGCTTGGTAAACTTCCCCTTTAAATGAAACTGATATAGTTACACACTTTAATTCTTTCATTTGAACTATTGCAGGTTCCAAGTATATCCCTCCTCATTTGCGCAACCATCCTCAGGCTCAGCAGGGTAACAACTTTAACCCCGCTGCTGGCGGTTACCCTCCTCGCAACCCCCAACAAGGTAAGTAGATACACCATGTGTACATGTGTGAATGGAAAGTGTTAGAAGTAGGTCTAACCTGGAATTGGATCAAGCAAATACAGGGCTTCAAAATTGGGATGTTATAGGACTACACGATTCATAGGGTTACTTATATTGTTTGTCATGGTCATTTTGGGTTGGTAAGCCACAAACTGATATATTTATTCCAAGATAGACTTTTGAATTAGAGCATCAGGCCTGATGCTGTATGTGTTTGTTTCTGTGTCAAGCACTTCTTTGTGTGATGTTCAATGCCATGATCACACCTTGTGATTTTATACACCACTTTTGTCATTATGTTTTCATATAGTCCATCCTATCTCATGGATGGATTTTTTCAAATGATGGGATAACAGTATTTGAAAAGATTTGTTTCAAATGTTTGAAAAGTTTTCAAAGATACGTGCTGTATCCCTTGTGCAAATTAATAATAACAGCTGGTTAAAGGTACTGAATTGGCGTAATATCTCAATCATTTGCTTGCAATGAAAGGCAATATAACAATGTCTACAATAATCTTCAGTATATATTCAGGGATATGAATGCTGTCACAGTGTTGAATGTTTGATATGTGGTGGAGTTATGATACTTTAAAGTCAATCATGTTGTACGTGTAAGGCTTTATTATTAAAGCTTACCAAGTTCCTTATTTTCTAATGTGAATGAATAGTTTGTAGGAGGATGTTTTAGTCTGATGATCTAGATTCTGAATGGAACAAATTTGCTGTTTTTGTGTAAATGTGTGTGCAAGTTGACTTTCTGCTTGTTACATCTCGATAAGGGTATACACTTGCTAATGACTTGGGCTTGTGTGTATGTACTACTTTTATTTTTGCTTCACAGAGATTTCACTCGCTATCTAAAACTATCAATCTTGAGCAACAGAAAAGTAGAGTTAAAGAATAAAGATGCGTTTTATGCCAGTATGGTTCCTGTCAAGAAAAAGTGATTATTATTGTTTGAAAAAAACATCTATGGTCAGGTTTTATTTTGAAATTGATACAGATGGATTTGATTTTGAAGTCAGAGGTGTGTATGTTTTGAGTTTCAGCAAACTGTAGTACTTCAGCCAGCTCATCATGCCAGTCTTGATCTCTGAAAAAAATATCTCATAAATACGCATTTCCATTTAGACTAGAAAAAATGAATCTTTTCAAAAAACATGTATCCCAATGAATATGTAAACAAAGGTGCTGGTGCTATAAGTCTGTGTTGAGTAGAAGTGAGTTACCTTTCTTTGAGACTCTGATCTTTCTCAGTTTTGACAACTATTGATTGACCACTGCCGTCTTCTGTGTGTGCCGTAGACTTTTACCGCAGAACAAGTGGCGGTGCCATTGGTACCTACAATAGTTTTGACAGCTATGGTGGTTATGCAGGCCAGCCACAAGTCTTCGCCAGAGGTGGGTCTGCACTGGTTTGCCCAGTCTACCACTCTCTCTCTTTCTCAATCTAATCCACAAAGTGTTCACTAAAACAGAGTATGATCATGTCAGGCATGTCAACAGAGAAAATCACATAATTAGATACGTAGGCATTTTCACCATAGGTCTAAGCATCTGAAGATTATGTCATGTTCATTCTTTTCCCCTTTCTTTTTACCTTTTTTTTCTTTTTTTGTAGTCAGCATAGCTGTTATGGCAGTTCAAAAACATGTTTGTGATCATTTGAGGCAGTGGAAGATGATGTTCAGGTATCAATGAAACACTGTCAATATGATACCAGAAGATATCTTTTGTGTATCTTTCATGTACGGTTTAAGTATATGTAATGACATCTTTTTGCTATTAATTTTTGTTAAATTAGGGGGGTTTGTCCCGCATAATGATTTTATGAGAGGTGGTGGAAACCCAGGCCAGTATCAGAACTTTCAACGGCGAGGAAGTGATCAGAACGATCGTCCAGGAAGCGGCCGATACAACCAAGGGGGCTATGACAATCGCAGTGGTTACAGTAATCGAGGTGGTTATGGAGGATACAATGACAGAGGAGGCGGATACAACCGCAGTGGATATAACAGCCGTGGTGGTTACAACAACCAGGGGAATACCTACAACAACAATCGCTGGAGAAGTGAAGATCGTTGGAGTGCGGAAGAGCGCCCTCCTGCCGAAACAACCAACCCAGATGACTGGACCAAACTGCTGCCTCGTAATGAACGAGTTGAGAAGTATGTACCAAAGTGTTTATTGACTTTTTGTTGATCTGTTTGTAAAGCTTTCCCTGCCAGGCTTGCCATTTCCGGATCTGCCAAGTTAACAAAAAGCTGTTTTGAAGCAAAAGCTGCCGTTGGTGAAGCCATTAAAGTCATTTAAAGTACCTGTTTTCTAACACTTTCAAATAATAAAGTAGAAGATACATATGACGTGTCATCCCGGACAGGATTTGGCCACCTTGACCTCTGAGGGTGACATGTATTGTAATGAACTTGTCAGGCTGGAGGCTAAGATTGTCAAAATAGCAAGAAACCTTTGATAACGTCATTGGATTTAACCATTTAATTTCAGAAGAAATTCTTCTGTATTGCTATATTGTAATGTCTCTGCCTGGGAATGTCTTTCAGGGACTTGTTCAGTGGTGGTAACACTGGTATAAACTTTGACAAATATGAAGACATCCCTGTGGAAGCCACTGGGGAAAAAGTGCCTAATCATATCAATGACGTGAGTTTTTACTTTGAATTCTCTTTCTGTGTTGCATGAAAATTGACGTCTCCTGTACCAAAAATGACATTCTAGTGAATATGTTATCGCTGCATTTGCATAGATTTACCGAGGTGTTTTTAGCCTCAACAAAAGGGTAAAAAAAGCATGAAATGCTATTTTGTAATGGTTTCATGGTTTTGTCACCACAATTTCACTCCGTATATCAGTGCATTCATATCAAGGAAATAAAACTGGATTTTGAAGTTTCAATATCTTGCCAAGTATGAGCAAAAGCATTGATAAATTCATGCATGTAGCAGAAAAATTCTTGACATGTGTGAATGAAATATTGTATTTAATCATTTTCAGTTCAGCGATATTGATCTAGGTGAGATTATTCAGCTGAACATTCAACACAGCCGATATGACAGACCAACACCAGTTCAGAAGTATGCCATTCCCATTGTCAGAGGAAAGAGAGATCTGATGGCCTGTGCCCAGACAGGTAAGCAATCACGCTACTAAACCTTTTTTTTCCAGGATGTCCTCCTGCATCTATTTCTGTGAATATTTTATCTTTGATAAATTTACCTTCTGATCTGTCACATGTAACCCTAGCACTCGGTTATTGATCCATCCAGTCTATTGGAGACCGGGTAGTTACCAAGTTATGTGGGTGTAAGGTTATAGAATATGTAAATACAGGTTTTACCCCATATCAGTGGTGCACTGCCTCATGATTGTTAAGTTAACCACTGATGAGATTTGGAGATCTGTCAGATCATAGACATCCCTGTGAAGAATGAGCCTTGGCTTCATTGAATACGGTTCAGACATGAAATTAAGTGAATTGTTCTACTACCAATTCGATAAAATCTCATGTTGTGTTGTACTCAGTATTTTCAATTAGTATTTTAGCAGTGTGGTATTCTTGGAATTATATTGATTAACCCTTTTCCTGCCAAGTCCATATTTCACCACCAGGTCAAGATGGTTAAAATTAATGAAACACAACATATTCCATATGATGTATTTTAACATTATACTGTATATTTGAAGGCTGTTGAAAACATAATACTGTAAAGTTGATTTTTTTTGGACAAAAGATGCTATAACATACCAAGCCAAGTGGGTGAAAATACGTCATGTTTTGGCTCAATACCGCTTTTTACTGACTTTGCTGATGGGGAAGTGATACAGTTATTACTGTCTGGCAGGAAAAGGGTTAATAGAGTGCAAGAAGTTGGTTGCATGGCTCTGTGATTGCGTAGAATAAGTTGTCAGAGGCTTGAAGGTGTTCAGATGTCAGATCATGACATCTTTTACAGCGTTTGTGCGGGTTCATGAATTAGCTAAAAATGCATGGCTAATGCAAGTTAGTTTAAGTATTCTTTACAGGTTTAAGGTAGTATGCATATTGAAAGACGTAAACTTTTGCTCAAACCTCACGTAAGGAAACATAAACCATCCCCCTTCAAAATAAAGAAACAAAATCAGGGAACACTGCAAAATTTGGTACTAGAGAAACAAATTACCCTATATTTACCATAAGTTGAAATTCAAAATGGCTGCCATCCCTGTATTAATTTTATGGGGGAAAAAGTAAATTTTCAGTTTTCAAAGAACTAAGACAGTGAAAATTTTTCTCACTCAAAGAGCTTTAACATGAGCTCCAAGAAGTGGTAGATCAGAAAAGAATCGAAAAAGTTTGAGAATCTAGATATCTGTTCCCCGAGGTGCATTCTACCTTAACTATAAGGGAATTGTTTTCCTGTGGATTGTGCAATAGCACCTATAGTGTCAACGGATGCTCTGCTTTTGGAAGGTAACTCACATTTATTCATATATTGTGACAGGTTCTGGAAAGACTGCGGCATTCCTGCTACCGATATTGTCTCAGATCTATGAGAATGGACCTGGGAAAATACCAGAGGTTGGTACAAATACTTAAAACTAGAATTATGCCCCTAGTTGTGGAATGGTATCAGGTTATGACAGAAAGAGATTGAAATAAGGGGTCTGTGACTATCAGTATAATATGTTGTCAGTGGTATTTTGTGAAGTAAATGCACATTGAAACCTGACAAAGGAATTTCTCAAAATAGTGAAAGTTTCTTTCACACTACAAAAATTTAGAATTCATAATTGATATATTGGCTAGGAGGAACTGATATCACAATGTGAGATCAGTAATATTGTATTTGTGCTGCCATATGGTTTGTGAGGTTGGTTTGCTGCCTGGTGGGATGAATCTCAGAAATACCATAAATAGAGTCTTTCATCTTAGACTTCACAAAATTCTCAATACAAGCAGTATTGGCAGGTTTCACCTTGTACTGTGTATTATAATCTTGAATCAAAAGTACTCTGGAAAATGACATGTAAATCTGTGCATGCAGAGAATGAGCTCTTGTGAAAAGCTATGGGCAAGAGCGCCCTCATTTGGCAAGTATATCTACCGGTAATTCTTTTACTGAAGAAGTCAGTGAGTCAGTAACTTCCCACAGTGCAGCCAGTTTAACTTTTTATTGAATTCATGTTCAATGCAAACTGTTTTGAGTACAACATATTTTTCGTTTAGATTTTTCTAAACAATTGTGGTCAAATCAGAGAGCTTGTACTGACCCTATGATAAACTGGCTTGTACAAAACAACACACTCGAGATAAAAACTAAGTAGCATTGAATAATCTTATTGTGAGCCTGTAACCCTGAGTTATTGGCAGGGTCCATTCGTTCCTGGAAAATCCTTGAATCCTGAAGTATCAGGCTCCTGGAGATAGCTGAAAACTTCAAAATGAAATTGAGTCAAGGAGAGGTCTTGAAAATTGATGTGCAACCTATGATGTTAGAAAATCACAAAATGATTGGTCATAATCTTCATAATGATACCAGGACAATGGTATTTTGGAGCTCAATAAGTCCCTGAAAATTGCTAAGAAGTCCTTGAAAGTCCTTAAGTTTTAAATTACTTTGAGTGTGTGGATCCACATATTAGTAGTAAGTAGAATGATCTTTTCACATTATATTTTTGATGTGTATATATATTAGTTTGATGTAACACAGTCTTTTTCTTTTCATCTTGCAGCAAGTGAACTCCAGTGGTAACCAGGTTTGTGACAAGATTTTATGTATTTTACTTTCATGAGCTCATTGGCACTATGGCCACGGAAAAGCACCTTCAAAAGAGGGAAACAGATTTCAGTATTTCCGTCTGTGTGTTTATCCATATTATTTAGAGTAGTATTCTCAAAGCTAGCAGAAACAGTCACTGTGGCATATACCAGAAATTTCACTTAAGGACAGAACTCAGTATGGCTGCAAAATAGCCATATCGCTCATAAATTTTTCATGTCCAGTGCTGTACATGTATCTTGGGCATGGCAGTATGTCCCATGCTGTAACCCGGACATACATGTACCCTGAACAATTTAATTAAGGTGGCTCCAACTTTTTGTCACGTTTTGCCGGGAAAATAAAACCCAATTTCTGCAAACAAAGACAACACAAAGATGTGTGTTTCTCACTTCAAATTCGTTGACTGCTATCACTGGAGGCAGACTCTGATCTAAAATGATCTATTTCATGTTGGCAAGCACAATTCAAATGTACCTTACATTGGTTTTTTCAAATGCGACTTAAAGATGGTCTTCTCTCATCATCTACTACGACTGAAACGCTTTTGTCCAGCATTGCTTTGCTGATCAGTGTTGACTGTTCATAGCCAAATAAATACTACTGAATGTCACTTTTATGTGGCACAACCATAATTATGCACACCATTTATTTAATGAGACTGATTGGATCATAAGTGTTATTAGATAACCTATCTGTGATTTTCAAGTCTTGGCCACACAAAAGATGCTTTGCCAATATAATCCGGCTCTACAGACTTTCTAAAAGTAACTGTGGCTGATGTGAAAATTTACAGTGCAAGGTTGCTTAAAAAATACTGGTTACTTTCACGCTCAAAATGCTCTGGCATGGGAAGCATATGCGCTGTTATAATTCATGCTAGTGTCACCTCCAGTTGTGCAACATGAGCCTTGTGGAAAGAAATAGTAGCTTAGTCTTTGTAACAAAGAACTCAAAGGCAGTGTTGTTGAATTTCCTGTTGATATCAACGTGCTAAAAAATTAGATTTCCATGTCTGCTATCAGAAGAGTGATATAATTGTATCATCTTCTTCCAAATTTTACCATGTCATCATTTGTAGATCACATGTTTTGTACCAATAGTTGTGTAACTTGCTTCAGTACAGAAAAGCTGTGAAATGGGAATATTGCAACATTCAATGTATTTCAATAATACAAAAATAATGTCAATCATTAGTTGGTACTTTAACTCTGAGATGGGTGGGGAATTTTTGGTCACAGCTTGGCTGATGAATACCTTCGGCATATGATGCATTTTGATGCACATTATTTTCTCTTACACAGCCTCCCCACTCTTTGTTAATAGTTCTCAATCATTTATTGCATACAATATCATTACATAAAGCTTTTTAGATTATGCGGAGTTGCAAAAGCATGTTTTGCTGTTTGTCATGATATGTATGATGTAATGAAGTAGAGCTTCTAACCACCTGGTTAAGGTAGTATGCACCTCGAAAGTGAAAGACTTAAACTTTTGCTCTAACTTTCCTCAAGGAATCTTTCAATCATTCTCTTTCAAAATCAAGAATAAAAATAGGGGGTCACTGTGCAAATTTTGGTACTAGAGAAACAAATTACCCAAGATTTACCGATATTAGAAATTCAAAATGGCCACCATCCCTGTGTAAACTCTATGGAGAAAAATACCAATTTTCTTAGTTCGAAAAACTAAGCCAGTAAAAAGTTTTCTTTCACCAAGAGCTTTAAAATGAACCCCCACATGTGGTATATCAGAGCAGAATTGTAAAAGTTTGAGAGTCCGAATGTCTGTCCCCGAGGTGCGTTCTACCTTTAAGTTAGAATTTGCCTCAGGGACAGATATGGGGGTCTCAAATTTTTTCAGCATACATTTGGTCTACCACTTTTAGCAGCTGATTTTGGAGCTAATGGAGTAACTACAACAATTATATTTGTGACAACATTAATACATGAAATTTGCTATGTGATTAAACCCCAGCTTGAAAAGACCAGGAATCTGGATTTACTAAGGTGCTAAGAAGATTATGGGATGTTTCTGTCTTTTGTTCTCCTTTGAAATCGCAGTCGCTCATTATATAAATATGTTGCTAGATTTTTAGATTAAGTCTGAACCAGGCTTTAAGCAGTCTGATACACAAAGGTGTACATTAGGTAGCTTTTTCATTCAAATTCTTAGTTGTTGTTCTCCGACTGGTGCATTGATGTTGACATTGCTGTTTAACCCAAAACAATCTTCTTCTATTTAGCAGAGCCGTTATAGTCGCAGAAAGCATTTCCCCTTGGGTCTGGTGTTGGCTCCCACCAGAGAACTTGCCTCACAAATCTATGATGAAGCCCGCAAGGTAAGAAAGAGTTGTAATGTTTGGCATTTTGCAACATCCTGTATATCAGCCATAGGATTTCTATAAAAGCATATGAACAAAAAACATGGTACTACACACCCTGCAAAATGTTTTTGTCTTCAGAAGAAATTTCATTTGATCTTAATGTTGATAATTGCTGATGCACCCTGTAAGTTCATCAACCATCAATGATATCAAGTACAGAGCAATTCCTTGTTACTCAGGCAGATGGAACCAAAGACCTATCTTTGAACATGTCATCAATATACTATACTTGATATTTGTCAAACATGGCATCTGTTTACCATCGTGTCCCTTTGCTCCTCTGCAAATAATACATTGATTTATGTTGTCACTTCATAATTTTGCTCCCTCAAGAAATCTGAGATAACATGATTGAAAGGAGTGATATGCCAACTCGATGGTTAAAATGTTCTCATTCTTTGCAGTTTTCCTACCGCTCTCATGTACGCCCATGTGTGGTGTATGGTGGGGCTGACGTTGGGACTCAGATGCGTGACCTGGATCGTGGATGTCATCTATTGGTTGCAACACCTGGTCGTTTAGTTGATATGATGGAACGTGGTAAAGTTGGAATGGATCAAATCAAGTATGAAAATAATCCTTTACCGCTCACACCATTACTACTAGTTCCATTGACTGTCAGGTCAGGTCATTCCTAATCAGCATAAAACTGACAGTAACCAGAATAATAACACACACTGCTTTAAATGTTACCCATCACTATCAAAGTATCATTTCATAAAAGACACTGACTTGGTAGAATGGGTGGATGATGAGCCCAGAAGGAAAAATATTTAGTGTATCTGTTGTCCCGAAAAATATATGAAGTATCATGGATAAAGTAACAAGTAACATGTTACTACAAATGTCAGTTGAGTTAAATTTTGCAGATGTGATCGGAGAATATTATTAGAAATTGAAGAAGGTTGTAAATCTTGTTGTTATCATAGCAAAATGGTCTATACATAAATACTATGTCTGTAATTTTGAAGAGACATTTCCCTCTGTAATTGTGAGAAAAAAGTTCTGTCAAGGAGCTCAAGCTCAGAAAATTGGTACTTTGCTTTAAGTCATGTGAATTTCTTATAATTTTGTCTTAACTTTAAGATATTTATACCTTCATGAAAAAAATGTTTTTGAAAGAAAAACAGTATTTATTGTTGAGGTGTTTTCCTCGAAATGTCAAGTACATTATTTGATCATTAACACTATTATTATTCTACTCTAAGAGACCTGGTGCATGATTTACTAACATGATTTACTCATGACAATTTTAGGTGGCTGGTCCTTGACGAAGCTGACCGTATGTTGGATATGGGTTTTGAGCCTCAGATTCGACGCATCGTTGAGCAGGACACCATGCCTAAGACTGGAATTAGACAAACTCTTATGTTCAGTGCTACCTTTCCTAAAGAGATTCAGGTATGTGTGGTAAAACTGTCTTCTGTCCTTAACTTTTATTGGTCTATCTAGTCAGGTTAACTTTCGATGGTAATTTCAATTGTCACTTTTCCGCATTAGATGAAAAGATGTTACTGAACATCATTAAGTTTTTGACTCAAAAATTACAGCAGAAGTATATAATTGTGTTACGCAGTGTCAGTATTACCATAAGATCCAAAACAAAACTTGTAAAGCAAAGTAAAAACAGAA
This sequence comes from Ptychodera flava, assembly GCA_001465055.1. Taxonomy (NCBI): domain Eukaryota; kingdom Metazoa; phylum Hemichordata; class Enteropneusta; family Ptychoderidae; genus Ptychodera; species Ptychodera flava. The sequence continues at coordinate 269,834 of LD343960.1, read as the reverse complement.
ATATAGATGCCAGAACATGTTAAAGCTGCAGAATCTATGTCTTAAGATGTTACAAAATCTTTGAATCTAAGAAAAATGCAATTGATGATCAACATCATACATATACTTATTCAATATTTTGTATAGTTTGTCTTCTTGGTAAAATTTTTATCCATTTAAGTACAAGTTGATTATTCTATATCTCAAAGTAAGGTTTTCCTAACCAAATATCACTGTTAAATTGTCTCAGTATATGAAATACAACTCTTTTACTAAGATCACGCTGTGCAAGACTGGGTAATATTTTCCCACCTTTCCATCCACAGATGCTTGCAAGAGATTTCTTGGATAACTACATCTTCTTGGCAGTTGGACGTGTTGGCAGCACCAGTGTCAACATCACTCAGAAGGTTGTCTGGGTGGATGAGAATGATAAAAGATCATTCTTGTTAGATTTACTGAATGCCGCTGGTAAGTCGCTGTAAAATGATTCTTGCCATTATCAATAGCGTTCCTCTCAAGGAGTTACAGAGCACGTATATTGGCTTGATTTCAGTTCAGCTGAATTTACGTGAACTTTTGCAGATCAAATGATTTTGCACAAGTTTCATCTGATTTGGAAAGTGATTGATTCAATTTCCATCAGTGCTGGGAGTATCGTTGTGTGTTTGTTAAAATTTTATAGAAGTGATTTGTTTCGAGCTATAATTTGTAATGAAATGTTAATCATTCTGTGAGCATATGTGTTCTTATTCGGTGTGATCATTCTTGTGATCAACTGGGATGTATAAAAAAAAGCAGTGCAGTACATGTAACAAGGCAGGAGATTTTAAAATTAGATCAGCGTTTGTGAAAGAATTTAAGTTCTTTGAATATAATTGTCAGGTTTTACCTCCAGGTAAACCTTTATCAAACTTGTGACCCATGAAATTTTAATTTCAATTTCAGGTGCAGAATCGCTGACCCTGGTGTTTGTAGAGACCAAGAAAGGAGCTGATGCTTTGGAGGACTACTTGTATCGTGAGGGATACAGAGCTACCAGTATCCATGGTGACCGCTCCCAGAGAGAACGTGAAGATGCACTTCGCAACTTCCGTACTGGAAATACACCCATTCTAGTTGCTACTGCAGTAAGTTCAAAATCCTGTGTTATAGCTTCACCGACTCAGATTATTTCCTTAATTTCTCCTTGATACCATCAAGTCTGTACAATATGTCTTTTTGCTGCATATGCCATTCTCAAGTCAGATTAATTTGCCCTGTAAAACATTGAGCATGTGCATTGACGTGGTAATTACTACATAGAAGTACAATATAGAGGTTATTACCCAATATCGCCTGTTCCTGTGTCGTACCAGCATGAGTGTCATTTGTGCTGCGTCTGACACGATGATGCAGCACAAATGACACGAATGCTGATACAACACAAGGAACAGGCGATATTGGGTAATAACCGATTAATCATATACCCATGCCCATAATTTTACTAATAGTACGAAAACCTCAAATTTTGAGGCTTTACTTTATTACGCCTTGCGCATAAATATCAGAATATTTATGTGAACAGGCTTCATTCATGAAGTATATGACGAAGTCAACATCAGGCGTGACATCGCTGCAAGTCCTCCATATCTCAATGAACCCCAAGAAGAAAGACTCTGGGATTCAAAAATTGTTCTACAGGAGGAACCTTTCAAGGTGCAATATGCTATTACACAATTGTAACCGAACAAAAACTGTCCTCAGCTTTAAATCTATCCTGATTTCGATCGCGCTCGATCGTCGTACGGCATGGAGCTCGCGCCAAGAGTGGCTGATATTGTGTTTGTTTACCCTGAGAGTTGCCATGTCAACAGTCGTCGCACGCACGACATCGCTGTAACGCCACACGCTCACTACCTGTTTGGGGGTAGACCGTGTACAGTGCCGGTGCCGTGCAAACGGCAGAATGTTTGCTAGAGCTTGGCCAAAAAAATACGAGAGCTTTAACAGGAAAACCAGGGGAAAACATTACAAGACTCAACATGTTATTTCCGTATTTGGCAACCAGAAATACCCGTGTTCCTCGAAGCCCTTTGATTTTTTACGTCGGCGACATCGCTTCGCAGGCAGGGAGCGGCAGCCATTTTGTTTGTTTAAGTTGTTTACTAACAAACTACTAATGTAGTTCGGGAGAACTCCAAAACCGATGACATTTATCGTGCATATCTTGATGTTTACCGTGAAATATCACGGCTGATATCACGGTGAACGTTACTAGGATGAAGCAATATGGGCATGAGTATATGATAATATAAGTTATTGCATTTATGTGAGCAAGTAAGAAATTTGCCATGGTCATTGCTATAGAATATTGTGCAATTGGGATGTTTTCATGACCATCTTTTCCAAGAGTTATAAATTTGACTTTACAATGATGTATATAGACCCATTGAAGACTACTGATCATCGTAACCGTGCTTTCCCACTGATTCTAACTCTTTTGATTGCTGTTCATCTTGTTCAGTATTTGACGATGACATACATATGGTGTCGCATTTTACAGGTAGCAGCTCGTGGTCTTGACATCCCCAACGTAAAGCATGTCATCAACTTTGACATGCCAAGTGACATTGAAGAGTATGTCCATCGTATTGGTCGTACGGGCCGTGTTGGAAATCTTGGTGAGTAATCAGCAATCAGTGTAGTAGTGTACTAGCTTCTAGAGGAACAATTACTGTCAGCGCCTGATTTTGGAGTCTGCTTTAGGCTGATGTTGAATTTAAGGCAATGGTAAATATGAAATTACAGTTTTACGATGAAAATGATGTGCTATGAGATCTAAGCCCTGTTCCTAAAAGGAAAATACCATTTCCTTGGCTCCAAGATAAGATTTACACATGGCAGTATTGAATGTTTGTGGTATTCAAACTTTCACGACAAACATTTTATACTCTGGCTTGAAGGTAAGTTTCAGTGGCAGTTCAATACAAAACTTTGTTGATAACATTTAGTCAAACTTGTTGATTTACACTGGCCTGCCTCCGTAGCCAAACTGAACAAGCCACTGACTCGGAAAAGTTCTCTCTCAATACAAATTTACATATTGCATTGTCATGGCATGGAGCTGACATAGAAATATGCAGAAATTGACACAAAGCAATCACCAGTCAAAGTGCAGATTGATTCATGCAACAAAAAAAGACAAAACAGGAGTATAAGTTTGTAAGCGTCATCAGAATGGACTGTTTCAGATATTTTCAAGCAGCATGTTATGTGCAAGTTGTGTAATACTGATATCTGCGAACATCCATTACAATCTAGGTTTGGCAACATCTTTCTTCAATGAGAAGAACCGCAATGTGGTCCGTGACTTGATGGAGATCCTGGTTGAGACAAAAATGGAAGTTCCATCATGGTTGGAAGGCATGGCCTATGAAGCCAAACACAGTGGTGGTAACAGACGTACAGGTAGCCGCCAAAACAGGTAATCTCTTCCCCCTTCTTTAAAACACTTCAAAATCTACAAATATCGGATTGCACAACTTCCTGGAATAGCCAATTGCAGTTTTGCAAAAGTATAGATTGTGTGATTGTATATTATTCACAAATACTGGATTCTCTTCTATGTCCAAGTACGTTGTACAGCAGATGTATGGTCCGAAGCACCTAGTATTTAGAACAATACCATGGCTAACGATGTACGCCAACATATACCTTTTACCTTGTATTTTATGAATGACATCATCATTACACACCTAAAAGTTGAATTTTACAACAAACTTTAAAAAATACAGTGTTCCGAATGGAATGCCCTGTATATATACAGTGGATCATGTGATTACATGCACACTTGGTATGTGTCTGGCACATCACCTAAGCATACAGAATGGAAATTCAACCCACACAAGGAAGAAATCCTAGTTCAGCAGAATTCTTTCACGTAAATCTGTAGCTTTTCAATTGTCTTCCAAAAGTGTGACTTTAGTTACCATGAGATGTAGATTTCTTGTGAAAAAAAACCTGAAGATTGTGTCAGATTTGTCAGATTTTCGCAGTGTTTACTCGAAAGCAGGTGTTAAGTCAAAGGTCAAACGTTGTTATTGGCCTTCGTGATACTGAAATTTACTGTTCCAAGGAACTCGATATGTTGCAGATGAAGGTGAATAATAATTTGAATGATATTGAATATGATCAATGTTTAGAGAATCAGAGACTGCAACTTTTTACAATTTTTCTAGTATTCAGGCATACAAGTAAAGTACAGCCTCCTGATCTGTCTCTTTAATAATCCTAAAATAGATACCCAGAATTCAGTTTTTCAACATAGCCTGAATTTGTGTGGCATTCAGTCTCTGCCTTTGAAAGCCAAGGTTAGGTCTTGATAAGAAAAAAATTCAATTGTCAACAGTAATAATGTATATCACACATCGCTAAATACATTTTCATTGAAGTGCTGACTGATCAGAGCACTCTGCTTTGTAGTGGCATTCTCACTTCTCTTACTGCTCTCTGTCTTACAGGTATGGCAGCGGTGGGTTCGGATCCCGTGATTACCGCCAGGCCAATCGCCCTCGTACTGGTGGACCAAACTACGGCCATGCCAACTTGTACTACGGTGGAGGCGCATCGTATGGTGGCAGTTACACCCAGCAAGCAGCACCACAGTCCACAGACTGGTTCGGTAACTAAGAACCACACCCAGCAGCTTCATACAAGAAAGATTTTCCCCCATTCAGAGACTGTTCTGATTCATACATTCTCAAAGATAGTTCCTGAAACTTACAACAAAAAAGAGATTAACTGAAGGAAGAATACTTCAAGACTTAAAAGAGGCAGTCTCTGGAAGACAGTGTCTGCCAGCAGTCAGTATACAGATTAATTTATCAGAACAAAGGGGAAGTATATTAAGTCATCTACTAAAAATAGCCAGACATTTTCACTTAAATTCATTGTTGTAGATGTGTGTAGTTAAAATATTAGCATTAAATTTCAAGTGTTTTTGTTTTTCGTGCATATCAGTAGGCCATGCCAGCAGGAATGAAAAACAAGGTACATCAGTTGGTCAGTTCAACCACTTTACAAGTAGGGTATTTTTTTGTCGTGATGTTGGAGACCTAGCTATACAATAGTTAATGTTATCAATTTTTTTTCCTTTAAAAGTACCATGTGTTTAAGTGCTTTGTCATTGCTGTGGATGGAGTAGGAATTAACCAACATGTTGTACTTGAACCGTGATGATGCCACTGGAAACTTGCTGTGTGGTATTTATCATCTTAGATAGAAAATTCCAGTGGGGATTAATACCTTTGTTTCATTTGTTGGAAAAGGAAAGTTTTCCATTCTCTGATGGCAAACCTGCTGGTATGTTTAAGTTGCCATTGAAAGATATGCATAAATTATCTGGAATTGTGGCAATTTCTTACAAATACAATTATGGAAATTATCAAACATCCCTCATTAAACGTTAGCTCTACTTTCTGGAGTATTATTAATGAAATATAAGCTCTGATTGATGTATTGGTGAGAAAAAATCAGTGAATACGGGATATGACTTGTAATTCACGTGTTCGTAGTGAGGATGCATTTATCACACCTTCAGATGTATTGACAAATGCATAAGGAGGAACTTCTGCAAATTTTGCCTTTAAAAATATTTTGGTGTATTTACTAGTTCTAGAGTTGGACATTTAATGCAAAAAAATCTAATATAGAACTCAAGAAAGAGAGGCACACTCTTTCCTCCAACATGTGCTGTGTAGAAACTAAGGTTGAAGGGCAGAGTTCAAAGTTGAAACAGCCACCTGTGACCTTTCACCACCGTAAAGGGAAAAGTAAACTGACTGGATTAACTTGCATTTGATTTTTTAACAAAGTCAGTAGAAAAATCGTCATTTCTACATATCTCAGGAAGCTTATCACTTTAAATCCTGAGTTGTCTACTGGTTAAACAATAGCAGAATCCAAGGTTCAATTTTTTAAAAATGTAAGGCTTCCAATATTTCAAAAAAAAGCTTGCAAAGTCGATATTCAGGCTTTGCTGTGCTTTAATCTGATTCATTACTCCCCGTTGTTTCCAAAATTTGGAACAGTCTGTTGTTTCTGTACAATGGTACTCTACACATTTTGGGGAATGGGGACAGAAGATACCACAAAATAACAGGGTTGTGGGGAGTGTAACAAAAGGGAGTCTATAAAGTTCTAGTTTCCTACCTGTATGTGAACGTGATCTCTTTATTTCCCTTATTTTGATTTTTTTTATTTTCCTACCAATGGAAGCAGCCTGTGGGTGCGTTGTACTCAAAGTATTTCTACAACACATGCACGCACAAGTGTTCTCAGTGAAATTTTTACATTTTCCTTCAGTCCGTTTGTTTTATTTCAATTTTTTTATCGTTTGCGATGTTGGTCTAAGTGCAAATTCAAAAAAATAATATTTGGGCAGGACAAGACAAGGGACTATATTCAGTATGATATGATATAGCTTGGGGATGTCTTTAAATGACAATTGATTCATTTTATAAATGCCCACCCCTTGATTTGCATGTGATGGCTTTTCTATTGGAAAGGAATAGCCCCTTCCTTTCCCGTCGGATGAGCACAGTGCGAGATAGGGGTGTTCATGAAAAGTACACCTCGTATACTTCTACAGGCCAATTTATAAATCTTTGACAAGTCTTTATGATATTTTTCCCCAGCCAAAACTCATTTTACATTAGAGTACAAACTAGGTGAAAAAAACATACGAAGCTATTTTCTTTGTAAATATTTGTACATATTCGAGAGAATATCAGAAGATTTTTTTAAGACATGACAGTGATACTTAAACTTTCTGTTGTGTCATTTCCAGAGTCAGAACCAAGTCATGTCCTCCACAGTAGAGGATAAACGATATCAGTGTTGAGGTACTGATCTTTTGACAACAGTACTGAAGAGAAGTTCAATCTAAAATTTTCATGCCTGTGACAAAAGTCGTCTTTTACTTCAGTATTCATATTTTTGTATGTTGTACTCAAGTGCATAGCAATAATGCATGATATATCCCAGTCAATCTTCAGAGTCCTGTGACAGTGAAATCTCGTTTTGTGACATGGTGTAGTTTTCGTACGTTTAGGGACGCAACGTTGCCAGATGGTCCTTTCTGGGTCATCGTCATAGATTACTACACATAAAATGGTTGATTGTGTCGTTATCCTCCCAGAAGAATGGGGTTTCACTGTACGTTGTTTCTATTGTCATTTTGCAATATGTACAAAGTATTGAGAGAACTTCTTAGAGCCTAAGATTTACGTACGCTTTGGATTTGTTTCAAAAAAACCATAAAAAACGCACATTTCCAAAATTACGTCCACTGGAAAAGAAGCTGAGCAAGTTTACACTTGTGTGCAATTTCGGAGAAAGATGAGTTGAACGACTGTTATGCTGATCTCTGAAATCAAAGGATAAAAACTGTTGCATGTCAGGTCACAGAATAGATGCTTTATTTACAGTCAATTCACTTTAGAATCTGGTGCATACTGTAAGTAGCACTTTCAAATTTTAGAAAAGAAATTCCATTTCTCAGGTATGCACTTAAAATATTCAAAAACTGATGTCTGTTTGACTTTCAATCGTCGTGTGCTAATATTTATTTTTCTACTTTTGTCTGTCTTTGCTATATTGAACTGAAAAAGAAATCCTTAAATATAAATTAGGCAAGTAATTAGGTCTGTGTCCTATTTTTTGGGCCACCTTATTGTGTATCATGCAGGTGACTGACATGCATATGAACAGAGCTGACAAATCTCTACATTTTTGATAAAAAAACCCGCTTACTCCTGAAACTTGTACATATTCTATAATAGATAATAGAAACAGTTCAAGACTGTAAGTTATATCTTTTCATCAAAAAAGACATGATAAAACGAGTGTACGGATTTCTCCAAGCTGGTTCCTGCCCATTGTAATAATTAGAGATTTGGCTGGTGCTAATTACAAACATGTGCTGTTTTCATTCACATAAAAAAGTATTTTCTCTTCATAGAAGCCTGAGTCAGTCTTTCGAAGTTACATAACACTTGCAAAGGGTGTTCAAAAGAAACCATGTTTTTATTCTCAAAAGTTCTGTCAGTGGCAGAGAACAGCATTAAAATGCTGGCATTTGCTTTGTTGCTGGGAGAAATGTGTTTTGGTCTGAATATTGAGCACACTGACTTTGATAAGATAAATGATATTTGCACAGCCAAAAGAGAATTATAACACTTTTGTTTTGGCTGAAATGTATTTTTACAAGCGAAGTGCAATTGCCTCAGGCTTCTCGTCTTGTGTAAAACTTGCCTTTTTTATTGGGAGACTAGAGCAAAGCGATACATTGATAGATACCAAGAGTTAATATTACAACTGAACTTAAAAAGTAATTTATTTGGTTATTTTAAAAGTCTAATTTATTTCACACTTGTTGCGGGCAGTACTATATTACAAGGAACTTTTTCCTTCATCTGAAGTATACAAACTCCAGGACGTGAAAAATTAACTTTTCTTCACAAAGTTAGGGACTCTTGATCATAGGCTTTAATGCCGTTGGCTCAAACCAATATATTATAATAGAAGTCCCCATATAGGATACTTAGGTTTGGATGAAAAGACCAACAAGTATTTTTCAGGCCCTGGAAAGCTCAAAGGTTCACTGAAGTGAGCATTTTTATTTTATTTTGTAAATGAAACTCCCACAGCAAATGAGTGCGTGTATGAAGATAAAACTTGTGTGAGGTTGTATCTATTGCGTTCTACACATCACAGACGGAGAGAGAGAGTCCAAATTTTTGGGTACGTGTTGCATTTACCACATTCAGATATTACGTAGTGTGTCAAGGAACTTGAGAGCTGTTTCTTATGTAGACACTGTTTTTGTACTTTTGAACTTTACAATACAACAGAGATGTCTGGCTATATTCTACTGTATTCAATTTCTGCCATTATTTGAATTTATTTGGTGAAATTTATTTAGTGTTTTTAATGTCATTATGCATTGCTACCCATGTGAAGATTCAAGTTTAAACCTGCATCTGTTGTAATGCCATCTTCATTAACCCATTTGCAACCTAGCAATATGTAGGTCAGGGGTGATGGGTCAAAAGGTGAAGGGTCATTCCAAGACTTGTAATGATGGGTAAAAGTGGTTGTTTGGTGTGTGGAAAAGAACATGTTATTTACACCAGGGGAATTGTTCAACTCTGAGCTACTATCAAATCCATGCGTCTGGTTTTGATGAGGGGGTAGCACAAAAAATCGCTTGGAGGGTTTTTTCTTTGCAGACTTTCCCATCATACAAAGGGGTGGTCATTGTTCTTTGTGCCTTTTACATTTGTAGTTTGTTCAAGCTTAACTATGTTAAAATATGAAAACTTATGTTAAACAGTGTTATCAAGTGATCATATCTAAGATTGTTTGAAGTACACCTTTGATCCAAATAAAAGTTCATTATTCAATCTATATATTGCATTGACTTTCTTTGTTTTACAAGTTACATTGTACTCAGAATGTAAGATTTTGCTGCAGGACTTCACCTCCATTGGTTAAACACTCCAGTACTCTATACCTGAAAACCACATATAGGGTGCCTCCATTGTTTAAACACTACGGTACTTATATTTGAAAAGTGGGTGNNNTATTAAAAGGCATTGGTCTGGCTTAAGGATATTTTGAGATTGGTTTATGGCATGGCAGCTGTTGGGGCTTTAAACAGTGGTACTCCCTACTTGGAATAAATGTATAGGGTACCTTCATTGTTTAAACACCACCCACCCTACTCTATACCTGAAAACCACGTATAGGGTAACTCCATTGTTTTGGTTACCCACAAAGATAGTACGGAAAGTAGAACCTGAGTTTAATATTTATTTCAAATTTGGTATATGTAATGTATACCAAAGAGAGGTTATCTTATAAGGTGAATCAGTTCATTTGCATCTCATTTGCATGTCTGTGTGTATGTATGAAGGTATGCGTGGATGTATGTCCATTATGATCAAAACCTTAATCGCAGCACCGTAGTCCGACTCTAACTTAAATTATTATTATGCGATATTAGACTTGTCTAAAACTAGGGGCAAATATTCTATATCTGAGATTTCACCAACGCAGTGAATATATCTGACCAAACAATTCTAATTTTGATACTGTGTTGTCTGGTAGCTATAACTATCCGATATAATATAAAAGTGCAATTTTATTTTATTTTATTTTATTTTATTTTGACTAGGAACAACGAGCTTGCGCCCAATTACAGTTCCAGCAAAAAATAAATAAACAAATAAAAATACAGAACAAACATAAGCTTACAACCAAGAAACAAGTAAACAAACAAGTGACAAACAAGAGGAACAAAAGTTGCAAGATTAAGACGAATAAATCGAGTTAAATAAAAAACTGTGGAATTTAGCATAGCTACAATTACAAATATCAAAAGTCTGATTCGGTAAAGTTGTATTTAAAAATTCCATTGATCGTTGTAGGAAAGCAAACGAGTGCACATTATTCTTAGAAACTGTTGGTTTAAAAAGCTGTACAGAGCGTAATGAACGGGAAGGTACATTAAAACAAATATTCTCTAAAATTTCAGGAAAATCATATGAAGAAAACATACACTTGTAAAAGAAAGTCATATCTAAAAAAGTCTACGCTCCTGTAAGAGCAGAAGTTTAAAAAATGTACAAAGTGACCTGTAGTTATTTGATTAGTATACTATTCCAACTCTACCACACAAGTATTTTACAAATTTACACTGAACCCTTTCAAGTCGATTGATAAGGTAATGTTGGTGTGGAGACCAAACCTGGCTGGCGTACTCAAGTTGGCTCCTCACAAGCGTTATGTATAAAGTCTTAAGGGTGTTAACATTGTGAAACTTGCTAGAAGTACGTTTAATAAAACCAAGTACTTTAAAAGCTTTCGCATTTATGTGAGCGGAGAAATTGAGATTGTGAGTGAGATATACACCAAGATCTTTAACTGATGTCACTCTATCTACATTCTCATCATTAAGTGTGTAGTCATAAGAAATAGGTACTTTTTTGTTGGTAAAAGAAATCATGCACTTTTTACAATTAAGTTTCAATTTCCATACCGCACACACCTCTCTATGTGTTTGAGATCTTGTTGTAATGACCTACAATCCTCAGTATCAAAAACTTGCCTGTAAAGTTTTGAATCATCTGCATACAGTAAAATGCAGTTGGCAACAGAAAAGTTGATGTCATTTATGTACAATATAAATAAAAGAGGTCCTAATTGGGATCCTTGGGGACACCAGAGGTAACGTTACACCAAGGCGAGAAATGACCATTAATTGTAACCCGCTGAACTCTGTTTGAAAGATACGAAAGAAACCAGTTGAAAATATTGCCATTGAAACCATAATGTGAGAGTTTATAAAGTAGGAGCCTGTGGTTAACTGAGTCGAATGCTTTGGTGAAGTTGAGATATATTGAGTCAACTTGACCCCAATTATTGATAACAGTAGATAAATAGTGAGTGTATGAAACAAGATTAGTAACAGTGGAGCGGCATTTTACAAAACCATGTTGATTGATATCCAGTGAATTCTGTACGTGATTGTAAATGTGAGGAAAAATTGCTTTCTCAAAAACCTTACTGAAGACTGGAAGTAGTGATATTGGACGGTAATTGCTGGCCTCATTCCGAGACCCAGATTTAAAAATAGGAACAATGTTGCCCTTTTTAAACAAAGACAGGAAAACACCAGTTTGAAGTGACTTGTTAAATAGCAGAGTTAGGGGCAACGCAAGTTGTTCAGAGCACGGGCGCACAACTCGGATGGGAATCCCATCTGAACCAGAAGCCTTATTAGGATTTAAATCATTTAAAATATCTGTCACTTCTTCAATTTTAAGGATGACATTACTTAAACAATCATTAATAAAATGTTTGCATTCAGGAAAATCATCTCCAGTATCTTCATTAAAAACTGACTTAAAATATGTGTTAAAAAGTTTGGCCATTTCAGATGAGTTTACATCACTACTGCCATTGTAAGTAAGAGACGTTGGCAGAGATCGGTTTTTACGTCTACTATTTACAAATGACCAAAAACGTTTACCATTAATTATAATTTGGTCTTGAATGTCACAAAGGTACTCATTGTACACGCCTTTCTTGGCTTGCTTGAATTCTTTTCGTTGTTCCTGGAACACTGCGTACGATTCTTGTGACTGCAATGTCGTAGTGTCCTGGAAATCAAGTTTACACCGACACGGTCAATACGCTAAACAATGACTCTTTTATGACCACAACGAGATATCAAATCGAACACACGCTTAACAAATGGGGAGCATAATGGTGAATAGCGCCACTACTCTTGCGAGAAAACATGAGGTAAGGTCTTTCGCTTTGATGCAGGACCGATCAGTCTGTTCAGTTTTTATTTGCGAATTTCACGTTATGCCAATCTCTTGAAAGGATAAATTTCATATCTTTAAATAACTCTGTCAGGTATTCAGATTAGCAAAACATTTGAGTAAACTTCTTTCTATATAGTGAAAGTTACTGGCCCGCGTCTTTAGGAACAGCAGGACATCTTTCAGGAGTTACTGGTCCGGCATGAAAGTAGATGGTCTCGGGCCATCTGGTTAGCGTGAATTTCGCACGCTGTATACCGGTACTATACGGTAACAAAACAGACGATATTTAAAAAAGATACAGTAATTTTACCGTCATATTTGTCATACTCAGAAATCGCTGTGTATAGTACTGAACGGTCCGATGCCAATCTGATTAAAATCGGATGTAGAGTACGGCGACGTCTTTACGTTTTTTTCAGTCTTAGAGAATTGTAAATTCAGGTGAGCAGATAGTTTCAGAAAATACTGTCCCCTCAAGGAAGCATGTACTCAGCCGGGTTGCCCGGGGCGTTTTAGGGCATCCTGGCTAAAATATAAAGGTCCTCTGGAGCAGTCAAAGTTGCCAAAATTGGCCGAATTGTCCCCATTTATTCTCTTGAAATCCAAATAAAGAGACTTGCTTTGAAGTTCAAGCTGTAATTCAAGAATGAAAATGACCTTTTCTCAAAATACAGCCGCCCAGCTGGTCAATTTTGGGGTAAAAGTCTCCAGACGTACGGAAACTTTAAGGCAGTATTTGCCTCAATGAAAGACTTCACCTTTGCTCAAGCTTAAATTTCCTAAAGGAATATTTCAACCATACCCTTCCAAACTCAAAAATAAAAAAAATTTGGGGTCACCATGCAAATTTTTAAACTGGAGAAAACCATGCATAGCGAACCTCGGTTGATTAAAAACTACGACAGTACTTTACACTTGAAAAGCAGGTATAGGATACCTGCAATGTCTAAATAGACATAACATTTAGGACATAAATTTGTGTCCTAAACCCTAGTGTCGCTCACGTTGATTGGTAGGTCTTATGTCCCTATGTCCCATTTGCATTCATTCATTGGCTGCCTATATGTCCTCAAGTCTCATTAATATTTACTGTTCCGAATGCAACTCATTCATTGGCCGCCATATGTTCTTGTCCTTGCCTCACTTTCGAGTGTTCCTTGTCTCGTTCTGCCATGTGCTCATTACTGTAACGCATCTGCGAGCCTAGCCAATCATTACCAGACAGCTAGAGCAAAGTCGCAACGTTTGTGAAGACAATTTGTCTTCACAAACGTTGCGACTATACGCTCTAGCGAGCCTAGCCAATCATTACCAGACAGCTGCAAGTCTGATATATTCAGATGAAAAAGAGAACTGTTGTTAACATCACCCTTTGTCTACACTTGATTATCATTCTTCTCCCCCTTGTTGTATCCAAGAACAGCAAACTGTTGCTTCCAATCATGATACGACATCTGCATTGTGTTGGGACAGAAGTATATGGCATGGTGTCGTTTGTGCTCGGCATTTCTTGGCTGGTTGCACTCCCGGCACATGGGGGGTGATGTCTAACCGCCCAGTGTACTTCTTCATCCACGCTCTGGCAGATTGCCTATCAAGTTTATGCCTTTTGTACTGGTTTTTACTGGCAGCTACTGGCTGGCTGGTTGCTGTGCCTGTGGTACTGGTTTGCCCAACACTTGCCAAGACAGTTGGCCAAACACATGTATAGACAGTGATGCACCAACCATTGAGTACAATGACTGGGTTAGTCCACTTGGCGGCAACAAGACATAAACTGGCTTATTGGTTGTTGATGCTGCACGTGTCAGGGAGGTTGTCATACCTGGTTGTTGTTGTTGTTGTTGTGGTAGAAGTGGAACATTTTTGGTGTTTGCATTGCTGGCTGTGTTTGCTGGTACGAGTAGATCGGAGACAACTGGTTGAGTGACTGCCTCTGCTGAAACTGATGATGGTTTACCCTGCCATTGTGAAGGGTCTGCATAGATGCTGACGGCACAGGTATTGGCCATGTCACCTCTTCTTCAAATATTTCTGGCTCCAGAGACCTTGGTATCTTGTTGTACCTGCCAATAAAAATATTAAAACCAAACCGATAAAATGAGATGCTACAGAAAACATAATGCACACTCTACACTGTGTATAACTATCTTTATAGCACACAAAAGGCAAGTTGATAAAGTGCTTTCCATAAGTTTTTATAGTGTACTATTTTTGTCTCCCGAGTGCTTGATGATTTTTGAAAAGAATTGAGAACATTTACGACCCAAGTGCCTGATGTATACCACTGATCATCATCATATGGCACACATTGTAAAATCCCCCTTCCACTTACCACTGTGACACAGTAGTTTCATTGATCTCAGAAAGCTGTATCGATGTTTCTTTCATCACTGCAGCATTGCCAAGAACCTTGGCTTGGATATTTTTGTATGCTTTACACACTAGAGTCCATTTCGGCTGTGCTATACCATGTGGTTGCTTTGTAGATGGGTACCACTCACAAAGCTTTGCTATAAGACATTCAACATATCGGTTGCAGTCTGGCCATTGCAAAATTCCAGTATGTTGACCTAAAGAGCATCTATAAATTAACAAAGATGAAACATATTGGTTGTAGTGTTCTAACAGGCTTGTAATAGCAGATGGGCAACAATTTACATAACAATGCACAATTTGCATATTTTTATGTACACGTGTATTCCTTTGTAATTGACAGATGAATACCTGGGGTAACTTGAAAAGCCAGATATGAACTGAAAATGCTATGTATTTTGTTATATATTGCAGTTATGTGTAAATTTAAACCTTTGGCACATGTTTACAACTTTATTGAAAGTGTTATGATCGACATCATGAACAATATTCACCACAGATTACAAGGTCATTAAGTATACAAATATGTCATTAGCTGAAATAAAATTACTAAATTTCTTTGACAGCTGTCATTGTATCACCACTTTATATGTTGCAAGTTTCGTCAACTTTGGTCTTCTCAATTCAGATATACATCCGTAATTAGGAAAGTTCATTAAATATGCAAATTAGGAATTGGCTGAAGTTAAAATGCTTAATGACTTTCAATAATGTTAAATCATAGTATCTTCAATATACATACCAAGTTTCGTTAACTTTGATCGATTCAAATATATATCCCTAATAAGGAAAATTCATTTAATATGCAAAAAGGCAATTATCTTTCATGTCATCCCTTAATACCTTTCATGGCTGATATATCTTGTTGTGATCAACATTTGTAAGAAATCTCATCAAATTGTGTGCAGTCGTTCTCAATGTATATCCGTTTTTTTTAAATCATTAATTATGCAAATGAGCAAAAAGTAAGCTAGCCACACCCACCAAAAATCAGTTCTTGCCATTTGCAAACTGAATCTATGTACCAGATTCAATTCTGATCTGATGAGCCGTTTTTGAGACATCGAGTGCATAGACAGACATCCCTGTGACATTAACTCATGGGTGTGAACACATGAGTTAAAATAGGGTGGCGTGGCCTATCTGAAAATATCCCTTGTGGAGTTTGGTGAGGAAATGAGTTAAAAATGTAAATTTTATGAAGGGACCCTCATTTGAACTGTTGCTGGGACAAGAATATCAGAAAAGACAATGTCTGGCAAATATGGTGAAGGGAGGATGGCAGACACTGCAATTAAAGGTAGTATGCGCCTCAAAAGTGAAAGACTTAACTTTTGCTCAAACTTTCCTTGAGGAATCTTTCAACCATTCTCTTTGAAAATCAAGCATAACAATCAGGAGCGGAAGGGGGGTGGGGGGGGGGGTTTAACAGTGCAACTTTTTGTGCTAGGGCAATAAATAACCTAGGATTTACCGATATTTAAAATTCAAAATGGCTGCCATCCCTGTGCTTACTCTATGAGAAAAATAAAATTTAAAATTTTTGAATTTCGAAAACTAAGCCAGTGAAAATTTTTCTTACACATAGAGCTTTAAAATGAACCCCTACAAGTGGCATATCAGAACAGAATTGTAAAAGTTTGAGAGTCCTAGTCCCCGAGGTGTGCTACCTTAAACCATTAAATTTTAATGTTGGTCTTTTAACAAATACGGTACATCTCTTTCACAATTGAAAGACGTCAGTTGAAGAATTTATGATACAGTGTAAATATAGCTGCCCTAAAAAGAAAAAAGAATAGCATGTGCATCGTGGGGCTGTGTATGGAGATATAAAACCACATCAATATAGAAAACTGCCTACCTTTCATTAATTTCAACATCAGCTGCAGTATCAGATACTTCTTTGAATGTGCTTTGATTTAATTCAGTTCCGTAGTGTGGGGCAAAGCTGGTTGAATTACGATCATACTCATTGAGTTTCTTCCACAGCTGTATCAGCCTGGCTGCTTGCTCATTTGTCAGTGGGTGGGGAGCAGTGCTGAACTGCACAAGGAATTCAGCCAGGGCCACTACTTGCTCATATCCAGGAATGCTATCAGGTTTGGCAGATTCCTGTAATATACCAAAAGCATGCTAAATGATTTAAACCCTTCACCACCATGGCTTGACCAAAACCCATTGCTTTCAATGGTAATTACAGACCTGTTTACATGGAATTGAGATGTGAACAGTTTAGTATGTGGCCAAACAGGTGCCAATTAACACACACTGACACTCATCATTTTCTTTTCTTTTGTTAGTTCATTGTATGCAGGCAGAACAAACACAGAGGAACTACTCACATCAGGTGGACATGGAGTCTCATTAGTCATATCAGGAACGGTTTCCATGCATGTACTGGTTTCGATGGCTGCACTGGTTTCCATGGGTGTAGTGGTTTCCATGGGTGTAGTGGTTTCCATGGGTGTACTAGTTTCCAAAGCAACAGGTACTACAGGCAAATTGATTCTCTCCCGAACTGTGGACAAAAATTCGAAAAATCTATGAAATGTACTGCTTTGCAAAGTCAGAGAAGTCTAAAGCAGGGTAGGTCAAAATCTAAGTGTGAGAGGAATAAATTTACCGTCCTTTGCAGCTTGTACAGCGTTGTCATCTTCAGTTGTGTCAATAGGCTCAACTGGCTGAAGACAAGTGGATGAAACTGCATTGGAGGCTTCATGGAAGAGTAGTTCTTCTAAACAGACAGTTGCATCTTCAACTATGTCATCTTCTTGCAAATCCTCCTCCTCCTCATCTCCATCAATTGGCTCAAGTTTGATGGCATCAGCAGTGTCTGGATCTATTGTGTAGTACTGTAAGACTGCTCCGGTCTGATTGTAGAGATATTCAACACCTATCAGCTCACCTTCAGTGATAAAAATGTATCCAAAATGGTATTAGTGTAGTTGTACTGGGTGAAATCTTTCCCTGTTTACATATTGCTTGCTATGTACATATGAAAAGATCAATGAACTACAGTAGATTTCAATCAAACTCCACGTTTCACTGTGTGCGAGACATCCACACTCTATGGACATTATAAACAAAATTCTTTGGTACAACAACATGTTTCAAGGTCACAAACACATTTATTGATTAAACTATGTCTGCATATTGAGATTAAAGCCCCAGTAATGCTAACTTTTGATGATAATTTCACCATTTTTATTTTGAATGTGAACCATAATTCCTTGTTCTTCTTCCCAAAGAATGTTGATATACACAGTATCCAGCTTGTCAACTCAGCCCCTATGGTTGTAAACTGCATTGTTATTGTTGAAAACTGACTTCATGGTCCAGACTAGAATTCAAATGTAAACAATAACCATGCATTTTACACATATAGACGCTAAGTTGACAAGCTTAATAGTCAGTGTTTCAACATTGTTTGGGGAGTAGAATAAGAATTTGCAATTGATTTATAAAATAAAAATAATGAAAAAAAAATCAAAAGTTAGCATTACTAGGGCTTCAATGATCTGTTGATAGGAAAGATCTATCAGAGAGGTTTTGTGTCTGCAGTGCAATCAACTGATATGCTATCTGACTAGACAGACTTAGACATGCTACTTTATGGTAATCAAGTGTGTGACTTTGAAATGTGTTGTGATACCAATGCATATCATTTATTTTGTACATACCATGTGGCCGTGTGACACACAGTGAGTTATGGCGCTACCATGAAATTCACTCTACTGCATACCTGTGTAGTTCTGAGGTCTCCGGTATGATGTATTTAATTCCTTTCCCAGAACAATACGGCTAAGTTCATTCATTGCATACCCGGCAATACCACTGGAAGTACTCGGCTCAAAAAACTGGTTACTAGCAGTAGATACTACCCTGTCCTGATTCCACCGAACTAAACTGTTGAGTAGGTATGTCTGGAATTGTAAATCACTGACAGTTGTAGCTGTAAACAAATAAATAACAACACGTTCACATGAAAAAATATTCCACTAGAATTAGCAATTACTGTCAGTGACACGTCGCAACACAATTTGTATTAAGGTAGTATGCACCTTGAAATTGAAAGACAAACTTTTGCTCAAACTTTCCTCGAGGAATCTTTCAACCATTCTCTTTCAAAATCAAGAATAAAAATCGTGGGTCACGGTGCAAATTTTGGTACTAGAAGTACAAATTACCAACTATATACTGATGGTTGAAATTCAAAATGGCCGCCATCCCTGTGTTAACTGTATGGAGAAGAATAAAATTTTCCATTTCAAAAAATTAAGATTGTTAAAATTTTTCTTCTGCCAAGAGCCTTTAATAAACCTCCACAAGTGTTGGATAAGAAAAGAATTGTAAAAGTTTGAGAGCTGGAATATCTGTCCCAGAGGCCCATGTACCTCAAGTACTGTAACTTCACATTGCATGTGTAAACAAATTTTATAATACAATGTGACAAGGGCACTGCTGCCAGCATTTATTTATCTTAAGATATGATTTGATGGCACACAAGCATTTTTGCACTCACCTAGTGGCCTATGCCTCGCCTAGTACATGCAATTTCTGCTACATGCTGCACATTGTACCGAAATCTCACGTAAGTCTGACTTTGGTAGGGTCTAATTTGCTTACATTTAACAATTTAGCTACTTTTGGGCATGACTGTACAGTTGATCCAATTTAGTATCTGTACTTTTCAGTAAACAAAGCAACCAGTATTTACCTGGGATAAATTGTTGAAGACAGTTGTGGAATGACTCTACAGATGTACAACCTCTGGCACACCGATAAACTGGCAACATCACACCAGCTTTATGGAGCTCACCAGAATTTAAGTACAACTGGAAGTCAGGGGGATCCTGGATACACTCAATGTGCTTTTTCTGTGTTTCCCATATATTCCATATGCGATGCTTGTTGAGTAATGGTACACCCATGATGTCAAAACCCTGTTCACCATCAAAGGCCTTGAGCAGCTGGAATATAAGCCTTGTAGTGTCTTCGACTCCCCTTGTCTTACGTCGACAATGGATGCTCAGCTCTTTCTTTGTAATCCGCTGCATAACATCTTGATCTGAGGGGTTGAAACCTTTCTCTAAGACCATCTGTGCCCATGTGGCAGCCTTCAATCGATCTAAATCCTCTGAACTCCATTCAAAAATACATGATGACAGTCGTTGCATGAACGTGTCATACAGCTGGTGTGAATTGCTTGTACAAGCAGCAGCAAACTGGCGCATGAAGTGTGAGATGTCCAGTCTGATCTTTAGGTATGGCCATCCGGAAAACATGGTCTGGAGTCTGTTCTGCATACCACAGCAGTTCCTATCAACGTACAGAAGGTCTGGAGGTGGTTCATTGGCACAACTGTAACGTTGGACAATGCCGTCAACCATTGGGTGCAGACCACATCCCTCAACTGCTGCTAACACACTGATGAGCACTTGCCCGTGTTCATTTCCAACACTGGTGGCGCTGACTGCTGTACCAGCAACATAACCTGAGAGTTTCCTTACAATCTTGAACAAGAAAATGAAACAGGAGAGCAGTTTAAAACCACAACATGAAAGTAAACATGTAAAAGACATTGTCCCTGAATCTAACTAAAATTAGGATTTTTTTGCTGTTCTCATTTGCTATTTACCCCCTCACAACACCTAACCAATTTTCAAGCGGAGAGGGCACATTCCCCACTGTTAGGGAAACCTTTTGTTAGTAAACAAAAATCCGGGATGGAGATTTAGTGGCGATCGAGTGATAGATAAAATATCTTTGCTTATATAGACCTGCACCAAATCTATGGGCTTACTAACATCATAACAGAGTGAATTGAATGGATATATTTCAAGACTTGGTGAGGTGGGGGCCACTTAATAAACATGTATGTGATCAAAATTATACACAAATACCAATTCATGTGACTAATCAGCTAGTCTCATCTTTGTCTACACCTACAGTCACTAGTGGAAGGGTAAATGGCTGACAGCCCTTGCGTAACTATGTATGTATGTATGTATGTATGTATGTATATATGTATGTATGTACATGTATGTACATACCAGTATGTATGTACCGGGTATGTGTGTATGGGGGGGGGGGGGCATGCCTAAAACTAGGGCCAATGCCCTACTATAGATGTTGGTGTAATGAGAGACATACCATACAAATAGCATACTACCAGATATAGTGAGTGCAGATGTCCTTTGACAATATGCTTATTGCAGAAGAATTGTTTCAGTATGGCTTACATTGCTACCAGATTTTTATAATAATATAAAAGCTATGATGAACAACATACAAAACATCTTGATTTGTAAAATTTGGAAATCCTGAATGCCGAGAAAGCTGTTGCCACACTTGAGATCAAAAACTGTCTTAAAGTTGCTCAAAGTGGCTACAAGACTTTTGGCTAATCATTTTGGTGACTTAGGGGGAGCCCTGAATTTGTTAAACAATACATACCTTCTTGGTGGAGTGTAACTTTAGGACTCTTCCAAAAACTGACGTCACTGAAGCTTTAACCTCATCCAGTCTCTGTATTACATCATTACAATAGATGAGCTCAAACCAATGGTGAGTGGGGATGGGTGTCATGATAGGAGGATCCTCAAAAGTCGGCTTAGTTGTGAGTCCATTCACGTGTGAATCAACAAAACCTTGACAGTCTGCCAAATATTGAACAGTTCTCTGCTGCCAGGTATCATCATGTTGCTCTTGGATCTTACGTTGCACTTTAGACACACTATTTCCAGGTCCACACTGACGTAAGTGTCTAACCACACGAATGTCACAAGCATTTCTGGTTGTCAGAAATACAGGAAATTGCAAACGGTGTCCCGCGTCAAGCTGTTTGATTACAGCATCACTCCAGCTGATAACTTTATTCGTGCATGATTCACACTCCAGGTGCTCTGCTGCAAGGTTGTAGAAACCATCAACATCAAGAACCTGGCGCACATACGGGTAAATACCAAGAGATGTCAGCTCACACTGACAGGTAGGCTGGGGACAGAGAAGGCGAACTTGCAACAACTGTCTTGGCATCCACAGTAGAAGTCTCTGAGCATAATACTCGTCAGGTCGTGGCAGCTGACTGTGTTTCACACTTGGATGTGGAGGATACCACCAGAGCTGGTCAATCCTTGACCAGTCTGGTTCCACCTGTCCATTGTTTGAAGTTTGGAAAAGGGCTTTGGAAACCCACAGATGGTCAGCTTTTGGCAGAGTTTGTTTCCATCCATCCGGCAAGACAATGTCTGAAATACAAAGTTAACTGTAAGTACAAAACAATAGCATGCCTGCAATCACATTTAAATCTTAAAGTGGCAGGAAAAAATTGTTGACACCAAGCTAGCAGAAGTAACTTGTCCTGAGGTCTGCATAAAGTAGAAAGGTGGAAAACAAGATAGCAGAGGGCAATTCTGAAAACAATTTACATGTGCAGGTTACATGCACTTATGTTTAACAACTGCACACCTATGTAAGATGGCATCTGTGCATTCAAGTAACGAAAGTAACAAACACCAATGTCTGTCATTGCTTGCTCAACCATGCTATAAAAGCATCATTTAAACATGAAAAATTTGAACTGTCTTTATAGCCCTGATACAGGATTTGTACACTGAGCATGTCAGTGCCTGTATGTACCGGTATTCAATCGTAATTTGAAAATATTAAATTAAGATCATCCGTAGGAACACGCCCACTAAATATCAAAGCTATCAGACTCATAGATTTGAGAAACATATATTTTGACTGAAAACGGGAAAAATTGGCCCAAAATACAATATTGCAGATTCGTTCCGAATTTCAATATATCATATTAAGATAAACCCTAGGAACCTGTATACAAAATATCAAAACTATCAGATGAGCAGTTTTTGAGAAAAAATTTTTTGACCAAAAATAGCCCCAAAAAACAAAACTGCAGATTCCATCAGAATTTGAATACATCACATTTTGATCAACCTTATGAGCCTGTATACCACATATCAAAGCTATCAGAAGAGCAGTTTTTGGAGAAAGAAAATTTTGACCTAAAATTGGGAAAATTGCCCCAAAATTACAAGTATGAAAATTTCACTTCGATTTGTACAAACTTAACTGAGGTAATCTAAAGTACCGGTAACATGGATACCACATTTTAAAAGCAATAGGACAAGCCGTTTCAGAGAAGATTTTTTGACTAAAAACTGTAAAACTTACCCGAAAAATTCAAACATGCAAATTTCACTAAAATTTGTACACACCTAGTTTAGAATGGCTAAAGGATCCTGCATACCAAGTTTCAACCCAATCTGACCTACGGTTACAGAGCATTAGCAATTTGCAGGATTTTTCCTTTTTTCCTCATTTGCATGTTTTTGATGCTGACATGTTCATTTGAACAAATTCAAATCTCCACCCCTGGGTGCACCTGTAAACTAAATACTGAGATGGTAGGCGCTGCCCAGTTTTTTGATCTGGACAGACATACAGACATAATATTACATACATACATACATACATTTGTATGCAAATGAGATGCAAATGAGACTGATTCATCTTATAAGATAAGTTCTCTTTGGTATATATACATTACCAAATGTGAGCTAAAAATACATGGATGTGGGGGCGCTTTTCCCCATAGCCTTACACAGGCACATGAATCTAAAGGTGTCAATAAACAGATATGCATACCAGTCATACGTGATGATGGAGTTGTCCTCACACCAATAGTAGTACCACCCATCACACAGGCCTCACTTGCTGGTGAAATTGTCAAAGCAGGCATTGATGTACCTTGTACCACTGTTGGTGATGGTTGCCTGACAACTTTCGACATGTTCTCTTCAGCATTGGGTTCTTCAATAAAACGCAGGAAAATGCCATTTGTAACAAGTGTGACAGATGCAATGACTCTTGAAGCTTACCAAGATGATTGCATTTATGAAATGAGCAAATTTGCCAAGCAATGCTTTGGTACCTTGTACATCATGGTGAATATGTCACTGTCTACTTGGAAAACCGGACTGGTGTTGAACAAAGTGAATAAGTTAAAAGGATTCTTACCCTGAGACACACTGGATTTATACTCTTCCACCACAGCCGGCATTTCCTTCCCCTCAATCTTTATAGAAATTGCACTTCCTGAGAAATACAATCATTGCAATAATGTCCTCAGTAACGGAAGTAAATTCACATGATGACATGATTACTAACAGCACAATAGTGGAGAAAATATGAAAATGTAGCTGTCCAATGCATAGAATGATGCCCCAAGCTATAGCATTTTGTGATCCAGTGCATGTGTATTGTACAGATGTGATCTGATCTGAATGTCTCTGATTTGTATGGGGCATCCATGCAAATGAGTGATGACCATAAACCAATATATGGGTATTTGCCAACTTCCTGTGTCTGTTTTTATAACTTCTGTCTGTCCATCCACTGTGATAACTTGAAAAGTGCGGCACGTGTCACTTTGATATTTTGTGTGAAGGTGTATGGGGGATTAGGGACACCAGCTTTTTTCATCTTCATGACAATGTCAAAAATATGCAAATTAGATAAAACAATTTTTGATAACAAATCTTCTTCTCCATAACTGCTGGTCCAACAGCTTTAATATTTGGTACACAGGTCGCCAGGGATGACCTGATTCAGGATTATTCAAACTGTGTAAGTATGGAAGTTTGTATTTTTAAGGTAATTTTTGTCATTTTTGGTCAAAAAGCTTTAATCATCTGCTTCTATGAAAGCATTTGTCAGAAAGCTTTGATATTTAATGTAAATGTCCACAAGGAATCCCTTATTTAGATTTGTTGAAATCCTAATGAAATATGCAAATTTGTAATTTTAAGGCAATTTTTGTTATTTTGAGGGAAAAAATCTTTGAAATTTTTTTTATTCCAAATTGCTCATCAGATTTGGTATTCAGCTCCAAAGGGATTACTTAAGTGACATTTGTTGAAATTTTGGTGAAATATGCAAATTTGTAATTTTTAAGCAATTTTTGTCATTTTTGGTCAAAATTTTTCCTCTGCAAAAGTTCTCGTCAAAAAATCTTTTTCTCAAAATCTGCAAATCTAATACTTTTCAGGTTGGTAAACAAGTCCCCAGGGATGACCTACCTGAATTATTTGGGGGGAATCTTGCAATTTTGTAATTTCAGAGCAAATTTTGTTAGTTTATGACCTACACCACCACATGATATTTGGTATGACAGTATTGAAGGCTTTGAACATAATACAGTCCTATTTGTTATCAATTTCAAGTGAAAATCTGTGCAGAAAACAAATCTTAGGGTTTTTTGGACATATCGGCAGAACTTTAGAAAGTATATCATAGACTAATCAAAATATCTGATAAGGAAGGATTTCCAATCAAGCGGAACACCAGGCAGCTAGATGCACCCAAGTGTTAATACAAACAATATCAAGTTAATTAGTAGAGATACCAGTGAAAATGGAAACCCCCACAGGGCTGGATAATCTCCATTATCAGCTTGGTCAATGTTATTAAATTGTTGTACTTAGTCAATTTTTGAGCTCTCACTTTCTTTCTGGCAATTGAGGCAATTAGGTTGGGTTTCTATCTATCATGTAATGTGTATCGTCGTAAACCACGTGCCTCTTTACGGCAACAGCTCAGTGCTACCCGTATACCCAATTTTTGCGTAGGTCAGAGCGGAAATTATTGCTCTGGCTCGCGAGAATGGTAATGTGCTGTGATAACTTGGAAACTGTTTTTGACGTATTGGACCAGCTTTATCAGCTTGTAATTAAATCGCTGTACTTAAATTTTTGAGTTCTCACTTTCTTTATGACAATTGATATGGTTTGCTATCTTTCATGTATAAATATGTTGTTGATAACTTGATAAATGTTGCACCTATTAACTTGATATCTGTGTTAAGGAGTATGATGATATTTTTGGATGGATTTTTACTTTTCATTTCTTGTTTGCATTATATTATACATTGTAAAATCTCCTGCCATAAAACTGCCTCACAAGAAAGCCTTGTTCAAATTGTCACAAGATTACTTATTGCATTCTCAAGGAATTTCTTCTAAAATCTACTCTGAAATAAAGAGACTGACATTTTTGAAATCTGATATGTACAGCCTGTTGTTTAGTATGTACCATTTTTGTCAAAATTATGAATTTTTGCATAATTTAAGGTTTTCCATGATGTGCATCCGTGTTCTTTAAGCATTAAACTATCCTTGTTCAAAGCTTCACGGACAGCAAATTTATTTATATGGCCTAAGTTATAGAACTACCACTAAATAGAACCTCCATGCAAATTTCAAACTTGCATTGGAAGTGGTTTTTGTAAAGATTACAACTCTTCTGATGCTAACATGTACACCTATTAACATCTGTTAATCAGTTGCAAAGAGCACCAACTGTATGTATTCCGTGGCGAAGTGTAAATGAAGTTAGTTTGCTCACAGTATTAGGTAATGAGGGGATTATTGACGATGAATTTTCTAGCCATCATTGTGGCAGTGCGGTCAATGATATGCAAACCCTCAATCCCTCTACACATGGACCATGGGTGACCCTTACCTCTATGGGTTGACCACAGTCTCTTATCTTGCGTGGTGCAATGGCATATACAGTGGTTACTCACAGAGTAAAAGTTTTGACTGACTGCACTAGCGATGGTCAGCATCAAACAGTACTTCATCAGAAAGCTTACAGGCACAGTACATTTCCATGAACTTTTTCCAATTTCTTGAAATCATATTACACCTGCACTTAAAAAACATAAGCCAGGTTTTCATCTCAGTGATGTGTGCAGATGCACAATTTTACTGTTGAGTATCGATCAACCTTGTTCTACTGTGAGTGCAAAAAACGATTTCCTGAGCATGGTGTCAATAACTAACACACAATATGAAGAAACATCCCAGAAAGATTTATCTTTCTGACATCTGTGCTTTTGAAGACTTTAACAACTGTCTGTTATCAATGGTCAATTGACACAGTATTTCAAAGTTTTGACTTCAGCGTTGGTTATGCCATGGAAGATTATTTGCAACATGCATGGAGTGTTGGCAAGCGATGAAGTAAACGCTCTTTCCATTGTTCACCATATCGTGTTCCTAAACAACTACGGAAGATTATTTATTTCAACTTTAAAAAACTTCCATGGGAATACGAGAGAGTGAATGCAATCAATATTTTTTATGGTTTTCTGGAACTTCTATGCTATGATCACATGACCTAATCATTACTCATTTTCCAAATGATCTCTTTATATTATTGTGGTATGTCATAATCAAAGTTTCACTCTATAACAGTACTGAATTTCTGCAGACAAAACCTTAACCCTTTCACCACCATGGTTTGTCCCAAATCCATTGATTTCTATGGTAATGTTAGACCTGTATACAGGGAACTGGGGGTGAAAGGGTTAAAATAAAGATAGATTATTGACCATGTGTACATGTCAATGAGATACAGTTGTTTGGCAGGAGCAGAGTGACTAATAATTTTGAATCCCACTTACAACAGTGGGTCATGAATGCCTTCTGATCTGAAAAAACGCTGTGTATCTTCTGAAAGGCAGTGTTAAAACTAGCAAGATCGTCTTTGTCTCCAGACTAAGCAAACCAAAAGTTGACCACACAATGCACTTTGCATTCACATTTTTTCCAGTGATGAACATTTCAAGTGTTTTTTTCACAAAGGAACAATACTTCTCGACCAGTATTTCCCGTTTGTATATATCGTGAAACAGACAAATTAGCTAAATAGGTAGATAGATTCTCTGTGTGACAGTGTGTGTGTTTGTAGAGAAAGAGACGAAGAAGATGGAGGGACAAGGAGACAAAGGGAAACAGGGAGAAAGGAAATAATTCAGGGAAGTTAAATTGAAGGCGTAAACCAACGGAACTAAATATCGACATATAATGTGGAAATGGAAATTCAACCTTTCTTGTCATTGGTTTGGCCATAAAATGATGTGATTGTGATGTGACATAGACCCCATTTCAAAAACAGGGTCAATGACACTTGGCTCCCAGTTGATTTGATGTTGCAGGCCAGAGTGATTTTACTTAACTAAGCTTACCCCTGGGAACATGCATACCAAGTTTCAGAGCAATTGGACGAGCGATTTTAGAGAAAATGATTTTTTGACCAAAAAATGGGAAAAATTGCCCTAAAATACAAATATGAAAATTTAATTGAAAATCTCATTACCGGTTATAAAATCATCCTTAGTACCATGTCTACCTAAATCAAAGTTATCAGACATGAAGTTTTTAAGAAACACATTTTTTGACCAAAAACAATCAAAATTACCCCCAAAATACAAAAGTGCAGATTTCAGCAAAATTTGGATATGCCATATTTTGATCATCCTTATGAATCTTTACAGGGAAAGATTGAACGCACTGAATTGTACATTCATTCCAGCTGATGCTAAAAATTCTGACCTGTTCTACTTTGTGATGGGTAGAGGCGTTGATGGAAATAATTGAAGTACGTGCCATATCAGACCGGCCGCGGAGGGGTGGTGTGTAGAAATGTCTGATCACCAGGTATGTGAGTTTCTTGTCGGTCACAGTGCGGAGATGTTTGACAAACCTGTCGCCTAGATGACATTTTGTTTGCTAACGTATAGCATGCTGCATCATTTGCATTTAATACAATAAACGATATTTGCATGTAAACATGCCAGAAGCATTGACACTTCCATGAGGGCCCTGAATAAAATTAATTGTAAAAGTGTGAGAGCAGGTACTGCAAAATCATCTGCCACATGATAATGTGTCAGTTGCGCGGTCACTATTTGGCAACTGGAACGAATGAGGCAGTCTTTGATGTTGGAGTCATGTCAAAATGCCATGATGGGGGTGCGGAAAAAATGTGGTGAGTGCTAGAGGAATCAGTTAAAATAGAAAACTCCTCAAAAATGATTTTGCAAATACTATGGTTTACAGGGTGGTAGGTTATCACCAGAGGAATGCTTGGGAAGGGGTGGTAGACAGTAACGCTTCCTCCCCTTACAAATATCGGATACACCCAAAACACACATCAATGAGCATGTCTGAGTGTCTTTCAGGTGCGCCCACAAGACACACCACTCAACACATCCACAACTACCTTAAATTGGCCACTTTAGGTGCCTTTTGGGCATCTTTTTGGCGTGGATTTGGATGTGATTTGTGTGGACCTGAAAGGTACCCAATTGAATATACCATATACAGGTGTCTTTCAAGTGCACTCTGCTGGATACTTGCCTTTTGGTTGCCCCTGACACTTACTTTGAATTGGCCACTTTACAGTAGGTGCCTTTAGCATGCCGTTTACGGTGTATTTTGCATCAGGTGTATTTGGGGTGTCTTATTCCAACATCAAAAACTCACTCAAATTTGCCTGGAAATTCAGGGATGCCCTATTCTCACTTACAACCTGGACTCATTCTGGACATCTGGTACTATCACTTATTTGTGGTTCAATATGGTCCTTTATTATCTTGTAAATATTTTTTTTTATACTAAAGGACCTGGTCATTTATTATCTTGTATGATTATTGAATTTGTTTTGACTCCACATCTAACAACAATGTACTGGCCCATTTTGCCGTTTGAACTACACTGACATATTCGCTTGACCACAATATTGATCCATTGAAGGGTTAGGTTCTAATAACACACATGGGACAACAAGAAATAGAAAACACTTACTGTTTATTAATAAAAAGTAACTGTATAGACTGAGTGATATATATTTCAAAATAGTCCATGTACATCATGTAGCACCAGTGACAAACTACCTTGTGTTTTCTGAAATGGTATTTCAAGCTACCTTGTATTTCTGTATATGTAGTTAAAGCTACCTTGTACTTCCTGAAATGGCAGTTTCAAATCAATTGTTACAATAAAAGACAATATCATAAATACACAAGCAATCTAGGGGCTGATATAGCTCCTTTGTGCTATGTAGAGAATAACTATTTGTGACACGTGTTGATGAAGATGGAAATCTTTGATAGCTCATTTCAATGGCCTGAAAAAAATGGCAAAAATAGTTGAAAAAATACACAATTGAAGACTTCATCATAATTTGAACAAATCACATTAAGACCATCCCTGAGAACTTGTCAACCAAAGCTATGAGATGAGTAGTTTTTTGAGAATCAAATTTTTTGACCACAAATGGCAAAAATTGCCCCCCTCAAAAAAAAGAATTGCAGATGTCATCATAATTTTGATATATCATATTACAAAACCCCTTGGAACCTGTATACCAAATTTCAAACCTATCAGACAAGCAATTTTTGAGAAACAAATTTTTTGACCAATAATGGCAAAAATTCCTCCCAAAATCTGAAATAGGTCATCATGAAGGACCTATATACCAAATATCAAGGCTACCTGATAGTAGTTTGAAGAAGATTTTTAAAGATCTTAAGACCAAAAATGACAAAAATTGCCTTTAAAGAAATATGCAAATTTCAACACGACTTGAACAAATATAACTGAGGGCACCCTAAGTGAACTCCATATAAAATTTCAAAGCAATTTGACAAGCGATTTCAGAGATATTTTTTACCAAAAACAGCAAAAATGTCAAAAAATACAAATATGCAAATTTCACCACGATTTGACCAAACCTGACAAAGGTCATTCCAAGTGAACTACAGATCAAACGACGGACAGACGGACGATGACGGAAAATCAGCCTATTTGATAAACTCAACATTGCTGACAGCAGTGCTAAAAATAGCATATAATATTTGTTAGACATTATGTAGTACTTCATGAGTTCAGTACTCTTGTATGAATCTTGTTGCTTATCTTTTTGGCAAACTTGAACACATTTTACTCATCAGCTTTCCCCTTATATCATATTATCAGACATTTTGAATATAGCAAATCTATTTTTAAAAAAATTATTAAAACTAATAACTAAGTTCAGTGATACAGTACACACTGTAAAAATTCACATGCTATACTTATCTCAACTGGGGCTCACAAAAACTCCTAGTCTCCAGAGAATTGGGTGCAGACAGGCACACTGATGGTTGAGGAAGTCCTTTGGTTTGCAGGCTTGAAGTTTGTCAGTGCAAAGTTCACAGAATAAATCAACATGAGTGATGATTTTGAATTAAACACTGACGTGATGCAATCCCAATGTCTACTCTAACTGTGTACTGTCCCATATTTATACAAAACTAATTCTATCTAGAGAATATGAAAATAATCTTGAAAATCTCCTGACATGCTAATTACCATAAAACAGTTCTAAAAATATCTTCACTTGAAGTAAACATGACTTTCCAGAGAGTTCTACACAAGAGTAACTGAATTAAAGGCCATGGAAGAGAACAACCCTGAACACATGACCCTACGAATGCCAATTAAATTGATGTAAATATTGATAAAGCTTTACATACCGGTAAATGTCTCAAAAATGAAATTTGTAGTTCATGTAGTTACTGTTTTAAGTGTTTAATTGGCAAAGCTGTAACTTTTGATATTTCACCATTTTATTTTTTATATAAACTTGTTTGTCGTGCTTAGTACGCGATAAAGTACATTGGAACACCTAGCATTTCTGTAAAGCCAGCTTGTTTACTTGTAAAATGCACTGAAATCATGTGAAGCTTAATTTTAGTTCAGAATAACATTAACTTGTTAACAATACCAATGCAGTCTAATTTTCTACTGTTTTCATGGCTTTGTTCATTCACAGAGCAGCACAAGAAACTGGTTGATATACAAAATATAAATAGTGAAAAGGTCCCTTAAATAAAGCACTGGATAAGGCTAATTTATAGTCAGCCAATAGAGACATTATGGCTTTAACTTCCTGGATCTAACAGCAGAAATCATATTTCCGATTGATAAATTGATCATTGCTTCTGTCACCGATTCAGGTTCCTTTGAATTGGACTGTGTGAAAGCTGGAATAATAAATGAATAAATAAAAGTATTTAAACATGAAATTGAGAGAAAACTCAATATTTTGACTTTTTAGTAATATCAAGAAACACATGAAACACTTGCATAAAGTCATTCATGCACAAAATGGGTTATACGGTATATTATTAACCCTTTTCCTGCCAAGTTCGTTTAAACTAGTGAAGCAAAATATGCCCCATTGGTGCATTTTTTAACAAAAATTTGTTCATTTAAAGGCCACCTGAAATCACAAATACTGTAAACATGATTTTTACAGACTAAAGCTGTTGGAGCAGACCAAGCCATATGGGTGGAAATATGTATGGTTTTGGCTCATTACTGCTTTTCACTAGTTGGCTGATGGGAAAGTGATACTGTCTGGCAGGGAAAGGGTTAACATGTCAAAAATAACCCCTGTTGAATGCATACAGAGGATTTCCTTTGTGAACTCGAGAAAAACTGAAATTTTCATTCCTATTAGCTTACATGATGAATATTCCTAAAAAATAAGGGAAACCTGCCACACTTATGTGTATGAAATGCACTGCAAATTAAGACTGACTTCAGTAGGTAGGCTTACACGAGGTCTGAAATTTTTAAACAGTGTACCGGGTATGTTCATATATGCATGGTGAAGCTTTTTTTGAACAGAATGTGGAAAGTTTCACTGAATGTTAATTCTTGTGTTGCTGCAAACAGAATTGAGCTTTGTATGCTTTTCTTCCTTTCAGAGTGGAAGTTGTGTGTTTATCACTAAAATTACAAGTTATTGGTATACAGGCTGTGTTGACAAGCAAAACAGTTGGCAGTTAATCATGCTATGTATAGGACGTGGAACACAAAACTGAATATACACAAAATCAGAATAATGAATGAAATCGGGGAAAGATCCTATTGAACCACATTATCATTGTTTGTAAACTGTATGCAATGTGAATCATGTATATCAAAAAAAATACATTTTTAAATTCCCAACATACCTACTATGGATGATCTAATATCAGGATCAATGCCATCCTTTCCATTTTTCCCCTTCACGTTCATCTCTAGTAGTTCTTCGGCACTATAAAAGACACGGACCAGGAATCTTGCACACGCTGTTGCTGATTTCTGTTTGGCCTTCTTTGCAGCAAGCGTTACAAATTTTGACGGCACGTAAACTTCATCACCTGGTGTCAGCTGTACATACTGGCAAGATTAACAATGATACAAAGGAAACATCAAATGTAAGCAAGTACAAATGTCATCTCTAGGTGTATAGGAGGATGCAAGAATTAAAGCTGCAATAGCTGCAAATGTGTAATAAACCTATCTTTAAATATTTCCAGAGTTTTTTTGAATAAGACCCATTAAAGACTGAAAAAGTGTATAACACTGTCATAAGTGTCAAAAGTGACATGCAAATTCAAACGTTTTAACATCTTTTTAGATTTCCTGCCATTTTCAAAAAACTAATCATGTGGCAGAGAAAATAAAGATTACAACAACAAGATGTTGGTCTTTGTGTGTTGACATTCAAGTAAATGGCATCGTGCTTATTTCTTTTATGATCATGATATGTATGTGCAGGAAATACTGCATTTTTTGTACTTTTCTGTGGGGTGTCATTTTATGAGTGCGGCACCCGTTTATTATTTAACCTGTTAAAACGTGTAGTCATGGTCCAAATCAGTGAACAGTGATACTTCTATACACGTCTTTCAGTTAGCACATTTACACGAAACAACTTTGATTTGAAAATAAAATCATGAAAATAATGCATAAAATTTGCAGCTATTGGGCCTTTATTATTGACAGTATTCCTCAGTGTGTGAAATTAAGATAAAGTACATGTGTCTGCAGGTCATATGGACCTGCACCAAGCCAAAGCTTCAGGTCCTTACAGAAAACTACCATTCCTTTCTAAACACCATGCAGTACCATTAAAGTCAATACTCTCTCCCTCAATACTACCCTTTTGAATGCTGTATGAAAATATATAATTCTTTTCAAAATACTGCAATGAAAGAGACTGCAACTAATCTTTTTAATTGTTCATACCCTTTTACTTATAGAGTTATCAAGTATTCAATCCAAAGGAATAGTTTACACAGATTGCAGATAGTGTAAGTGAATGATCATGAATCATTCATCAACATTATCTGCTATCTCAAAAAGATCACAGCCCTCATCTTCCTCACTGTCATAAACACATCAATGTTTTCCAACCATATCAAATTCCCCACTGTTGGGCAACAAAATGTCAAATACCCAGGGGTTGGGGGAATAGAGGCTCATGCACTGGCTACATGTGGATGATGAAAATGAAAAAGTTTGTCTCTCCTGACTTTCTATGGAGGACAGTGTTCTGACATTAAGACAAAAACCTACTGCAATGTTATGAAATCTTGCTGTGGCAGTATAACTGTCCTCTGAAAAGTTTATGTTTTGAAAGCTTCAAATGAAAATCAAAGCAAAGAAAACAAGAGTCAGTTTGATAACGTGAGAATGAAGGGCTGTATTATGTACATTTGTGTTCATGTATATGTAAATTCCGAATCGGTTGAAGTTTGGAACCAAGGGAACAAGTGAAGTGATAGGGTATTGTTTTCATTTGACACTGATAATGCTAAAATTACCAGGAGAACACTCACTAGATGAGTATTATTATAATATTGCATTGCACTGTTGCACCAAAATCAATCCATTGCTAGAATCTGCATGCTGACCAGAACATTGCAAGCATATACATGTAGCTACCAGGCGTCGATCAGAGGGGATTAGAGTAATAGATGTTCATACATATAAAAAGTTGTAAAAACAAAAATTACTATTTTGCAACATTGTCAATCCCCCTAGAATACCATAGTGATCAAATTCCCCTATGCCAGGACACAATGTGCTATCACTTAACCCTGTTTCTCTGCACTCCCCTCCTGGTGGAAACATTGATAGGTGCATACCATGGAAGTCTGAGTCACATGATTAAAATTCAGTCAGTCATCATCTGCATTAGAAGCTGTTACAGGTCTTGACGGATAAATTTTCATCATTTATTCAAAATTCCAGTCGGTCACAAGGACAGACATGTTGCTAAAACTTTTGCCCTAACCAGCAATGTGTCGGACCATCAGACTGACTTTAATTTCGCACACTGGTATTCCTATTCCTTTTGTCTTGTAACCTTAACCCCTTTCTTTCTCAACAAATGCAAGCAATGAAGTCTACAGCACTGTCATGTTTGTAATAATGCCCTTTCATTTGCGAAAGACAATATTAAGACTGTGTCCTCCCATAGACCCTTGAGTTTTTCTCGAGGGTCTATGGTTCTACCCAGTAATATCTGAAAACATAAAGGCTAATCTACAGAACAATGACACTAATTATTATGATAAAGGGAGTCTATTGTTCTCATAAAATTAAAGGGTTGGGTTTCTGTGTTGTAATTGCTATGCTGAGAAAACTGTACAAATTTAATGGGTTGACCATACCAGTAAATCAAGCAACACTGTATCATGGGCAAAGGTGAAAGCTACCGGTATATCCGTGGTTGATTTCATTGTGAAAGGAATACACACCTTGTAAATTGCTGCCAAATCTTTGCCAATTTTCCCTGGTTTTGGCGCAGAGGCAAATTCAACTTCTTCATTTGAAACACCTGTTGAAAAATCAATATTAATAAGAGAAGAAATATGGATTTATCATCATAGGAATAGTCTACAAACCCATTTAGGGGATGGAATATGCAATGTTGATGAATTTTACCATTGAACATCCCATAATTCTGCTTGTAAATATAGCTTTATGGTAGAACGCACCTCGGGGACAGAAATTCGGGCCTTCAAATTTTATCAATTTTCTTCTGACCTGCCACTTGTGGGGGCTCATTTTGAAGCTCTCGGTGAAAGAACAGTTTTCGTGGTCTTAGTTTTTCTAAAAATCGAAAATTTTATTTTTTCCCATAGAGTTAACACAGGGATGGCGGCCATTTTGGATTTCAAATATCGAGAAATCGCAAGTTATTTGTCTCTCCAGTACCAAAGTTTGCACGGTGACCCCTGATTTTTATTCTTCCTTCGGTAAGAGAATGGTTGAAAGTTTCCTTGAGGAAAGTTAGAGCAAAAGTTTTTAAGTCTTTCACTTTCGAGATGCATATTACCTTAAAGTGCCTGTTCAGACCAATGTTTGCAATTGAATTGTAATTAAGAGAAAAATTCTTTTGTCAATGATAACAACGCAGTCAATACAAATAAAGAAAGAAGTTGAAGAACTGAATGCTGGGCATTTCAATATACTATAGTGAGTATCACAAGAAACTACTTGATGCACAGAATAAAAATTTAGAAATTATTAAAACATACTGTGCCTTTTAATTATATAGATTGTACAATGTATACCAGTTCTAACAAGGAAGAGCACTCCAACCAGTGTTAATTTACACCCATTTGACGTCCACAACAACCTTATGCTTTCTACTCAGAAAAAATACATCAACACTGGCACAATAACATGACATAAAGCCTTAAATGACCACACAGTTGCATGGGTTCCACTTACAATCAGAAAACACTAAATATTTTAACTTTTTCCACTCACCTCTTTTTTCTGCAACTGCCAGCTTAACTTTTAAATTGGCATATTCAGTTTCGAGTTTCTGGTTGTCCTTCTTCAGTGACAGGATTTCTTGGACATACTTTGGGCATCTTGGGCAATCTCTCATTTCTGGCTGAGGGCACATGCCCACTTGAGTGGCATGACCATTTGAATTTAGTTCTGCTTCTGATTCTGGAGAAACGTCATATTTTGTTATTCCAGCAGTGGAGGTGGCTGAAGTCCCATTAGCATGGTGAAATATGCATGCAGTACGTTCAAATTGATTGACTCATTTCAATGCTCACACATACCTGAACACATCCTAGCGGTGTGGCATAAGAGGGCATATGTTTATCATCACTTTACAACGACAAACTGACCACAGTATGGAAGTATGGATTCCAAATTTCTACTGTATTAACAATAATTATGGAAGTATGGATTCCAAATTTCTACTGTATTAACAATAATTATGGAAGATTGGATTCCAAATTTCTACTGTATTAACAATAATTATGGAAGTATGGATTCCAAATTTCTACTGTATTAACAATAATTATGGAAGTATGGATTCCAAATTTCTACTGTATTAAGGTAGCGACTCAGTTTCATTGTCACTTATTTTCAATCCTCATTTTCACAAAGAAGACGTGGTCACACACCCGACATGTGGTACTTTTTTTATCTGCTCGGTCACCGAAGAGTTCAGAAAATTTGTTAGTTTTTCAAAAACAGTGCGCATACGGCTGTTTTACTCAAAAACACGTGTTTTTTAGTTTTTTTACTCAAAAAAGTGTAAGTACAAATCTCCAATCGGCCTTGGTGATCTGTTTACGGCAATCGACGGCTGGGTATACTGGGCAAAAAACCGTGTCCCGGATTTTTGAAATTCGCTTTTGATGTCGCACAATGCACCTTCAAAGTGTCAACTTGACGTTTTTTGCATAAATTATCGGCCTTTGTTCACGTTTGTCAGGATATCTTCACTTCCAGGCCCTTTATCGGAAATCTGAGACACGTTCTTTCAGATATATTCATTCACTGTCCACAGGTGAAAAATCAGGCTAGTCTGTCCAGGCGCCGCCGACTTATACTTATTTGAATAATGTACGCACTGCCAAAAACGGAACTGAGAAAATCGACGATTTGTGTAAACGACCTATGCGTCACACATTGTGACCAAGAAGTCCGACTCGCGCACTATTTTCTGCGAATTTTCTTATACCAGGAATAAGTTGAAATATTTAGAGTCAGTTTTGGGAATTTTGAATATGTTTAGGATTGCAGATCGTGTGAAAATAGAAAGAAATTATACACTAAACTGGCAAATGCTTAGTGCCAGCAGTGGGTGGTATTTACACAACAAACACAGAGGGGTACTTAGCGATTTAATCCATTTTTGGAACGTTTAACTAGCATATTAACTGTATACTGTTAACTCAACGGTTACAATCTGGTTACCAGTGTTCACAGTCAAGACGAAGACGTCGAAACTTGTGTAAAAAAGTCTATCAGATCGAGACCTGTGTGCTGTCGTCGCGCGATCGCGTCGGGCATTCACTTGTTCTTGACTCAAGTTGTCTACTTCCTGTCTCGCGATCGGCAATTTATGCATGTTCTTTATGAAAAGTGATTGTCAAGTTCATGTTAGCGCCGACACTGTGCGAACGGGACGTCACTTGCTAGTTTTCCTACCTCAAGATGAGACGAACACATGTAACTCTTGACAACATAAAATGTCTGTCGTATTTTCTTAGCTTTTGCACCGCACTGCAAACTTGTCGCCCTTCGTTACGACGGGAGAGATTGACTCGTGTTATTTTTTCAAACTTTATTTATATGTGTTCTTGTACCGATTTTATCAAACTAATAATAATCACGCCGTAGCGTAGAACAGTGCAGGCTGTCATCACAGTCGTTTGGAGAGCTATTCAGCGCTGGGACTATTCGCCCCATAGACGAGTGTATAGAAGCGAGAAATACCCCGACTTGGGGTATTTCTCGCTTCTGTACACTCGTCTATGGGGCGAATAGTCCCAGCGCTGAATAGCTCTCCAAACGACTGTGCTGTCATCGACAGCGTGTTCCGAGAGACAGAGTATCGACTAGTCTACACAGCTAGTGGAGTCACTCGACTTGCGCAATACCAGCGCACACATTATTATTTCGGAGATTTTTACTTTTAGTCAAACTTTTGATGACTGACCTCATATAGCAAAAATTGCTAGTTTCGGCACTTCTAGAAGTTGAGCCGGATTTGTTTTACGTTCAGTGTTGAGGTCCAGCTAGCAGCTGTGGAGTCTGCGGGTAATTGATAAGTTCAGACATCACGCACACAAGAATCATTTGTGAACCCTCGCAATTCACGTTTGACGTAATTTAATTTTTGGGTTATATTTAAAGAAAGAAAAGGCATGAAATCAAAAAAAATATTTCCATTTCGTTTCGAAAAATTAGCAGATCGGTGAACTTGCTCTTGTGAATCTACATTATGTGTGTATGAACTCCTGCACTGGCTTGGAAACTCCTTGACATAAATGTCACTTGTTGTCGGGTACGGTGTTGTTCAAGGTTTCTCAGCAGACACGAAAAGACTGCACGATATAAACTCGAGTTTAAAAATATAAAAGAACACGATACTAACACCAAGCATGTACAGCAAGAGTGATAAAATTATCGCAACTAACAAGTTTCATCTCGCTCAGGCTAATTTTTGGACTCGGGTATGCAATCAGCATAGCCTAGGATATGTTCGAAAAGCAGCGTGTCAAATACTTTCATAGTTGTCTCCGTTATCGTCTGCGTCCTCGGCCAAATCTGACTCTTCACTGCATTCTTGATCGTTATTGCAGGGAGTATGAGTCAAAGTCGGACTGTTTTACATTTAAATCGATCTTTGCGCACGTTGCCATCTTTTTCAGGTCCGCTTTTGTGGACCTCGCTTGCTTTTTCGACGGTACGGAGCGCGAGCGCCGGCTTTGGTCTGCTCGACGTGTTTGCCGTACCGATACACATGATACATGCGGAGTTCAAAACGCTGAGCATAACGTTGAAGCTAGCGCATGCGCACTATACCGCAAAGCCTATACATAATCTCTGCGTGTTTATCAAAGATATCGTGGTCGGTAATCCGCGACCGTTAAGACAAAAGGGAAATAATGGCACGCGGTGTAGCTGATAGTTTGCCATTTTAGTAATATTTCAGGAATTTCCCGGTACGATGTGACCCAACACCTTTCCCCAAAAGAAAGACCATGTGTCAGTGGTTCGAAATTTGAAATAAAAAAAAAATTGCTAAAATTGACCTTTGAACCTGAGTCGCATCGTTAACAATAATTGTTACATGATGTTATAGGTGTTTGTGTACAAGACCCAGAGACAAGCAAGAACATGACTATCACGGTGATATTACTGAAGGCTATATCTGATGCCCCAGTTAGATATATGTTCATGGAATGTAATCAGTTTAATGGTATGCTCAGCCGCTGTTAATACTTGTCAGTGGGGAAAGATAGAATGAATTGAATTGTATGTTCATTCCAGCTGGTGCTAGATTGCCAAATTTAAAAATAGCTCCAATGGCACAGAACACAACTGACTACCTAGTATTATCTGCATTTATCAACAACTCACTCACTGTGAATTAGACAGACCACTGAGTAAGCAAAAATGAAATTTATGTTTGAAGTTCTAGCTAAGCAAAACTACTGTTAACAAGTCTTTGACGATGACATAGTCTCGCTTATCAACTAATCTGCAAGAAACTGGTCCAGGCAGGTCTTTGTAGTGGCTCTTGACATAAAAATCAGAAGGCCAGAAATGAACCAAAAATGCCCCAATGGTCAGTACACAAGAGACTTACTATAATTAGCTATTGATACTGCTAAATGCATTTCTTGACTGTTAAATCTTTGTATGATAAAATCTGCAGCAAGTTTCATGAAATATAGTGCAGTCATTCAGGATATAGATCACTATTACAAACATTCTGTCAGTGTTTAGAGGCCTGACTCGACCCATCCATACAATGGTGGTGGAAAAGTAAAGCTCATCTAGGCTGCCACCCTAATTACAAAAGTTATTAAATAAGTCAATTAGTAATTAATTGACAGGATGGTGCTAAACATTTTGCATCCTATTATATCACTGATAGATTATTGTCTGTACCAAGTTTCATCAAATTTGATGCTAGTTTTCTGGACATAGCACACTAATTACGAAAGTTCATCAAATATGCAAATTAAAAATTAACTAACATGACACTGATAAACATCTTTATTCACTGTTAAAGCAATGTGAGCTTAATATCTGTATCAAGTTTCATGAAAATTGATGAAGTATTTCTTGACATATCAGCCTAATTATGAAAATTCATTATTTTTGCAAATCATCACTTAATTAACATGATACTGATACATGTGTTTGCCTACTATTACAACATTTTGTGATCGACATGTGTACTAAGTTTAATCAAATCTGCTGCAGCAGATCACACTTTATATGAAATGTCATCAAATATACAAATTAGTAAGGAATTAACATGATACTGCTAAATATCTTTGTACACTATTATAGGACTAGTACTGTTCTACAGATTTGTACCAAGTTTCATGAAATTTCCTGCAGTAGTTCGAGACATCAACCTAACTACAAACAGTCATCAAATATGCAAATAAGCAATAATCCTGCTTATTATCTTAAAGGAGAAGTTCACCAAGGATGATTTTTACATATGTTGTAGCTCTGTGGTCATTTACCCAGGGAAAACTATTTTCACCATTTATAATATAACTTGCAAGATTTTTTACAAAAACCGATAAAAATAGTACAGGAAGTTGCCCATGTAATTTGAACCATGGGAAAAAAGCTCCAAACTTGGAGCTTGCATAATGTGATATGGAAGGGACCATCTTCGGACGGGTATGGCCCCAACATTGTCCACTCACAGTAATACAGTAGTAAACAGCAACAAAAAATCTGTCAGTGGACAGCTTATTATAAGTGATTCATCATTTATGCAAGGATACTCAGTATAAACAAAAATTACGTAAATACGCACAGCCTGGTTTAAGCATGGGTCAGTGGACAATGCCATACCCATGAGAAAATGGTCCCTTCCATATCACATTATGCAAGCTCCAAGCTTGGCGCTTTTTTCCCATGATTCAAATTACATGGGCAACTTCCTGTACTATTTCTATCGGTTTTTGTAAAAATCTTGCGAGTTATAAATGGCGAAAATAGCTTTTCTGGGGTAAGTGACCACAAAGCTAGCACATATGTAAAAATCATCCTTGGTGAACTTCCCCTTTAATTATCCAGCTTAATGTCTTTGCACACTGTTACAGCTCTGGTATATGAGCATCTGCATTGAGTTTCATCAAATTTAAGA
This sequence comes from Ptychodera flava, assembly GCA_001465055.1. Lineage (NCBI taxonomy): Eukaryota > Metazoa > Hemichordata > Enteropneusta > Ptychoderidae > Ptychodera > Ptychodera flava. The sequence continues at coordinate 228,240 of LD343960.1, read as the reverse complement.
GGTATTTCTTGACATATTAATAAAATAATGACTATGCATTAAATATGCAAATTAACAATTAATTGACACAGTATTGACATATGTCATTGTTTGCTCCTAGAGCTCGGTGTGATCTACATCTCCATGCAGCTCTTTTACAAAAAACACTAGTTATGTAAATTATGTCTACTTATGCATGCCACACCCACGTGCATATGTATGCCATAGTGTATTATTCTTGTACCAAGTTTGAAAGGAATTTGCTCAGACATGCCTGAGATATCTGCGTGGACAGACGAAATTCAACCCATAAGTCCCCCTGGACTTCGTCCGCGGGTACTAAAAGTATTGGTAAGAGGCTATCACAAGTTGTTAGATATGTACCCTTGGGTTGTATCACTCCACCTGAGTCACGGCTATGTGAATCAAAGATGCAAAAGACACCATACCGGTACATACCATTCAGTTTTAAATAAGGCCACACAATAGCCCAAGTAAATTGTATTTAGAATGTGAGAAAGCCTTTTCAATAGCTTTAGGCACTGTTTAAGAAAACACTATCATAACTGATTTGATGAATGATAATACCAGCGTATATTTCACCACTATTTATGCAGCGGATTAATATATACAGTGTGTGGAAGGTCACGTCATTAAAATAGTCATCATTGAGTTTCAAATCAATAATGAAAGAATTAAATGTATGCATAGTTCATCTCCATGTTGTCTACATCTGCTCATCATAAGGCTGCTTTGTAAAGACATAAAGGGAAATTATTGCATTACATGTGCACAGTTTGCCTATCAGAGACTAAACTGTGCATTTCCTGGATGGGTACAACAATGTACAAGACCCACTTTCAAATGTTCATTGCAGTTATCATATCAACTTCTCTTGTCTTCATTTTTATCATGTAAACCAACATAGTAAATTGTATCAAGCTAAAAATGGAGACAAGAGAAGTTGATATGATAACAGCAATTTGAAAGTGGGTCTTGTACATTGTTAGCTAGATACAATTTACTATGTTGGTTTACATGATACAATTTATTTGTGCACTTTTGTTGGTTGTGTCATTTACATGTTTGTTTGTTTGTTGTTACTGGTGTTGCTGTCAGGTGTACTTTCTTTCTTTTCATGGGGTTACTTTGTTGGTTACACAGGTTATTGAAGTAAACTTTTATTGCCACATCTTTATTTGCATTATGATGGCAAATATATTTGGTAACTGTGTTAGTTTTATTTTGAATGGTTACATTGCATGAGGTACTTTGATGGTCTTCTGTTGGAGTTTACTTTGTAGTATGAGCACTATTCTGTAGAGAAAGAGAAAAGAATATAATTAGTTAATAAAAATCAATATAGTGTTCTAAAATTACGATTCGCGTACTCATAATTTACGTTTCACAATGGCAAAGAGGAAACCCAGTGTTTTAAAAGTTTCATGCAGAAGAGCAAAATAGGAAGAAATGGTATCGACATGACTTTAGAAATCACGTAAGAATTTACTTTCTTGTTGATAACACATTTTACATGGTACATGTGCAAGTCAAATTCATGTCCTTCATTCATAAGCAGTTAGCACCTTATAATGACCTTGCATGCATAATGACACTGCAGTGAACAGTGATGTCTTGTACATCAGCATAACAATTTGCATATTACCTTACATCAAACTTACAAATAGTACCCTGTATAGTACAGGATAGCTGATTGGCAAAGACTGGAAGATTCCATTTAGAGGTAGGGAAAGATAGCATCAAAGACCCAGTGTCCGCTGCAGAAACTTTGCACATTGTGCAACTACAGTAAAGGGTCTACATGCAAACCTGGGCATGCAAATGTAGAAAGAAATATTACACTGTAGGAATTATGGTTTCTAGAAGCTGAAAACTTCATCAATGGCGATCTTGGCTTGATGTTCATTACAGGTCTCGCTATCGCCCCATGCATTCAGCTCTCCGCGGGTCCGAAAAGGCCCTAGTGCATTATATGCGAGCAGTCTTTGTCAAAGACTTCAGTCATTGTTTTTGTCGTGGGTCTATGTTTTGAATTTGATAGTGCAAGCGGAGGGATTGTGTATCTCAAATGCATTATAATACTTTCCACAAAAAAAAGAATGAAAGTGGTAGTGTTTCCCTGTACACGCTCAGCCTTTGTTTGAAATTAAAATAACATCAACCAATAGAATAGAAGTAAATATACACTTGCAAAAGGCCCAATCAGAGTAGTATGTGTAAGACAGAGTGGCAGCCTGGCCTCAGCCACTATGCTACAGAGAACACTGACTTACTCTACCGCCAGATTTTCACCATACATTTTTGTCTACAATGAACTAAGAATATATCACTATTGCAATGTATCCACTTAAAATGACATTTGGTGTGGCAGCCTGCAGAAGTGAACTTGAACGTTTCATGCCTTTTGACATTAATGCAAATAAGCCACTCACTGCTGTCATTATTATGTCACATGAACTTTTGTTTTGCAAAGTACACCAAGCTTCTCAGCAATATAAAGAATAATGACAAATATTGAACAACATACCTTTGCTTTGAGCTATGGTAAGGGCTCAAAACTTGCTTTTGATATCAAATCTTCAGAAGTCTTTTGCTCATTTCTTTGTTCTCGCAGTATCCGGGGTGTTCACACCATACACATTTTTGATCCACATGCACACAAAACAAAGTTCCGTTGCAGCGCCATCAATTCATTTTTAAACCATCACTTTTATCAGTGAAGTGAAAAACATTCACAGAAAAATCCAGTTTCCAGAATAATAGACTACATGTATGTTTTAAAGTTATTTACATCCTTGTCACTAAATATGACTATTTGGTCTTTAAATCAATGGGCATGAAAACAGGTCCAGTAGCTAGTCATGTGACTAAGTCAGGTGACAAATGCTAAGGGTCATAACAGTTGTGAGAAATCTAAACTATGAAATACGTGATTTTTTTATCAATTTTGTTGCCAAAAGAGAGTGGAAATCTCTGATACTTCCATTCATGTTTACAAAAAATTGTTCACTGTCCGACATGATCAACCCAACCACAACAACACAATAGACCTTTGGTCAGTTGTGTTAAAAATTGTGGCCTGTTCTAGTGTGTGATGGGTAGAGTCGTTAATGGAAATAATTGTAGTAACTGCTATATCAGACTGGCTGCAGTGGGGTAGTGTGCAGAAATGACTGACCAGCAGGTACAGGGGTACGTGAGTTTATTGTTGGCCACAGTACGCAGTGCGGAGATGTTAAACAAACCTGTCGCCCAGTCAGCAGTTTGATTCACCAATGTATAGCATGCTGCAACTCTTGCATTTAGTACCATAAAATATATTGGCCAACATGCATGTAAACATGCAACAAACATTGACACTTCTATGAGGGCCCTGAATAAAATTTGTTGTATAAGTGTTAGGGCAGGTGCTACATAGTAGACGGCCACATGATGTTCCAGTTGCGTCGTCACAATAGGGCAAACTGGAACAAATGAGCTGGTCTTTGATTTTGAGTCACGTTGAAATACCATGATGGGGAATGCAGAAAAATATGACAAGTGTTATTGTCGTATGCAGATAAGAATGGACAGTGAAATTGAACTAAATTTTATCACACTTGTGTAATTGGTTTGTGTCAAAATTTACTACAGGATCGGTAATTTTAGTTGAGTTGCGGCAAACAACAGAGGGATGGTAGTGTTGTTTCACAGTATGCTTCCGCTGTAATTGTTGATATAAAGCAATAAAGTAGACACTGATTAGTGTCTGTGTTGTGTAGGGTAAAGATTTCCTGACTTTCTATCCCCGTACATTTCAACAACTTTCTCACTTACTACTTCTGGCGTATGTACACTTCTTTTACTGTAGATCATGACTTTTTTGCCATAGAACTTCATACAATGCAAAGGCAACAAGAGTCTAATGACAACTAGACTCTGACTTGGCCGTGATACAATGTAACCAAGAGTGGCAGTATGACTTTGTGTATTAAGTGCACTGCAAAGTGTACTTCCTGGTGTGTGTTTATTGTAGGTCCATAAAAGCTCTTTGATTTTCACTGCAGTTACAAGTCGGTGCAACTTCTGAGGCAAGTTTTGGAACAACTTTCCAAACCAATTACACAAGTGTGATAACATTCAGATCAATTCCACTATCCATTCTCATTTGCATATCAGTGTAAAGGAGTCAGTGAAGATAGAAAATTCCTTGAAGTTGTTCCTGTATCAGCTTTCCATGGGATTGGGTACAGTTACCAGTGGTTGGAATACAAAATCCCAAGGAAAGCACCCCTGGACAGCAGTATTTGCATAATTAAGTGAACTTGAGCTGATTGATTGAATGAACTTTAATGTGTGCCACCACTTTTCTTTTCCAGTAACTATATTGCCAGATTAATTAAACACAATTGTACTACACTCATTCCCTTTGTTTTGTTTGTTTGTTTGGCTAATGAACCCGTTCCTCATTTACTGTCTGTTAGCTAATTAAAAATTTAAAAACAGTCAATCGTCGGATTTCAAAAAGATGCACCTTAAATGCAGCTTGATTTTTTAACACTGTCGTTTCATTGAACAGAAACAGGGAGGTAAAGTGATATGCCCTAATCCATCAGATATGCAACACGTCCATATCACGTAAGGCCATGTGATTAGGTACCAAACACACCTAGCACACACAGAGTGAGCGAACACAAAGCGAGTACCCCTACAAAGTCAGTTCAGAAGTCTGTAATAGGTGGCAGTCAACAAGTCTTACAGAGAACGCCACATTAACCTGTCAAGCCATTTAGCAAAATGCCTTGTAAAACAGAGAGTCATTTGGCCAGATAACAAGTAAATTGACGGTCAACTTCAGTGGTCTGGTATAGCGATTGTAATACAAAAGTCAGCAGGAAGCCCAACTCTGGCCATAAAATTGATACGGATACTACAGGCTGCATAACATCGCACAGTGGTACAAACCATTTCTCTCTTGGTGTATCTTAGAAAATAAACTGAATCGAATGAAGAATAATTCACAATTGACACCGATTGAGATTACCCGCTGATTTTAGTGTTTGCAATTGCTGTACCCAACCAGTGAAGTTGATCGCCAATTTATTTGTTATCTGGCCAAATGAATCCCTGTCTCACTAGGCATTTTGCTACACAGGTTAATGTGGTGTTCTCTGTAACAGTGGCTAATCAGTTTTGATTTTTGTCTCAGCTCAAAATCACTCTCCCATACCTCACCAGAAACATGAATACTCCCACTACTTTATGATATGACCCATCAGCATGCACAGTGGTTGACAGACAGAAGTGGTAATACACCGTTTTTTAACCGGAATAGCTCCTTAGTCTATAGACTTGAGGAGCTGAAAATATTCTTAAAAATACAAATTTGCAAATTTCATCACAATTTTAACAAACTCGAATAAGGTCCTCCCCTGGAACCTGTACACAAAATATTAAAGCTGTCGGACAAACCGTTAAGAAGGTTTTTGCCAAAAATTAGCAAAATTCACTTCAAAAACACAAATTTGCATGTTTCTGATTAAAGGCACATGAGCTGCAACTTTTGGCATTATTTTCACATGATTTTTTATTGTACTTGGGCCTCAGCCCAAGTACATTTGTTTTCATTCCGTGGGGAAAAACTCTGTAAGGTATAACCATTTCTGGCTGAGACCAGGGAGGGCAAAATGTCT
>LD343960.1:173152-210237 GCA_001465055.1 Ptychodera flava | reverse complement strand
GGGGGGGTAGCTGAAGGAAAAATGGGTATGGCAACATTTTTTTCACCCATCCTTGCAGCATTTTCTCCCAAATTTTACCTTGAAACATTGTTTCGCCAAGTGCAGAGTCAAAGCAAATTTCTTTTTCAACAAAAAACAAAAGTGCTGATTGGCATACTATGGTATTGCGCACAGTTCAATAAATTACCTATAATTCTGTATAGTTTGCGCTTTTCTAATAACCTTTTCTGTTCTGCATATACTAGTAAGCTGTAACGACAGGCAATGTTTGATAATAGTTTGTAAATTTAAAGGCCAGGGACTTGATCCCCGGCATCAAGTTTGTTTTTGTCTATTAGAAGATTATGGAGTGTCATGCATGGCCTTTTTTTTCATCGAAACTGTAATCTAGTGAGTAGATTTCCCTGCGAAACAATCTGACGCCGGCACTGGCCCTTAAAGATCGTTTAGATATTTCAGTAAAATTTCCAAAGTACTCATCAAACTTCCATAAAAGTCACATATTCTTCAGTACTTTTGGGAAGCAAGTAACTGAAGAGTTCATTTTCTGAAAGATGTTAACAGGAAACTTCTTTCGTTATTTCCATTTGAAAAAACTGATACCATTTTGATTCATAAAACAAGTGCAATTAGTCGCCCAACTTTCCATATGTTACTCTGTACATTTGCTTAGGACTCAATCTGAAAATTTTACAATTTTTACACTGCTTTTTCATTCTCAATCGAGCATAATTTTCCAAATCATTTAATATTGGAATGAAGAAGAATATTGTACTTAAAATACGTTTTCAGAATTTTTGAAACTAGGCGTTGAATCATCCATACCAGGGAGTCATGATAGATTTCCCCGAGGAATCTTCAATGGTACAAATCATAATTAATCATGGAATATCTCGTCTACTAGGTAGCGTCCCTAAATTTTGAAATAACCAGGACTGGTGTCTGGCGTCTAAGTGCATTATGCAGGTCATACCTAAACAGATCTTGATACTTCTTGATATATGCAAATCATGAAAAATGTTAACTAAGGCATCAGCCTATTTTCAATTTTCTTGTGCTTTTATTTTTAATTGATAGTCAGAAAGTCTTTCTAAAAACACATGTAGTTCTTTTGAAATTTACTTTTCTCGTTCCTACACTGAGATGCTCACATGAGGATACTTCAACTTGCAAGTTATGATACAGTTAGCTGTATTTATTATAGGAAAGCGTAGCTTTTCAGAATATCAAAAAAACCATCATCATTCTGCAGAAAATGCTTTTCTGATTGCTTGAAGTTTTAACTATGGTTTTCAGATACCAAGCATTCCAAGAAATGTGCCGTTTTATAAAACGTTTATAGAAAGTTGTTATTCAGACGTTTTAAACGGATAAAGTCGCCTTTATTTTTTCTGAAGTACAGTTAGATTTTCTAAGTTTAAAAAAATTTGCAAAGTTGCTTTGACTTCACAAAGTTTTGCATAGTGTGTATTTATCCTTCAAATATTTATTTCCAAAATTTTACAAAATGTGTTTGGATTCGGCAAAACAGGTTAAATCTGTTCACTGTAAGAATTTGAATGCATAGCATAGACACGATTAGCTTTTCATCAAATGTAATATTTCAATGCAGTGGACCCTACCGGATGCACAACTGAATCTTGGGAGGAGAATGCAAAGGATAATGATATGCAAATATTTTTTTCACGTTCCAACATTTGAAGGAGTTAGTTCTTTGGATGTCGTGCAGCATTTGGGATATTTTTCACTCTTTCGGCGGGATTTCACGATCAGAATGGCTGGAAAAATCTCATTCTCACACTTTTTGCTCTTCAGATCTTTTTTTCCTACTTCCCCCATTTTGACTCCAAAAACTAATCATGGGCGACACCATAATTGCACTGCTTTCGACCATAGCTAGCATATCCATTGATACTACTATGCATATCTCTATAATGGCGCTTCACCAATTTTTATTCGCTTTATTTTTAACACGATTGGAACTAATTTGGGATAATTGGATGGTGAAATAATGTCGGTTCAATTTGCAAATCTAAGCTCATCTACATTTCTTTTTAAGTTGGAGAAATTTGAAAAATATAAAGATCCAATTATCCAAAATTAATTCCAATCCTGTTTTTTCCAAATTTAAAATATCGCCTTACCAATGCTGAAGGTGAGTTAGCATTACTTAAACTCTACCAGGGCGGCAATTAACCGTGATTTTAGAGTTTTTATCACAAAAAGTCTGAACATATTATCGATAGAAGTTTCAGCTGTTCAGTATTTTAAGAATTCATCAATCAAATATACCTTTCTGGGAAGGTAAATGTGACGATGCTACATGTTGTTTCCATGGAAACAAAATAATGGAAAGTAATATAAAACGCTAGCGCGGTTATATCTCCCACATACCAGTTTTACGACCCTCATTTTGCTATTTGTCACAATAATCGGCGATAATGTCACACCATGTGAGTTCAGCGTAATGCTTGTTATAACTAAACCAAAAGACACGTGACTCACACAGTATATCCATAAACTGAGAACTATTGTATTAACATAATCTTATGAGTATACAATTCGTCAAGTACGGTAGAGGAAAGTTATCGATGAAATGCTCCAAATATCTCGCCAGAGATTGGAGTATGACTCGAATGATCGGATTCCCAGGCGTAGAGCTGTGGGATCGAAAGACACGAGAACCATGACGCTTTTGAATTAATTAACTTTGCATGTTTGGTCTTTTTACGGCATGTGCCCGTTCGTTGTTGTTGTGTTTTTTAGCACAGGCCGGCAGTTTTTTTTGCGATATGCCGGGCTTTTTTTGTTGAGCAGATAATATCTCTTTTTATCTAGCGCCACCATAGTCGGCCTTTTATTACTCTATTTTTCTTTCTTTTTTACAGTCAAACCGGTCGTGGTTCATACTTTATTAGTTTAATTGAACCTTTTTTTATGAGAGGTAGTTCCTTTTTTCCTTTTAGGTATTTAAATATTTTTATGTGCGCATAATATTTGTTTGATTTGCTTGTTTCTTTCATAATCAACACTCATTGCACTTTTTATGCGAACTATTACGCGACTTGTATGCACGTCAACAAGTATAGGTGTATGACTTATTACAAATCGATGCGAACTGTTTATTTCCTCATTACGCTTTGAAATATTTTACAACTAAGCATTAAGTGACATTTCTCCTTTTTTTGGAATTACGCTTTTCTTATTTATTTCCCTCCGTAATTCCACCCAATTTCTTTTTTTACTATTTTTTACACCGTAACGATGATATTTTTGAAATATTTGGCACGCCTTGGAGGGCCCTCTCGGCGTTGGCTACGGTTTTGGGACAAAATTCACAGCGTATTCCTGTTTCGATTTAGGTGGGGGTGTGCCACTGTGATTTTCGACGAAACGGTTCCAGAGACAACCATTTCAGTGGTGAAATGTACAGACGAGACACAAAGTTATTAACAGGTCATAATTTGGCTGGAGAGCCTCCAACATCACAAGGTGATCTGGAAGCCAAGTGGCCGGGGCTTGGAGGCGGTACGTTTACTTCAAATTGCAGGGCCAAATTAAACATATGTGTAACAGCACAGATCATGGCATTATTTCAGAATTATCAGTGTATCTTTAGCAAAATTCACCTTAATTCCAATTATCTCAATTAAAATTGCTTTGAACATGCATTTTAAACTATCAATGCGATAAAACCGAAAGGGACATATGTACAAAACAACAAACTGAAAGCAGAGATTTTAAAATATCCATTCAGGGACGCTCCAATATCTACCATATTCATTACAGCCTCGCCATGTTCACATTTACACATGTTAGCTTACGTTACCATTCGGTCAGTTTCATCGAACGCTATACAACAGAGATGGTCTGCCAACGTGTCTGTAAGTGTAATTAACGATATTATGGTTTACATTGGAACTGGAGACATAAATCATAGACAGTAACATTCGGTTGACTTACTACATATACGGACTTTTTCGAGAAAGAATACTGTGTGCGGGATCCTGGAAAGAATATCGAAAAAGTGATGTAGGGGATGGCGTCTTCTTTGTCAAGTAAGCGATTGGTTCAGTAATATTTGTACAAGAGATAAGAAGTAGGTCGTGAGTTGTTTGTTGTATTCTGATGTTGAATAGTATAGGCCATTCACCCCATCTAATATTTCAGTCCAGGCCCTTACCCAGTTGCTCAGATAACATTTTAAATAAATAAGCAGGGGTGTTGCCTATCTTATGGTTGTAATTTACTGGCAGGGCTGTGACAAAGGTGAGGCTGCAGCTGGTCAGCCTAGTTTCAGCTCTACTGCGTATGAAAAGTTAAAAGCGTACAAGTGAAAACCTGTGCGTATTAGGGTTTCGCGGGGAGGGGAGAGAATGCAAAGTTTTCCGAAAGCTGACAACAGAGGGCGACATATGGAGCGAGGACATAAATCGCCACGCCATTCAACGCAATGCTCGTATATGTACGGGACAAGAGTTAGAGAAACTTAAACCATGCTGAAAAACAAGTATCTTGATAAATTATAAAGCAAAGGTGCGACAAGTACGAATGTGTGCAGTACGACAAAGAAATCTGTCCGAACTTTAGTCTTCTACGATGTCGGCCAAATACATAATAAGAGTTTAGAGACACCTAAGGTCTAATCAGACACCATATTCGATTATCCAGCAGGCGAACAAGAGAGATCAAGGATACTGCTCCGGGGTTCATTTTCTTGAATCTTCTCTAGTTTTTGTCAAATAATTCACTTCAATTTTGGATACCTACACAGTCTGTAGAAACTGTGCAGGCTCTTCTATGTATATGCCAACCGAATTGTAGATTGACACATATCACAGAGACTTCATTGCTGGTGTGTTCACAGTCAAGCTATTTTCACAAACACCTCGTGGGGATGAGAAAAGGGGCGGAGAATTAAGAGGGAACTTGAACAGGTTGAGGGTATGCTGGGAGGGGGACTTGCAAATATTGTGGGACCGAAAGGGGAACTTGAAAAAATGCTTTCGATTTGAAGTGTGATTAGGGAGCTTTCAGTAATTACAGGGGGGGATTTGGGGAGGGTCACTTTTTAGAAAACAGTAAGGGGGAGGGTCACTTTTTATAAACCTATCTTGGGGGAAGGGTCACTTTTGACGGAAGCTGATTTTATGGCCAAAACTTTGATTGTCCAAGTGATATTTCCTGAATAGGAAATCACCAACAAAATAAATACACATTATAGACCGCCATGCATAGTCAATTGACATTTCAGTGAAATTCCAAAATCAAATTTCTTACACAACCATAGACTTGTAACCACTCTAGTCCCATCAAGAACAATAATGTGAATAATCAAGCATACATAAATGTACAGATTTATCTAATTTTGTACAGAAAAAAAATAATTCATAGTTTCACCATAGACTCCAATGCATAGTGAATTGACATTTCGGTGAAATTCCAAAATCAAATTTCTTACACAACCATAGACTTGTAACCACTCTAGTCTAATCAAGAACAATAATATGAATAATCAAGCATACATAAATGTACAGATTTATCTAATTTTGTACGGAAAAAAAATAATTCATAGTTTCACCATAGACTCCAATGCATAGTGAATCGACATTTCGGTGAAATTCCAAAATCAAATTTCTTGCACAACCATTGACTTCTACATGTAACCACTCTAGTCTAATCAAGAACAATAATGTGAATAATCAAGCATACATAAATGTACAGATTTATCTATTTTTGTACTGAAAAAAAATTATTCATAGTTTCATCATAGACACCAATGCATAGTGAATTGACATATCAGTGAAATTCCAAAATCAAATTTCTTACACAACCATTGACTTGTAACCACTCTAGTCTAATCAAGAACAATAATGTGAATAATCAAGCATACACAAATGCACAGATTCATCTAATTTTGTATTGGAAAAAACTATCCATAATTTCATCATAGACACCATGGATAGTGAACCAACTTTTTAGATGAAATTCAGAAATCAATTTCTTGTACACAAATGTACATGTTACTTCCCTATTTAAGCAAAGTACATTTAAATACATTATCAAACATATATAAAATACAGATATAGCATGTTTTGTGGGGGTAAATTGTCAATAATTTGCCTGATGGACTCCATGTATTATGATTTGACATTTTTGGATGAAGCACTAAATCAGCTACATCTTGCCTTCTTATAGTTGCACAAAATATGGTGACCCTCCTAAAATGTATGAAATACCATATCTTTTCAAAAATTCTTGCGTGATAAATTGCGACTGTCCCTCCAAAAACACCAGCCCTCCCCTCTGTAATTTGTCCCTAACATAACAATTAAACCAATTGCTTTGTAAATTAGCTGATACTGTTTTAGTTATTCCTGGGGAGAATACCGCAGTGGTTGGAGGGGGGAGGGTCAAGTTTTAGAATGTCGGACAAGGGGGAGGGTCACATTTTAGACAGGAGGATGGGGGGATCACATTTTACGGTACAGGTGTGCGCAAAATTCCCCCGGCCCACCCCCTGTAATTACTGAAATCTCCCTTACAATAAACCGATGTTGACCACATGTGACTCCCCTTCTGTACATCCACCCTGGTTGACAGAGACCCTTCGAATGTAACAGTATCAGAGTGCACACATATTGCCTGGCCATGGGGTATTGTAATCGAACACCATGACTGGCCATCTTGAACGTTTCATTTATAGCGCCAAATTCTCTGGCTACTCATTAAATTTGACCGGCTATTTTTCAGGGCTGTTTTATATCATTCTTTTCCTGGATTTTATCTTACTCAGTCGTAATTTTTATAATGTTGCTGGTTTTAGGTTTAGCAAACGACAGTACTAAACACTACACTACACTACACTACACTACACAACACTACACTACACTGCACTTCACTTCACTTCACTGCACTACACTACACTGCACTTCACTTCACTGCACTGCACTACACTACACTGCACTTCACTTCACTGCACTGCACTGCACTGCACTACACTACACTACACTATTACCCAAATGACCGGATAATCTTATATATGTTTCTTTTCTTTAAACTTTATATTTATTTAGAAATGGAGAGAGGAATATTGAAGTTTTCGCCAAACACTTTTACAAAGTTTAACTCGAAGGTGACAATGAAAGACTGTGATAACCACAAAAATTACTAAATGAATAGCAGCAAATAAATTTTCATTTTAAGAACTTTAAACAATTAGTGCTAACTGATTTAAAGGTATCAATGATGACAAACACTGCACAGCGATTCCTGCTTAGTGACAGAAAGGAGTACATACGCATAACACAACTTATGCATTTCACACGAGTTGCCCATACGCAATGTATGGCCTGATAGAGGCACAAGTAGTTGGAAGACTGTTAAATCAAAAATAGATTTGGCAACAACATGCCATGATAATGCATGCCACCCCTACGATATATGTAATTACTACCAGCTGCCTCAAACTGATGCGAACCTGGCTGTTGAGAAGTGGCTGGTAATTTAATAGAGATGTCAAAATCCTCACTCCCCTCTGGTCAATGTATCACAAAGGGAAACGGCGCATAATCATGATTGGTAAAGGGGAGTATTCCGCTGTTGTAACAACTGATTAAATACCAGAGGATAAAAGCAATAAGACCTATTATCATACACCTACTGCCGTAACCTATGGGAGTTTGACCGTCCAATAACTTTCCGTATTTTGTATAGTACGCGGAGTCCCGAATACGGGAGACGCGCGACGCGCAATTTTCAGGGGTTTGTAGCAATTTTATTTCAACAATCACGCGCGTTCCACTCATATCACGCGTGCCGCATCCTTCAAAATTTACCATAGAATTAGTTTATACGGACGATTAATGGAGGGAGGTGTATAATAATAGGGTTATACACAAAATACGGCCCTGTATGGACTCGGGCTCAGTGAGTGACGTATTGGACTCGCCTTCGGCTCGTCCAATACGTCACTCACTGAGCCCTCGTCCATACAGGGCCGTATTTTGTGAATAACCCTATATTATTTCATAATCCATGTCATTCCTGATTGCATTCTGATTCATGTTGAGGCAAGTACCTAAAGAGACATAGCAGCAGCGTTTGATTGTTTTTGAATGCCTTACTACTTAGTATTTACATTTTTGTATTCCATCAGCCCCTTTGGAAAACCTTGTATTCAGCTTTTTCATAGAAATAATTCAAATTGATATCATCATTAACCACTGACGGTTCTCTTTATCATTGACGCGTCCAGTGTTCCGTTACACTGTCTATGCATGGTTTGTCAACATCGCCTTTATACCTATGGCCGTTATTGTTCATAATTCCCAGTACTTATAGTGTAAGGAAGCATAAAAGTGATCCGAAATATGTTAATTTTAAAAAAGATATTTTCACTTAGGGATGGTATCCCCGCTCTATGTAACCTTTTACCCGTGACTAATAAGTTGGCCGCCTATTTGTCTCTCTTTGCAAGCGAAGCACAACGTTTTTGAGAATCCCCACTATTCTGTTGTACCACAGAGTAATATCATAGACAGAGTGGCAACACTTGCATGCCTTTTGTTCCATGGTCGTCTCTGTAGATTATTGGCTTTTCATATTAAAATGAGCTTAAAAGGTGTTAAACTTTTTGGAGGCTTGGTTTGTGGTTGATAATTACACGAGATTATGCGAAACATACGACGAGATGGCATCGTACTGCCAGTCGCGTAGCAACCATGGTTACTTTGTGAGCTCTCAGGCCAGAAACACTGCCTCACGCCAATCAAAACATAACACGCCAGCAGTTTCATAAACATGTCCTTTCTTGGCGCACGTGTAAAAGACGGTATGACTGACCGTAAACCATTAAGTAAAACCAGTCAGTATCGATAAAAGACTTTCAAATTTGGTTCAAACACACTCATTATATATTCATAAAAATATGAGAGGAATTTTTAAAACGGTAAAACCCACTTTCCTGAAGCTCAAAACACTTCCGTTTTCGCCAGCACATCAATTCCGATCAGCACCACACGACACCAACAACACAAGCTTTGTCGAACATACTTTCGCTGAACAATTGGTGAAAATCCGAAAATTACCGAAGGGTGCATGGTCGGCACTCTTCGGAAAAGAGAGCCAAGAGCTTCGTGAGGCGAGGCAAACATGGATTGCTTACGTAACCGCTTCACGCCTTAAACAATAGCTGTTGCCACTCTGTCTGATATTACTCTGTGGTTGTACCTAACTATGATAGGCTACACGGGTGCTCACGTGACTTTCAAACACCATACCAGATACAGTAGTTAGTATTTCCCATACATTTTTTCAGCGGGCGAGGAAGTCACGAAGTTAATTCAAAAATCACTGTTTTACTTATTTTAACGAAAAAACTCCACACGTTTTATTGTATCTGAGCCGAACTAAAACGTGTACAAGCCCTCCATCTCCGTTTTGAAATGAAGTGTTTCGGGGTGAGGCGAACTTCAAATTATTTTGAGTTAGAAAGGTGGTGCTTAAATTTTTTAGGTTGTTCGAGGTAATGCAAATAAGCTGGGGAAAATTCTAGAACTCCCACGTCGAGGCGTTTCTGAACGCAGCAAAATGTACACCAACTCGCAGCGATATTTGCGCAGTCTCGCTACTGCAAAGCCGGCTTTAGCGAATTGCTCTGTTGCTGATATAGCTGTGGTAACTTTGAAATCTAATTTAAAAACGCAGGCAAACGCCATAGGCCCCATAAAAACAGCGTGTCTTTCACATATCAGCGACAATGTCTGTCTGTGATACAGAGATACGACCATCGCATCGACGATGAATTTTGAATTTTGTACAAAGTATTAAAGTGATGACTGTGCCTTCGTAGGTGCTTGCTGGAAGCGTGATGATTAAATACTTTTGAAGAGTTCCATTGTAAGGAGCTAAACAAAGTGTTTTGTACTTGGAAAGTTTGACAAAGCGTCTGATAGATACGTTCTCTATAGGTAATTCTGCAGAACAAATGACAGACACACAGACAGACATGGAGCAAGGTAGGTAGCTGAATGGTAGAATGTATTGATTGATTGATTGTTGGATGGATAGATAGATAGACAGACAGATAGACTGGTCGATGATATACATATATATATATATATATATATATATATATATATATATATATACATAAATATATATATACACACATACATAAATATATAGAGAGAGATGCAGTATGATAGATAGATTAATAGACAGACAGAAACAGACAGATAGATAGATAGATAGATAGATAGATAGATAGATAGATAGATAGATAGATAGATAGATAGATAGATAGGCGTATTTTAAGTAACGTGCCTTTCAGAGAAATGAGTGGGTATATCTGTGGGATTATTTTCTTCCCCTACCAAAAGATATGTAACACTTGATTTCACAAAACATGATATACTTGAATTTGTCGAATACATTGTCCAAAGCAAGTTTGTGCTCGTTTTGGTATGTGAGAGATTAGACCGTACAACGGGTAACTGTGACCCTCGTCTAGTTGTCATACCCAATACCGGTCGTCTTCTTCCATCACGACACAGTTTGTTCGAGCACATTCTGTATATCATAGACAGCCTATCAATTAACGCTAACTCTGGTGAAAATTATTTGTCAGTAAAATACTATCTATCGAAAAGGCAGAGGTCATGACTTTGAAATCCCGGAATGTGTTTAACAAACGCTGAACGAATTAATGATACAGCACAGATACTTTATCGGCAAAACGGACAGGAAAGTGTCTGTCTGCACCTTGACGTTACTGGTATGCTGTCTGAAATTTAACGCTGCAGCATTCGTGCATAATTGAATGAGCTTGTCGGCGTGTCAGATGCATGGTTCACGTCAAATCGGGCTTTAAATGCTCAATCGTGAATTCGTAAATGATCTATCTGCGTCCGATGTACCAGGCTTGACCTTTGGTGTAATAAATATCTTTTTAATGTCTTATCAACAGAATTGTCAGCTGTTGCTCTTTATCTACTACTAAGTCAATATTGTCAACAATACTTATTTTTTAATTATATATATATATATATATATATATATATATATATATATATATATATATATATATGGATAAGGATTTTAGTAGAGATTGCGTTATTTAATATTAGCCTAGGGGTTTGATGATCGGAAAGGCCAAAAATCTCTGATCTTTGTCCAGATTTGGCTGACACGCGAATTCAACGGGTAGAGCACTAACGGTCAAATTCTCGGGTTAAGTTAGAGCCATCAAAATGTTTAACTAGCACAGCGGACTACTTTGAAGTAGATAATTGACACCGAACAAAGTAATGATACGACACAGATACTTTTATTATCGGCAAAATGGACAGAAAGCAGAAAGGTGTCTGTCTGCACCTTTGTGTGTGTAGCTTGACCTTTGACCCTGCTGCATTCGTGCAAAATTAAATGAGTTTGTTGACGTGTCAGCTGGCTCCCGTCTTTTGTGGTAAAAACATGAGAGTTTATATTTGCCCGTCTACATCGGGACGACCGCTAATCCTTGTCTACACATGGTTGATTGACGAATTACACAACTAGAGACCAGTGAGGGAGTCTAACCGTGAACGTTCAAATTAGCGCCATCACACCGTCCTGTTCAACTCAAGCAGCGCACTATATTTGGAGTTTGGAGGTAGATATTTGATACGTAGTCAGGGTGGCCGTATGTTTAATAATAAGTAGATTATCATACCAGCTGCACTGTTTTAGGGCATGTCGGTGCCAGTGTCTTAAATACCAGCATGTCCAACCTCGTTTGTATTTTAAGTCAACATCAAAATTACAGGCTTAGGGAATCGCGTGACGCGGCAATAACTGGAAAACAGACCGGATATTTAGGTGAAGGTAAATAGGGACACGGTCGTGTTACCTCTATACAATACAGAAAATGTCAAAAAAGATTCAGTTCACAATACTGTGTAAACCTCTGTTGACAGTTTTTAATGACACAAATGATTTATAATGTGTAAAATCACCACAAATCATACCCAACTGTAACTATCTCGGACATTTAAATTCAGGTGATTTGTAAAGAAATACAACATACAGGCATTACACAAATCGTATAAAGTTTGTGAAGAAGGCTTTTCTCATAACTATTACTTATTAACAGAGTTGCATAAACTATCATAAGCTATATACAACAAATTTAAGCTTATTTCCTGCCTGTGAACGTGACGTCATCGTAGACTTAAAGGCTATGTCACCAAATGTAGGTGCCTTGCTTTTCTGTGTTCAGTAATTCGAATACTTTTGTGTTTCCTTTCCTTTCCTTTCCTTTCCAGGAAATGACTTTAGAGTTCCAAATTCTAGAATGTAAGCTCTCTGATGCCGAGGCGACTCGATCACATACATAGGTATAAACACACGATGGCGGAATGATAGATATTCCGACATCTCGTTTCTGCTCTTGGTGTGACTGTCACAGCAAATTGCAAAACTTTGTAGCTGACACAAATCAGCACAGCAGACACAAGAATGTTGATTTACGAGTACGTGTTCGATAACTGTTTACCGCCGCTAGCGTATCGTATGTCGGTCGAATATTTGGAAGAAAATAAATCAACTCCGTGACGCTAAATCTCTCCGACAACAACGTCATCTATGGTTGATGTATCGGTTAATGTTGGCCAAACTGATGTATAATTCAATACAATAGCAACTCAATTGTGACGGCAGTATTTATATGTGGCAGGACGTGAAATAAAGACGAAAAGTAAGTAAAGAAATAAGAAGTTTGGCCATATTCTACCAGCAATTCAAATCCTCGTGAAGATACCATTAATTGAGCCAACATCTGGAGTCCGGTATTTTTACGTACGATTGTCTTGAATTTCCGTCACGGTGTTTTGTTCAGCCTGGTATAGCATCGTGTCCATTTTCCTCTGGGCTTCTCCGTTGCCGGCTACCTTGTTTCTATTCTCGTCGCCGAGTCCATCGTCGCCTCGTCGCCCATCACTACTCTGAGAGTCAGAACGTGATGATGGGCGCTTGGATGGTTTCTCTCTAGGAGATGAAGCCAGGAAAAATCGATTCATGGTGACGGCTAGTTTCTGGGAATCTTCTTTATCGGAACACGCTGCTACGTGGCAACAAAATTTCGACCGATCCGGTGATACAACAGTCCAGGCAAAAATCCTCGAATACGTGCCATCGGCTTTGCAATGGGAAATACTCTGTATAGGATAGAACGCCGAGTATGTTCCTGTCTTGGTTGTCACATCGATTACTTCCAACCCTTGTAATGACGGCACTAAAATTAATTTCGGGATGATGATTCCAGATCTTAGTTTCTGACCTAGTTGATCAACCACCGTCTCAATGCAGCCTTTGCCCTTTGGATTGGTGTGAAGAACTTCAACGTTACCGAGGTACTGGACTTCGTGAGTCCCCGCTCTTACAGCCTCCGAGGTCATTTTACACCAGGGTGGCTGTTACTTTAAGATGTTCCCGGATCTGCGGTGAGCTCTGCGCAATGAGGCAACAAGCTGTCGACTTCTACTTTTATCAGAGTTACTGTGTAAACATGGAAAACAAATATGTCTTGCTCGCCGTTGATGGCATCCTGCAATTTTAAACGTCAATTCAACATCGATGACAGAATGAGCTCAGTTGGCTAAAATATATTGGTGGGTGTGGTCAAGTTACGGGTGATCTTTGATTTCGAGATGAAATATTAATGATAATTTTGCGCATTCGAAAATGTTGATTTTCTGAATATGTACAGATGCAGCTATTGTAGAAGATGCTGGTATTCCCCAATACACCGTGTATTCGAACACCAGGTACGTACGTTATTTACCCAATACCGACCCATTGGACCTCAAGTGTACATCACGACATTTAGAAACACACAATTGCGATCAGATTTAATTCCAGTCCCCATTATGTTAAAATAGTTTACTTTTTCGTAATTCATATTCATGATTTCTGAAGATTATTTATTTACTTTTCACCTGTTAGCGAGTCATGTGTGTGGTGTATGGAACCTGCTTCGAACCAGCACGATTCGATGATGCTTTATCAATATACTGAGCGCCCTCAACGACATGATTTTTTGTCATTTTATTAACATTTTAAACGTTCTGTGTGCAATGGAATTGCCAACAGCTGTGTATCTTTAGTGTTCGTAGTTCATATTGTATTAATTTTTAATCTACATCTGCAAAAAAATTCAAAATCCCCATCTATAGCCCCATACATTTACATCGCTAGTAATTCGAGGCGTTCGTAAGTACCCATCCAGTTCAGCTCCGACAGAGCATCATCAGCGACGAGAAAAAACTATCATGGATCGATATCACGAAAGACACATTATTCTGTATGTCTTAATATGACTATTAACGAAAATGTAAGTAACATACCCGTAGTACCTTAAAACAGTGTCAAAACTTTTTACAGATTTATGAAACTAATGAATTGCCAGTGGGATAGTCGGTCGTCAACAAGATATTACTTTTAGGGTATCTGCCTGCTTATTAATGTTTTGATTATAATGAAGCTACAAATTTCAGAAAAGTCTGTCTGGTTATCATTAAGTGCGTAAAGTGAATGCATCTACTACATAGCTGTGTGATTGCGTACTGATGGTATAATCGCGAAAGCCCTACTAGTAGGGCTAGCTATACGAATACGAAAACAAGAAAATACAAACGAGAGCTTTCAAAGTAAAATCCAGAAGACTATATTTGAAAGACCGATTTGATTAATAAACTTATAAAAAAGATGCCTGCTTGCCATCGAATCTCGCCGATTTCCCTTCTATGACCCTCTGAAATTTTAGTTTCAAATTGATGATCAATCATCGAAAAACTTCCCTTGTCGCTCCCTAGTTTTCCCATCTCCCGACTCGCCATTCGGAAATCTGCCCGCTTCCCCTCCCCAACCAATAAAACTCCCCACTTTCCTCTCCCCACTTCAAACGCCCCCCCCCACTGCCATCATCTGTTTGCCAAATGCCTTGCCAATCGGCAAACTCCCGAAAAAGACCAATGTATTTGTTGCGTGTTTTTAAGTTGTCCGCAGCGCAATAGAACGTTTTTCCCTGTTCACTAACGAGGGAAATGACGGTCTGCCTGTTCCCCGTCCTATGGCAAGAAAAGGGAAATGCCCTGTCGCCAATAAATTGCTTACGAACAGCTTCATGTACGAATACCTTTACCGACTGCCCCTAATAGTTTTGCAGTCGTGCCGCCTGTGCTGTAAGCGAGCTTGCAGACGAGCCCCGGGAGACGAGCTTTCGACCATTCTCTCGAAGCACGTCACTAAATCATAACAATGATTATCAATGTTATTTATTTTCCATATTTCAAAAAAGTAATCGAATACCTAATTCACGTAGATAGACCTATTGCATGGTGGTGAATGTTTAACAGGGGAAATCTTATGGCCAGAACTTGGATGTTTCTCGGACAAAATGAATACGATCTGGAGGCCACTGGGCAGGGGCTGGAGGGTTTACCCCAGTGGCCTCGCTTTGACTTCAAATTCACAGTGGCCACAGGAGGGCGCTAGACTTATGAAAAGGGTCTATTGTTACTAAATTCCACAAAATGCTTATACTTATTAGCATTTGTGGTATTTAAAGGGGCGGGTGGGATTTAAAGGGGAGCGAGATGGCGGCGACGCTCATTATTCCAGATGATCCCACCGAGCAAGCTAGGGACCGAGCTCCAGAAAATCCAGCTTTTTGAGTTTGTTTCGATAAAAACGTCACAAAAACCAATGCTGTCGTCGGTTAATACATCAAGGCTCGATTGCAATGCATAGTTTAGAAATCTGGTCGCCTTACACCTACTTTTCACCGATTCTATTTGAAAAGTTAGACGAGAAATGATTACTTGCTTTGAAAATCGCTGTTTATCTAATAGTGGGGCAAACCAGAACGTGAACCTGAAGGTGTGTATTCGTGGTGACTCGGTGAACAGATGCAAACAATACTGGGCTCCTTTCCGCTTACTCTCAGCAGTCGATCATAGTAATATAGCTGTCACGTCATACCATTACAAAACGATGCAGAGAAATAGAAAATATTTGTATTAAAATAATATTTTGATGTTGCTTTATGCCGAGTAAAATTGGTATATTATTTCACTCCGATCCAGTGCAATGATCACGTTCGTGAGAATTTGTGAGAATGATAACCTTACCATGTTGCAAATCAACATTTTTGTACTTCTCCTGTGCGACAGAGATAAAATCGAAAAGTTATTGCGATTTTACCTTTTCTTATTGTTCCCGTCGGCAATGGATCATTATCGATATCTTACTTTGAAACGTTACATTTTGATTAAACGATACAGATGCGGCCTGAAGAACTAAGCCCAGTGCAATTTCGGCCATAGTAAAAACAACTTTCTCGAGATTGAGTGCTTTCTTGGTCGCGCTCGATTCCAGATAGTCGATACCGAACTTAGGAAGTGCAGCGTCCGATTTCTTTCACGTACACTAAAAAATAATTTGTGTAGACAACAATTAGGCCAAAGTAATTAAATTCTTTGTTTTGCGTCCCCACCCACTTAGGTTTTTAAGGTTTTCATGAAAAACACACACACAGTGTATTTGAATAGGAAATTTTAGGGCATGACCGCTTAGCTTTTCTGAACTAAAATTTTGTTACAATTTTTTATTTGCTGCAATCAAATTACATTGTGTTTATTTTCTTGTGTGTGTTTTTCAGCCGCTTAGACGCGTACCCATTTAGAGTGGACGCAAAACAAAGAATTTAATTACTTTGGCCTTAAGCAATTGTAACACTGAAACTGACCTGTGTTTGATCAGGCGGAGTAGATGCTAATCCCAACACCTGTGATTGCAGTTCTATGTGATACCAGTAAAACAGTTAAACTAAAAGATATCCGAATATGTTTTTGCGTATTTTATGGCCATGATAATTTGTATATTATTATACATTCTGCTTTTAGTGGGAAAACTAACGCATTGCAAAGTAGTAGTGCTATTAAAACCGTATGGATTCAAGTATTCACATCGATCTCTTTTCAAGCAAAGAGATGTGGGCCAATAGATGATATGAAAGCTGGTCAAATAGGGAAGAAAAAGTGTGGGAAACGTTTTACAAATACCAGAAGCATTTGCAGCGTTGTTGTTTTTGCACCCCCTCCTCCGGGGACCAACATTACTGGAAGGGGAGGGATTCTATAATGCATGTTATGCATACTCAAAAACTCAAAAAGGTATGGAAAATCTTCGAAAAATGAAATCAAATGTCCTCGAATGTGATTAAAATAAGATGTAGAAATCACAAGGCGTCTACGTTTGAGTGTTTTCTCACGCAGTTGTCACTTGGTCTTGTCGCCCTCTAGAGGCGAAGTCGGCTGGAAACAAATTACCGTCAGGAGAGGGCGCTACATCAGAGTGCATTTTCTGACCACCTTTAGGCTCTGCCTGCGTCTATGCATTACTTGTTGTCTATCTCTCTCTCCTCCTCTCTCTCATCGAAAGAAATTCCCTCTATTTGAAAAAAAAAGAGTAAAGGTAGGAATGCGCCTCGGGGACAGATATTCGGACAATTCTTTCCTGTTCTAAGGTTTGTTGAACTTATTTTGAAGCCCTTGGAGTAAGTTAAGTTTCCATCGGCTTAGATTTGAGAAAATTAAAAATTCAATAATTCTCCATTGAGTTAAACACAGGGATGGCTGCCATTTTGAAATTGAATTATCGGTGAATATAAGGAAATTCGTTTCTTTATTACCAAAAATTGCACGGTACCCCAGACTTTTATTCTTGATTGGATGAAAGGTACGTTGGGGAAAGTTTCAGCGAGAGTTTAAGTCTTTCAATTTAGTGGCGCATGCGCATACTAAGCTTGTTGAACGTTGACAACATAGTCTCCTTACGATCACAGTGTAAAATGGAATGCAACAAGTGAATTGTGAAGCATAGCATTGGTTTATTACTTCAACCTTTAAATCATGAATGAACAATAACATAATACGCTTAATGTAAAATAATATATCTGTAAATGTGACAACATTAATTAGAAAGTGATAATTGACGATGTCAATATAAACCAAGACTTTAGTTAGTAGAAAAAAAAGCTAATGTGATAAAACTGTTTGGTGACACCAGAGCACGCTGTTGCTTGTAGCGCTGAATTATTTTGAATTCGGATTGTAAGTGTGGTTGTGAATTGGCGCGTAAGAAGTGAAATTGGTTGTCTACAAAGAGCCAGCCAAAGGTAACATGTCACAGAAAAATATGTATATTGCAAAGGTCAGCGCATTGCAGATTGCTGATGTCATTGAATCTTACTTGAAATGACGAACAAAGAGAACTGGCACAATCGTCGAGCAGTTCTAGAGGGACAAAGGTGAGCTCATCGCTGTTGTGTTTTATGGTCCCTGGCTCCCATGAAAGCAAACAAATGCATTAGTCTTGTAGCTAGCTTTTACTTTGGCACCAGTCCTCTATACATTTTATTCGCACGATTTTCATGAGCATTCCGCTTGTCCTTTAGGCAAATGGCAAATTCACTTGCCGAAATAAATGTGCAGTCCCTTATCCAAGACAACCGCAAGTGCTTGCCCCTATCATCAATTGCTGACGTAATCTATGGTTAGTCATGTCAACCAGTTTGTTACATATCACGTGTAAAAAAGTCTGAGTTATACAAAAATCATTTAATATCAGATAAATATCTTGTTCTCTGTGACAGAACATGGAAATTAAATTTAATCGATGATATCTAATTCAAAGGAAAATATTGATCAGTGGTTAGCGAGTTATGTTCTGCGTGCATTTATATTGCATGAATGGATTTCAGGTTTGTTTTAAAGAAAAGTTATCATTATCGATGAAAATATTTGATGTTTAACAAAGTAAAAGCGTGGTTGAAATATTGCGTGACCACTCAGAAACCCCCGCACACAGACCTCTTGAAGGTTTTATGTTGACTTCCAACAAAACACTACAGAACGTTGAAACGAAATCTTTTTCAATCCTAACAGTATGCCACCTCCCACAATTGTGTTTTCGCAGAAGCTTTCAAACGAGTGTCCAACAGTTCCCCCGGAATATGTCTGATTTGTCAATTTCTTTCGGCAACAAATCCGTAAACGAGGGTGGGACACGTTGAACAATGAAATCAATCGAATACGACCCTGCGAGACTCACCAATGGTTCTAATAAACGTTTAACAATCACAATAGGGAAGGAATTCGGCTGATGTGAACCAACAAAAACAAAAACTGCGCACTTTATACGATTCTAGAAGTACATCAAAAACCAAGAAATAATCCTAACGTCTTTTGTCGTCTTGACACTTGAAAAAATAATGCAGATATATAAATATATTATATTTGTTCCGAAATGTACCTTATGATAAATGTCATATTAACTCATCTTATCAAAATGCCATTTCTAGTAATCTACAAAAAAGCCTGTTTGTCTATTTCTTTCTTCCTAGCCGGGCTGTATTCGTTACTATAGACTCTTCGACCTACGTTTCTATACTTGACCATTTAACGTCTATCTATTACCTCTACAGCAATGCTGGTTCAAGCATATTTATTCAGGAGGTACATGTGTTGCATTATCTCTTCAATTCTAAAAAATATTTTAAGGTGCCTGTATGAAGACAAATTCACTGTTTTCAATCTTTCAATTAATATATACATGATTTCATACAAAAATAGATCGACCAAACAATCCGGCATTTCCGGTTGCATCATGGTGACATTCATACCTCAGTGGCGTGACGTCATTAGGATGGTGCATATATATATATATATATATATATATATATATATATATATATATATATATATATATATATATATATATATATCGGTTGTCTCGTCCATGCAAAGCATACAAAAATAGCTACCTCCTTATTTACATATAAATTGAAGTTCTAGCACCAGGATGAATTTTGTGTCTATGAGTAATACTGTCCCTCATCCGATATGCTGTCTCTTTCTTAATACGAATACTGAGACCATTCTTCATCGGGGTCATCGTGCGACGCGTCATAATCTCCGTATTTCAAATACCGCTTGACGTCGTTGTTTCTCGCCAAGGTGTCGTAGTCGTTCCCAATCCTCAAGAATTCCGGTTTCTTGTTGATGGTAGCTCGCTTAGTAAATACCTGGTTCATACCGTACATATCGAAGACCTGAATTTTGTGCTTTTTGGGAGGTTCCTCGTCTTCAGAGCGATTGGTTGGCGATTTTGGAGATGGTGGGGTGCTGCTACCTGATGACGTCAGGCTCAGCTGACGCGAATAATCTGTCGACAAAAGTATGGAAATAATAAATCATTAGGTATTATACCTAAGTTCTAAAGCCGAGAATAATTTTCTTCCAAATGTCACATGACCCGATGAGTAATCATTTTTTTATTTTCAGGATGACAAAGACGGTGTGTTTCATGCAAGAAGTCCTGCAGTGGTTCAAAGATTGCATTTCGATGAAGAATTCACCTGTATCTATTCGTACTCTATTTGAAGTAAAGAAAGACAATGTGCAAGGGTTTAAACTTACTTTTATGAAATGACATCGCAACAGCTATAGGAGGCATATTTCTGTATCAGGACAATTATGAGTTCAATTTATCAAATTACACACAACACATGAAAATCGTCCCACGTACCTGGACTTCTAACTCTAAGATGACCATGTCTATCTGTCTGTTCTCGGACTCTCGACTCCCAGTCCCGGTACGCACGCTTGAAACACTTGGCAAATGCAATGGTTAGAGCCTCGGCTTTAGCCCTCTTCTGGCAATAATATACATTGACTTGATAAGCCTGCTGTACTGAGGCGATGAAGACGAAGACTTTAGGGCTGACAACATCCGATGCGCAGTATTGCACCAGGTAAAGAGGCAGGACCGACGGCCTTTCTTGTGCACCTGGAAACAGAAAATAAATGAGTAAATAAAGTCAATTTTATCAACATGTGAAGAGATGATGGTTCTGTAAAGATAGGTATAATCATCGCAGAACACTCATGCGCTGTAAATGGTATAGTCTGCAAGTATGAACATTGCTTTCTGGCTGAGATGGTCTACTTTGCATTCTTTAGTGTAGCGCCACCAATCGACAAGACAAATTTGGATTGACATTGAATACGAGATAGACTCATGAAGTGACCAATGACTCGAAACTTGAGATAAAAACCATTGCGTCACGTATCGCAAAACTTTCTCGACCAATGAAGACGTCGATCCGGTTTTATTTGAACGCAATGCGTTGGTTGTTTATCAGCCGTGTTTCATTTGAAAATAAATTTATTGGTATCACAAAATCATTTTCAGAAGAAAATTAAGGAGGAATACCCAACACGTCAATGTAAACTAGAACATTGTTATAATGCGAGGACCAGGGATTGAGCGCTGCGGCTTAAATATTTATAGTTGTTAAAGCCAGTGTTTTCAGACATCGGCTACCCATGTTACATACGCATATGCTGGCGGATGCTCAATGACATAAATACATTACTACTGTCGCCCGCCATTAACGACCGCAGTTTAATCTCTTGAATAACATTTTAAACGATGGCTTTTAAACTAAATTGGTTGAGCTGACATAATGCAATGGTCTGGGTCTGACCTCTATTCTTTGATGGAAGATCTCGGCAATGGTGCCATTGTGAACGCAGCGATAATGCAGCATATTGTGGTAGAGAAGAAAAAAAATAGAAAACATCAATTTAAAACGCAACGCTGAATGTAAAAATGTTGTACATATGGTGCTTTTCTAATTCTGGTTTTCACGGTTCGTTTAGTTTCATCTTTTTCGGCAGTCAGCTTAAATGGACGCCGTTTACTACCTTGTGTAGTTTCAAATTGATATGGCACAGGATATGCTAGGGCTGGTAAACTTAAATTGTCGAATTTAAAAGCGGGGTACGCAAGCGGTTGTGACGTTAAAGGTGCATAATTTTAATGGAATCTGTCCAAATTGTCGTGAAGTTTTGAAAGGGCTGATAGGTAAGCGTGGATCGTTGAAACTTCTCATCACAAAGACCTGTAGTTTATGAGTTGGTTTTTGATATTCCAACAAAAGTGTCCTTTACGCAGAGGTTCTCAACATAAACAAACCGGACACTACTTTTGACGTCCAAACCTGCAATCGTTGGTAAGGAATATCTATCGTTCTTGAACGGGACGGTAAACACAGAAAACACGAGACTTTAGTTTTTCGTCACTCATTTCAAAATTTGGCGTTGTGCCAGATCTCAGGTCACCTGAAACTTGACATTTGTCTTACGCTTCTGTTTGTTGAGCTCAATCTTTTAATGAAAACATGAATTAAACATTAATCTAAATAAACCTAAGCAAAAAAGGAAAGACTATCATCTCTACCACTAATAAAGTCTTAAACTTCTGACCTTGTTCGATTTATAATTGTTATGGCTTAGCAAGTTCATGTCGGACCTGCCTAAGGATCAAGACGCGTAGACTGCCCAATATTCGAAGACCAACCTATCCATTCTTGCATTCGAAAGATATCCACGGCTGACTCAGTTGTGAATCGCACGACTGTGAACTTCTACCTGTTGGCATTCTCCGGTACAGAGGGGTCACTTACACGGTTCACATCGCAAAACAAATACCCAACGTAAACCAAGACAGCTGTTGATATTTTTCTCATTTTAAAGTGCAGTCAAAAGAACCCGAGGCATTTTTTCGACAAGCCAGCAAGCTTTACTTTCAGAGAGTCAGCGTGCAACTGTACACTGCCTCGCAGCCACTCAAAATACCGAGCCATTCAGGTGGTATACCAGTAGTTCTATTAAACACACAACTCAAGTCATCAATCAAGCAAGACATTCCTAGCTGTATTTGCAATGTTCTGGATAGCATGACCGACAAATCACCATGACTACTACCGTCATACTCTTTGAATACTCTTATTATTAACTCAACATAATACAAAGGAAATGAGGCTTTGTTATTGAAATTGAACGTCGTGATTTAAGTGTATCTGCATTAAGTAAACGGGTTTGTACCTGAGCAAAATCAGTTTCTTAGCCGGGCACGGACGATAAGTTACAACCAAACACAATCATTGATTACGGAAGCGTTTTTGACAGATGATGTACCATGGCCACCGGGAAATATTTATGCATTTGTAAAATGTCATTTATTATGAAAATAAAAAAACTACATTTGACAATCCAGAAGACACGACATCGATAAATCAAACAGCCAATTATGGTTTCTGACAGTCCAACATCTGTCCTAAATACAAATATTTGCGATTGACTTCTCCCTGTTTACTGTTGCACCAGTTCTTTTTTTTGATGGACAGGGATTAAAGGATTCCTGACACTGACAATTTTGAGCAGAGTACGTCTTCAGAGGGGAGAAAAGTCACATTCCAGGTATTCCAGACTAAAAACCCATTTCTTTTAGCCACCCACGCAGCACGCAGTAGTCACAAAGTCGTTAGAATACAATCTTTAGGAAATATTTGTGGACATTTCTGAAATTCCAAAAGGTCTAGAGACAGCACACGACAATACAAGGTTTGGCGATTGGAGCTGTCATCCACATCGCCAGAGCCTCTGTACCATAATAACACAGATCACCTTTTGGTGGTGGCAACCGTGAAATTTTCGGTTTAAGGTATTCGCTCCAAAGATCCCGTCCATGGACCGCCAAATATTTGAACCCCACTGTGTAATGTATTTTGAAGCGGGTCCAAAGTAATGTCGGGAATGTTGCAAATTGAGATTCGTCAATTCCAGTGTTTTGTCATTCATAGATGGGTAGGTTTGGGTTAATTTTTTAAAATTTGACTTTAAGTGTAGTATAGGACACATTTCCATAAACAATGTCAGGCAGGAGAAAACTCGTGAAGTGTTGGTACAAGATCCGCTTCAGGAGCCATACAGTCTCTCTGTGACATTTCATTTATGCTCGAGCGATGGTTCTGTATGCCGCCTCTTAAAATGTGATGTCAATAGAAAAATGCCTTTAAAACGGGTCAGTCAAATGCCTCCAGCGATTTTGTTTCAAAGGTAAACTGCAGATGACACGCCATAAATGCCTCGCATCTGGTAGAATACATTTTATGACAAACCTTGACACAGAAACAGCTATTCACGTGGAGAATAAAGCAAACACAGGTTGATGAATGGAATTTATCGCTCAGTTATAATCCACAAAGTCGTGAAGCTATATATTATACGTTTGCTTCAACAATCTTTGCATTGTACTTGACATTTTGATGATGTCTTTCTCGTCAGCGAGATTGAATCAGACAGTAGCGATATATTGTAAATAATCATCATGGAAATTCAATATTCACCGGACCCTTGGAGTCGAGGGCACGAGCAAAGCCATGGAAAAGAATTCAACCGGAATCTGCCCTGGGTGATCACAGATTAAGTTTGCTACGATCGGACGATTGAATTAATTCTTTCACTAAAGTCGTTCTGAAGCGGGACTTCCCCATTTTTCGGTTGGAGAGCAATGAATTGCTCAGCTAAGTAGCATTCCATCATACGTTGTTACCTTGCAAAATCTAAGACCATGAAAGGCATTCCATGGCTATGGCACACACAGAATCACAAACATAACCTAAATACAGGTACGAGGTAGGTAAAACGGAATTGGGGCGCAAATAGGAACATTTAAAATGGACAGGTTTCATTGACAGATAAGTGGACATAGAGAGAACACTGTAAAGTCAAGTTTAGGACGATATCAGATCGAAATGCAGGTCAGATGAAAGGTCAAGTGCAGATTGTTTATACTCACTCAGATACGCATAAATACTATCTTCCAATAACAATGCGTACGTGGTAGTGCATGTGATCTAAACCTTGTACAAACTCACGAGTCTTTTGTACTTGTCATTCTCCCGAGATTGTGAAGGAGGAAAAAATCGCCATTTCTAGGTGACTGAAAGCTTCACTTGGCATTTTGAACGTTAAGTAACATGCAAATTTCACTAATTAGATTTTAAAGTTATTGCATTTTGATATTGTACGGTGACTCACATTCAGAAAGAGTATGTGGCGAAACTTTAAATATGTCAGACTTCTTATCTTCTGTTATTTACAAGCTCATGGTTATTTCATTTAGCAAGTCCGATAACGTTTTCAATTTAACCTTCAAATGTCATTTTAACCGTTTGGACCTGCAAGGGTTGTCACACAATACAGCGAAGTAAAAATGCAACTTGTATTGTTCCACGTTACATAAAATAAATTCATCTTTGTGCATTGTGTACAGAACACGTGATTACAGTTATTATCGGAATTCTTTTGTTCTTAAACATAAGTGGATTGCGTTTAGTGATATTATAATACAAGTAATGCCTCTCTTAATGACAAATTTGATTCAAGTTGAAAAAACATTCAAACATATTTCGTTTGAGTTGGAGTGGCGACAACTCACATCCGCCTTGAGAAAGGTTGAATAGTTGTGTGTCTGAAACCTCATGTGGCCAAATGATGACAGAGGAATGCCTGCATGCGGATAAAACCTACCAAAAGGTATTTTCTGATGAACTGGATTATTATCAAAATGCAGAAGAGCATGTCAATGAAATCATCCCCGCTTTAATTTAATAATTATGATAGTCGGAAACACATCAATCATTTGAAATGGGTGCCTTTACTGGTTTTTGCCGTTACTGGTTATGGCAAGGACGAGTCCGTCAATGCACCATTGTGGGTGCTACCAGTGGAATGTGTGGTGTGTACTGTCAACCTTTTCAACTGAACAAGGACTCGTGGTGTCCAAGAAAAGATAAATTGTGAGATCAACACTATAGAATCGAAAGATCGTTTGCTCAAATGGTAAAGGAGTCGTTGACAAAGTGCCTTTGAATAATAAAGGTCAATCACCTTCGACAGTTTCATTTTCCTCGTGTAAAGTTCAAATATTGGCTCTTTTTTTACAACCAACAACACAACGAACTGTATTTTGAAAAGACGGACTATTTACTCAGACGGTCTATGACAGCGTTTGTGTATTTATGAAAAAAAAGGACAATATGGCAAACTATTCATAGACGTGTAGGTCCGCCATAAATACTACACCAATGCGGGATCGCCCTCTGAGATGATAACCGTAGACGCAAAACACCAGTTGTGCAGTCGGGTTGCAATGCGTCAAATTAATGAGAAAAGCAAGTTCATTCTCATGGCCTTGAATGGCCTTGGTGAAGTGATGCGGCTTTTCATAAGATTCTGTCTGAGCTACGCTGGCAAAAACATTTGATTACTCTATCGACACGTTTTGGATCGACGCTGGTGCTTTCTCTAGCAAAGTTGGATTTCAGTAGAGGGGAGAGAAACTTTTTAGTGACCAAGTTTGGTGTAATTCTCTGTTAGAACTTGAAGTTGTTAGATGAACATTATCCGTATACAACATGGATGCTAGCGTGTATGCAACTCAGGGAATCGAGCATCTGACCTGTTTTGTAAGTTTCTCGATAATACTGGGAACAGTCGGATATGTGATATGGTGGATAAAACACTCAAATAATGTTAATGTGTCTCGTCCATCGCCGAATCAGTAGCCTAAACTCGACACAGAAGATTTCTCTTGATTTTTCTGCCGGATATAACGGTCATATTGCACATTACGATCGACGCACATGGCATTCTGAAGAAGAATAATTATGTAAAACAGGTACAAGAAAGAAGGTCGCTCAATTTTACCATGCAAGGTTTTTGTTTCTTTTTCGGTCGGTGTTTCGAGTGCCCGGCTTATAAGCCAAAAACTGATGCAACCTTTCTCACATTGGACTGGATGGGTGGCTTTTAAATCTGTGTTTCGTGACTAATGATTTATCTCGCACTTTACAAGTTTTAAGCTTAAATTTTGTCGTCATTTTGATCACTCGACTTTAGGGTAAACATGTATATTATTACTTTGAATTGCATAAACACTTACAAGAAGCGTTGTAAAAATGTTTGGTATTTATGAAAGTGTACGTTTAACATCAAAGCATGATGTACGCATGATGAATTCATGAACGTGTTTCTATATACAGGCGTCCGTGTATGGTGTAGGTATATTTGGTTGAGGGACTGCCTTGTGATGAAATTTATGTGATTTCGTCATTTGATTTGATTTGATGTGATTCGATTTGATTTGATGTATGTATGTATGTATGTATGTATGTATGTATGTATGTATGTATGTATGTATGTATGTATGTATGTATGTATGCATGCATGCATGCATGCATGCATGTATGTATGTATGTATTATGTACGTGTATTGTTCCCATCCTAAGCGGAGGGTCCAGGTTGCAGTATAGCTCCTTATACGGCACTAAGTTATCACATACATCTACATACAATATTATGCACGTATACATGTACGTTTTTACACTGTCTCCGGTATCTGATTATCCATTGTGATGTCAACGTCATAGAAAACTGTCCACACCTAAGTTACAATAAAGTGTTTTGTGTCATCTTAGAAAGATACGAAAAAATAAGTGACAATGACACGTTTGGTGATATCGTCATATTCAAATGATGATATGAATCACAGCTGGAGTTGTAATCAGAGGTTTCCTATCCTCACAGAGAGAGAGAGAGAGAGAGAGAGAGAGAGAGAGAGAGAGAGAGACACACACACACTCGAACGATTATCACCTAAAAGTAGGAAGGTAATGATGTAACGATCCGCCTCGGTTGTTCAGCATGTCTTTTAGCTTATTAAGATTGATGTAACAACATATCTAAGCTTTCGCTTTACTTATTTCGATTACTGTGGATAAAATTTGACACAAACATTAGTTTCCTAGACACTGTCCTTTCTAAGTCCGATAAAACTTAAATCGAATTCCACAAATGGTTCACTGGACCTTTTGACCTCAAGTTGGTTAATTCCAGTACCATATTGTCCAAATTATTGTCTTTTTCACTGGAGAGAGACAGTGACACACTTGATGATGTGTGCAGCTAAACACCTGGACAATCAAAGCGAACTTTACGAGCCACTAGTGTTGATCGTCTTAAAACCAGGTTGTAAAATGACGTAAAACGTGCGTTTTGTAGTCAGCATAATGGTGGCCATACTTTGGAACACACAGGCCGATAAATTACACCACCATCTCGTCGTGGCTCCAGAAAAAGCTGTACTGCCACTATGAACATGTATTTGTAAGCACTCGGGGAATAATGCAACGATAGGTATTCAAAGTGATGTTGACTGCTGGCGGAATTTTTATCTGACTTCAGAAAATTCTAAATTGATGAAAATTTCATCGAAGAGTCGTGGTGTATATTGACGCAGACGAAAGGACTGTGACGAAGCGTCCATTGCACTTCTGGATTAACGAACCGTTTTACATCTCTACATGCCGCCCCGAGTGAGAGATTTTACATTACGTGAGTCAACCGTAGCTGGCAGTGAAGGATTTGAGAACAAACACAAAGAATAAACTTAGAAAAAAAACCGACTCGGTTATATTAGCCTCCGATAGAACACTTTTCAAAGGGTCTTTTGTAAAAATACAACGATAAAATATGTCAATGGGACGCATAGCCCGAGGGACTGGAGCAACCCATCTCTCTTTCATTTTAGGAATTCGATCCACCATTGCGTTTTGTACAGGATACAAACACTCAGATATCAAAAGCACCACTCTTCGCGAAAAAAGCAAGCCAAAATTTTACACAGATAATATTCCAGGAAAAAAAAACATGGAGTCTATACATCCTCGTTCGATAAAAAAAACATACCACTGTAGTTTCTGTTTGCCATTTGTATTATGATAACAATCTCACCCACGCATTGTTGGGGGCGAAGACTAAGCTTATTTCGCCATTACCGTTAGAACAAAGGCAGTGTAAAGCAAATCCAAAATTGAGACAATACACATTGATTCAACATGTAGATTTCATTTCATAGATTCAGATGCGTCAGTCCATTCACTCGCCCACTCTTTGTATTTACATCTTTGTAATGTGTAATATAATGTGTTATTCTCTGCAACAAGTTCGTACAATGCTCCACTTAGAACAAATGGCAACGGAAATTGTTAGATCATTCCATAGACCCTTTTTCTCGAGGGTCTATGATCATTCGCTTTTTTTTTAAAGACAATGAGGAGGTCGTGTTGTGGATCAGCGCTACTTTGCCGGCTGCAGCAGTACAGTTATGAGTACCTTGTGTCGCATTGGGAGCTAGCCCAGTCTGTTAGTACCAAAGGCCGGATAATGTACACAGTTAAAATCGCTTTTCTGTGTACACAGCTCTTTAATATAAGACAGGAAAAGAAAATGTCAACAAACCTGTCGAGCACGAATGGCTTTCAAGACTTGAAGACATTTTCTTGCCACATGTGGTCCGAGTAGGATCGTTTTAAATCAATTTTAGAACATATGGTGTCAATGTGACTCCTATGCACCAGGTGAATATTAAATAGATGACGGCATGTGTGTCCTTAGGCACTAATGAAATTTACAAACTTCATTCTAGAGACCATGGATGTACTACCCGAACAGCAAATTGCAATTTTAACTATATAGAAATAGTATAGTAAAAATTTGAAGCTCAGGTTACTAGAAATTCCAACAAAGAAATTATGATACGGATTCACGGATCACATGATATTGGAAGAGATGCCATATGCAAATATTTGTAAATACTAGTACTTCCCATTGAGTATGAAAGGGGATGATAGAGGGATATAAACAGAGGGAACTCTCATTGTTGCTTCCCAAAGATTACGAGAACGAAAACTACACATAGTCAGTCAGTCTCTCTCTCTCTCTCTCTCTCTCTCTCTCTCTCTCTCTCTCTTTCTCTCTCTGATCGAATTCACTGACAATACTTGAGGGCTCCTACAACAGTCTATGCGCTGCACAAGCAAATAACAAAGACACACACAACAATGAGCAAACATCTTATCTGTCTCCCCTCATCGCTGACAAATGCACGAACTCACGCGCTGCCATTGCCGCTCACCAACGCCACCTAGATATGTACACGGTGGGAAACGATTCACACACTGGTTCCTACGCAGGCATTCAACGGAACCCGATTCGTTTGAAACCACACAAACACGAATGTTTTTCGTCAGTATATGGAATACGATCTGTTCAATGAACCAATGGAATGCTAAACATCAGGCGAATATCCAGGCTTTCGTCACAGGCAATTTCGTTTCGCGTCCACGTATGCCTTTTTTGTGTTTCTGTCCTGGAGGTATTTCAATCCCTCCGGTCACCCAACAGAGTTCTGATTTACACTGGCACTTTCGTTTTTATAAAATCTCCAGGTAGCAAAGACCTGAGTAGATCGAGATTACGCGGAGTACAATGTGTGAAATCATTATATCTAGGTTTTATAATACAATAAACTAG
Source organism: Ptychodera flava (assembly GCA_001465055.1). Taxonomy (NCBI): domain Eukaryota; kingdom Metazoa; phylum Hemichordata; class Enteropneusta; family Ptychoderidae; genus Ptychodera; species Ptychodera flava. The sequence goes on along the minus strand of LD343960.1, from coordinate 179,911 downwards.
TAGAACGGTGAACGGGTTTCGGTTCAACAACAGAGCGCAAATCTCTGCGCCTGCTGGGTCAAATCGCGTTTATGCACACCGCTTCTCTCGGAACAGGTGGTTGTTTGACGGTGGCTCTGGCGGTCACATCGGTGTATAGAGCCGATTGAATCGAAGACAAAGGGCTCTACAAAACACTAGGGCTACTGTTAAATTTGAAACCTGAGTGTTTGTAGATAAGTGTGAAATCTTTGTAGTGAGTACTGGGCTTGTTTCGACTTACTAGCGTGTGGACTGTTGGAGAGAAAGCGGGGTGTTGTGTCGTTGTCAACCATGGGCAGTAAAACCTTTCGGTAAACTCGACCTATACAAGGATTTCCTTTCAAAGAGTTAAACGTGGTCAGAAAAATCAAATCACGGGAGTGGCTGTAGTGGAATTGAGTGCATTGATAATGAGAGAACTGATGAACTTCACACATTCTCAGTGTTTGTGGCCTCTTCATATCGGTTGATGGGGAAATCACGGAGACAAAAACTGCACTTCATGTGAATCATTATCATAACTGTTGCCACGAAACTGATAAAAGAATGGAAGTGAAAAAATCATACAAGGTACAAGTCACATCAATCCTCGTCTCTCATTCTTGATTCACTCTCACTGATTATAAAGCTGTTGCCTTGGTTACTACATCTCTTCGTCAAATTGTATGATTATTCGGGTAATGCAGATAAAACGCCCCACTGTAACCCTCCTCTATGGAGGTGTAGCCCCAAAACACAATGGGAAACTGTACACACATTTAAAAGGGAATGTAGTTTACACAGAAAAGTTTGACTGTAACAAAGGTAGCCACTACTTACAATGAAACCTGGACAACAATCTACTACACCACGCAAACTTGTGTGATTATGCAACGGAAAGAGCAAAAGTACTTTGAAAGCAAACTATCAAGTACAGTCTTTCAAAACCAAGTGTTTGTTCATTCGACACATTTAAGGGATCTTCCATGACTGTTTAAGCTAGTCTTTTTTATTCATATTTTGTGAAAGTGATCAATGTCTTCATGCAGGATATTTTCAAGATGATATTTAAAACAGTGTTAAGGCCACTACTGACGCTTCTGTATGTATACGCCAAGATTGATTTGAACGCGTGGGTTTATCAATACATAACCATGTAGTTGAATGCGATCTTTTCAGCCAAAGTGAATAGCGCTTTTCAAAAGACATGCATTCCACGGCATAAATCCAATTGTTTTATAGCGTCCACAACAAAAGGCAGGATTCATGAATAGAATCCATCCATGGTATTTGAGCTCCCAATGTATGTGCCGAGGTTTCAGTTACCGTCATGATTGAAAAGAAAAAGAGAGAATATGGGAGAATATTGATACTAGTAACTTCAAATTAATCAGCCAAGTAAGATGTCGGTATTTCGGGGAAACGGACCGAACCGCTGAACAAAATACCGCGTAAAAATGCATACTATTGTCACCCAATGTCTGACTGTTCCGTTCCACCAGCTGGGATAGAGAGAACAACTGTACGATTGTTACTGAATACAATACGAGCTAACCCCTTTTTCACTATCTCGGTACATACACGGACAAGCCTTACCTGTTCTTTCCATGGTGATGTACTTGCTGCTCACTGAAATCGTATACCTTGGCAGTTTTCTGTTCGTAGACTTTGCATGGTTGATCATTCGCCGTACAATGGTGGTCACTTTTTGTAGATCAGGCTCCCTGGTATGGAGCTGTGTGCCCAGGTGCTGTGCATAAAAAGTCATATCGTCTACGGGTCTAGCGTGGTCGTCTGGCGGGGGTCTACTGCTCACAGGCTGTTTTTTCATCCACCTCTGGAATATGTTGTCGTTTTTCTCGTATTCCTGCATAGTAGGAACAGTTCAACAGAGAGACACGTCGCTACTGGGTGTGAGCCTATAAGACCGTAAGCGCGCGTGAACACAGCGTGTGGGGACCGGCAACTGAAATAAACGCTTGTGCTATCTGAGTGTGGGAGGGGCCTGATCAGACTATCAAATGAGCCACTGACGTATGCATCACTGCCGGTCATAGCCGGTCCATTTGGTGCACACCAAGGTATGCGATTTACATAAACGGGTGATAAATAAAAAAGACCAATATAATGCAGCTGAATTTTTCGATGAAATAGTACCGTCGTGCTAACAGTAGGTCCTTCATATTTACCTGGCAACGCAGCGTACTGGACATGTGGTTTAGAAAGTAAAACTTAGTTAATTCTCTGAAACACTGTCATCTTGTGACATTTCCACGCGATTTATGGAAATCATAGGCAAATGTGAATTTATGGCAGTTATTTTCTGATCTTACCGAATATAGAAACGTGGATATTGAATATTTTAAATCTCATTTTTTTGTGGTTTTAAGGCTAGAATCCTGTGAAGGTCGACATTTTCAGTTCATGACAGGGCTGTACATACCTGTGATTCACAAGTTCCAACACCGTACTTTAAAGAGGGCACAGCGGTCATTCGCTAAAACGAAATGGAATTTTTGCGGTCGGCATAGCAAATGAATCAGCTATGAAAGAGCAGCTCCTTGATCCGGGCATTTACAGGTGTAATTGATGCGGTCGGAATTTTTTCATATCCGGAGAATCCCTCACATATGTCCCAAGCAGATCACCCGAAAGGTAATATGATAGCGTGTTATTGTATTAGCCACTTTAACTACAAAATTTAATATCGAAGCGTGCATTGTTAGCCCTGATATTAAATCAAAGTATTTATCGACGCAACGAAACACAATCCCGTTGAAATTGGAGTCACAAAGCTTACTGTACCACAGTTCTGTGACTGTGCGTATGTCTACTGTGTCTCTATTTATCGTCCATGACGTCAGAGTAGGTTGTCTTGTAATCGAATTAGTCCTTTGTTTCAGTAATTAGTTATTGTTTCCCCCCGAAGACGCCTTATTTTGAAAACTAGAGAAATAGGACGATAATAGCTGTTTGAATAACAAGTGATTCAGTTAGCGCTGATGACGCAAATATCGGAGTTGGTGTCCTAGGTTGTTAACAATCACGTGTTAATTTGAAATTACAACATCTTTATAATTAGGACAGGAGGAACAACAACCTCAAAGAGGTCTGCATGGGGCTGAGTAGATAAGGTCACTTAAATTCCCCTGGCTCCATGACAACCATTATGATATCCTTCATATTCAGATATTTTGAAGTGATCTCTCAATGTCTATTTTGCCCGATAATATTGTTTATGTTTGATGAACTCAAGTTCGCATTTGAAAGAACTTTAAAATAAGGTAAATGACCCTATACTAGCACCTGTACATAATTCGTGTAGGTGCTAGCGTTCCAGGTCCCCTCGACGGCAGTCTACCACCGTGGTCGCCATGTGCAAACCTACTTCACCTAGGTGTGGTATAGTCTTTGCTTCGGCAAGCATGGCTTTCCATTGGTCGATGAGCTAAAGTCACCTTTAGATGTTGTTTTTCTCAGAGAAAAGTAATAAATTGTATGTGCTCACAAATCGCTCTGACATAACAGGCAGAGTCATATTTAATGTGAAATATTAGTCAGAAATAATGACATCATCAAACTCTGACATGTCGCCACCGAGGCTGCGCGAAGTCCAACAGGTAACTGTTTACAGACTTTATCTGACAAGATCTTACTCATCGAAGGCCAGTTCGCTGAGTTGACTTCTCCATGTGAGACCTTGGCAGTACGACGCATCATGCTGCATGCAATACTGTTTCATATAGGTGTTTTTTTTTTCCAAATTAACCGCGTTGAGGTCTTGACCGGAGTTGACATGCCGTCTTGGTTTCGTCACGGCATGTGCTTCAATGTTGTCAGCTTTACAGAGAATGAATATATCGTGTGCTATGCGTGCCTAAAACTTCGAAAACGTCAGCTTAAACGTGCAAAACGTGTCACACCCTCCGATCTGACATCAGGTTATCTTTGCTACGGCAAGTCTTATCTCAATATACTCACCTCAGCATAATTTGTCATTTGTCACACCCGTATTTATGATAGCTATGTCGATTACCTGACTTAGCTGACCAGGTGTTGATTACACAATTATGAGTACTCGGTTAAATTCACCATTGACTTCAGGGACTTCCGTTATTATAACACATACTTTTGTGTCAATTGTGTTTCGTAACGAGAACAGTCTTTAAAACCTCGGTAGGAGAAATCAGTCATGCATTTGGGAGTATAATCTGTTTTGGTGTGGTTGAAAACGAGGCTGAAATAAATCATCGGAAAACAGTAGGAAACTCACATGACTTTGGGCAACCGGTCGAAGTGTTCAAATTTCAAAGGCTTAAATTCTCACAGTCTAGATCTCTCTAGACAGATACAAAATGGTATTGGAATCTCGATGATTTTTCTTAGAGCTTTAACTTACTATAGTAGAAGACATATCACCATTACCATTAAACAACCGAAGTGGTTGCAAGTTGGAACGACACTCTTCATGTAAAGAACACACATTTACCAGGACACGATAAAATCCCGGTGATGACATGGAACTGACAGAGAACTGAGAACTAAAAGCAATTTCAGTCATTAAATTCTAACTAATGCGTCATACAGTGTTTGCGATATTGCCCATCCACTTAGTCATACTTTTTCCATCATCACAACATAAAATACAAATTAGTGGCTACTAAGGTAACTCTCAATAAACATATCATTTTTTTTCTGGGGCGAAACACGAAAAAATGTCGTTATCAACCCGTTATACGAACACGTAATGTTCCTCATTAATTCTTATCAATATTTACATAAAAGCTGATCTTTGTACATATGAACTAGCAGGTGCACAGCAATACATTGAAGTCAGCGGAATTCTGTAATTGTTTTCTACAAATTTCTCATGACCGTTATTCCCGGATGTTCTCATTTTATCTTTAGCCGAATAACAGATAAAGTTAACGAATAATTTGGTTGTCTGTCATGATAATTAATGTAGTCTTTTTCTATTCATTACCAGGACAACAACAACTGATGACTTACGCGCCAAAACCGACGGTTCTTGATCTATAATACACCACCGCACATTAACTCAATTAAACACCAACAGTACTCTATAAATGTGAGTCTCCTCACGACAGGGCAATATTCAACGATGTGATGGTGTGATGGTCAGTGTATATGCTGGTAAAGGTCACAAGTATGATGCTTATGTTGGTAACGGTCACATGACTGTGTACACGTTGGTAACAGTCACATGACTGTGTGCACGTTGGTAACAGTCATAACTCTTCAGAGACTCCAAAGATCATTAGCAAATTATGTCGCGCCGAATTGTAAACAAAACAAACCAACAGGGAAACAGAAAATATAAAATGAGCCAACAAGAATGAATGAAATTAAATAACAAATAAACAAGTAAATAAATAAGTTAGTAAGTAGCAAATAAATAAATAAATAAATAAATAAAATAAATAAATAAATAATGGATAAATAAATAAATAAATAAATAAATAAATAAATAAATAAATAAATAAATAAATAAATAAATAAATAGATGAAAGGATATAATAAATCAGAGGAATAAGAGAGCTAGCGAGATGATGAGAAGAAAATCTCATAATGAAACAGCAAGATCAAGAGCAGAAGCAGAGAGAGAGAGAGAGAGAGAGAGAGAGAGAGAGACAGAGAGACAGAGAGACAGAGACAGAGACACACACGGAATGAGACAGAGTGAGAAATAATATATATACTAAATTTGGATGGGTCGAAGCAAGACAAAAACAGTTGAGAAAATTCTGAAAATCGTAACCGTGCAAATCGTGTGTTATTTCAAACAAAAGTAAATATGGACATACGTGTATTTAGGAAGAAACATATCAGAATTTGAAGACATTATCTCAGTTGCATCAGAGAAGAATAATTTTTTACCAACAATTAAGAAAATTTGATGAAAAAATTTAATGACAGTTTCGTCACCATTTGAACAAACTTGAGAGATGTCATCTCGGGAGACCTATATACTAAACTTGTCAGCTATTGAATGATTGACTTCAAAGAAGACTGAAAATTTCACAAAATTTCAAATATGCAAAGTCTTTCCATCGGGCGAACAGTATCAAAGCAAAACTGCTTTGACCAAAAGTTATAAAATGAGTTTTCAAAATTTGCATAAGCAAATTAAGTAATCCTTTTAACAAATGCAAATGAAACCATGCCTTCTGACATGAATCGTGCTATCTGACCAGGGGTTTTGGTGAAGAAGTAAATTTGACGGCAGACGATGAACAATCGACTATCTCATAAGCTCAGCGTCGCTGGCGGCGGAGCTAAAAACAAAAGCATTGCAACACTATTTCATCTTTGCCGCCGAATGTCAAGGAGAAGTAAGAAATATCCTCTCTTTGCCTTAGAAAGACATACTATGAGAAAAATACCACATGATGAAATCATGACGTCACATAAGAACCGTTCGAAGGTGAATTAATGTCAAGGCGAAACTGAAATCTTACACCTTATTGCTATTTCCTGTTCATAGTGTCCCGGCGATCTTGTGGTTTGTCATTTTGTCTCTGTCTACAAACCAATACGGTGGCCTCGACCTCTGAACAAACACTATGGGCAAAAAGAGCCCTAAATTGTTCAGTACAGCGGGGTACAGCGCCCCCGCCGGACAACGCTTTGAGCTGGTTGCTAGTGACGACAGCGAACATTGTATCAATTTCATTTCAATAAAATATCGATCGAAATTTGCTCGCCTGTCACTCGTATTTTCAGGTTACGCCATGAATT
>LD343960.1:155941-166113 GCA_001465055.1 Ptychodera flava | reverse complement strand
TTTAGTTGAAAGTTTCTGAACTGAAAGTAAAGTTGACAGTAAAAGGCCACTTGACACGGGCCAGACAGTAATGCTGTGTTTGAATGGTTGCCGAATAAAGGTCAGTATAAAGCTGAAGAAAGACGAAGGGGATATAAAAAGAATCGGAGATTCAAAAAGCGTTAAGTGGTGCATGAAGACTTCTACACTAATCAGAGATAATAGCTGCTAGTGATTGGTTGTTGTCGACATGCGCAGTTTTAAAACGCTACTGACTGCTGTACGGAATGTCAATACGTTATAGAGGCTCGCAATGAAATCATAGTTTTGTATATACAACTTTATACATTTATACGAAATGCTATCTTCTTGTTGGTTCTAAGAGATATATCTGTATTTTCCCCATAGCTTCGATATTTATATTGCATCGTCGTTTGCATTTCAATTTCAAAATATGACAAATTGTGAGAAGGTTGGCCCTCTTTCTCAGCGGCGGTCTCCATTATTATGATTGCAAAACTTTATATCATACGCCCTCTTCAATGTTCTTGATAAAATCCGGTTCAAACAGTTTACACAATTACCATCAAAGTTAAAGTGAACTTGGCCAAACAACTCGATAAAAGATCGTTCTTTCAGATAGTTAGGGGTCATTGGAGATGGTACATTGAACCCAGTGCAGGGTATTGAGGTTTGGAAAATATTTATGTGCTAACACAGCAAGGTGAATAAGAACAATCTGTGTTCGATAGCTTAGTAGACAGTAGCTGCGATTTTGTTATATTTAGCCATGAGCATGCAACGGCAATATCGAACAAATTTACTCAAGCCAAGAGACGTGTCTTTGTCAATAGGCCTATATTTGTTTCGGCAGATCGACAAAGAATTCAAAGGACACCGGTGACTTTGTCAACAGTACCTTAAACTGTGGGTTTCTTGACGTGACTTGACATATTTCAATTGTCAATGGTAATAACACAGCATATCAACGAACAATGCACTTATAGTGTCCTTCGGGTGACAGACTATCTCTTGCCCATCTATCGCTGAAAGACGGCACTATTAATCATCGGCAAATCCTGTTCCGTCGTATGATGGCGCGCTCTGAGCTGGTGGCTTGACTTAAGGTATTATGCGCCTCAAAAATGAAAGGCTTAACGTTTGCTCAAACATTTTTCAAGGAATCTTTCAACCATTCTCTTTCAAAATCAAGAATAAAAATCAGAGGTCACCGTGCAAATTTTGGTTCTGGAGAAACAAATTACCCAATATTTACCGATATTTGAAATTCAAAATGACCGCCGTCCCTGTATTAACTCTATAGAGAAAATAAAATTTCGATTTTCGAAAAAACTAAGACTGTGAAAGTTTCTTCTTACTCCAACTTTAAAACGAGACCCCACAAGAAGCAGATTAGAAAAGATTTATAAAAGTTTGAGAGTCCAATATCTGTCTCCGAGGTGCACTCTGCCTCAATAGTGAATTCAAACTTGAAGAATTAAACAATTGTAAGGTAATACATAGAAAAGCAGCGTAACTGTACTTAAAATCACAAAAGCGACACAATTTGTGAAACCTTTATACACTCTGACGAATAAAACTGTGATCTGGCAGATCAAGTTAAATATTTTTTTATCAATCAACCAACAGTCACTCGCTTGAAGGTGGCAAACTGAGTTGAATTAATGCTTTCGCCACCAAGTGGTGAGTGACATTAGCAGTAGTAAGATACATGATCATGATTGAAGCGGTGTGTGATAAATCAATAAGGCAGCAATCAAGAAGTCTCCCTGGAACAAAAATGTGAACAATATGTCCAAACTTTTCATATTAATTTGTAATACCCTGCAATCGCCATATCAGCTCTGAAGTGTATAAATCTCTACATAACCTGTAATTAAAGAACGGTTGTATAATTCGAAGTTGTTTCAGCACTCCTGTTTTCTACTAAGTCTTTCGGAATTCGAATTGTAAATTGTCCAAATCGCATTATTAACACAAGGTCAGGTTCTCCTGCTTACAATGCTTTCTGCCATTTGTCGTTTATTTTTATCACAACGCAACGAGTTTCTTCATTAATCAATTTGATAACATTCTGCATTGATTAGAGGCGGTGTTGCTAGAGTGACATTGATTAATTAACAAACACGTATTCTCTTTTTCGCATGGCACAGCTGCTTCAGATTGACGCTTTTCCACTTTTGGTAGCTTGGTATACACCATTGTTTGTCAGTACATTCATAGGCACGTTGAGGTCGCAAAGTATCAGCACTTTTCACGCCGATGAAGTTGATGACTGTCAAGGAAACTTTCATCTTAAGCAAATGTGACACATTGAAAAATGGGATTCACGTTTGCTCATTCCAAGATAACTTTACTCTGTTCTTTAATGTAAATCCTATATATATGTAAAAATATAAAACTTCAACCTCATAGCTTTCACTTTCCGTTAAAAGAAACAGTTATCTATTAGGATCTTGTGTGCAAACATCAGTCGGAGCCAAGAGATTAAAAACGAAGGTTTATGTATAGGGCTGGGCCAACGTAGAGGGTGCTCTACAGTTTTCGATTGCAGTCTTTGACCTGATATTCGAGTTCAGATGAGCACACGTTTTGATGCTCTTCGGTTGGCAAATATTTTGGTCTGTCTGAGAGAGAGAGAGAGAGAGAGAGAGAGAGTGTGTGTGTGTGTGTGTGTGTGTGAGTTAAACGCCAGACAGTAATACTGTGTTCAAAGGGTTTGAGTTGGTTGTTCATTTCGTGTCTTTTGAGTCATAAATTTTTATTTTTTTTTCTCGCTAACGACCTCTTAATATACAACTTGAATGGAAGTAGTCAAAAGCCGAATAAATAACAAACAAGTTAGGAGAAGCTGACAAGAGTTTGGCATTTACTTTGAACACGTATATGAAGGGTTCACCAGGAGATGTGAGAAGTAAAGTATGTTTATCGCCAGGACTGTTATGTACCAAGATGTGTGTCAACAGCTTGTCAACGTAGGTTTCACTTTCGGCAAAATGTGGAATGTCTTACTAATAGACATCAAGCAAAAAACTACTTCAGTCTATATACCTTCAAATATGACTTTAAAGACTATTTCAGAACAAATATTCACCTATAGGTTTTATTTTCTCTTACGTATGTGATTTTGTAGTTGTGCAAATTCCTCTTTGTATGAGCTCCTATGAAAATCACCTTAAAGTAACTGGATTGCCAAATTAAAGTGCATAATAAATAAATAAATAATCAATTAATTAATAAAATAAATAAATAAATAAATAGATAAATAAATAAATTTCTTTTCAAGTATGCAATTGTCTTTTACAAGCTGCAATGATATGCAACTCGATAAGAGTATTTTCGGACTTTTTTACTGTTCTGGTCTACTGCTTGTACACTGCTTGTATAGACTTGTTTGAAAGTCAGTGGAGTGAATAGAGTTTTCACTGTTTTTTTGTTTCGTGAAAATAGAAGAATTCATTTTCCGATAAGAGTTAACACAAGGTATTGCAAAGCAGCAACAATGTCATGATCAAATATTGGTTAATTTTCGGGTATTGGTTTTTTCTAATCCTAAATGTTGCACGTCGACACCAAATTTCCATTTGTGATTATGAAAGAGAATGGTTGAAAGTGTCACCGAGCAAAGGTTCGGCAAAAGTTTATAACGTTTTCCTTCGAGGCACGTATTACTAGTGTCGTAAAGCTAATCTCAAAATATTGATACTTTCACAGTAGTTCGCACAAACGACAGTAAACCTCAATGGCGACAATATTACTTCTCTCCACGGCATCATACCATCGATGGGGGCGTTTTCCTCCTGTACTGTGTACAATCATACAAAGTCATCGACGCACACACATGCATCATTAAAGTATGTCAAAACAATAGTGGATTTCACTGAAATAGCACTACTGTAATGTCACAGAAATGTTTTTGTATCTCATTCAGACACGTTAACAAGATAAAATTGTGTGGTGACATTTTGGGTGGCGAGCAATTTACCCTTGGTGCATCTTTGCTTCTGAGATAACATGATTAATTTGGGATAATTGGATCTTCATATTTTTCAAATTTCTCGAAAATGTTAGGTGCCCTACACCTGAATGTTGCAATATTACAGATTACTCATAAAACAAGTATATTGCCTTACTAGAAAAGATAATGAGCTTACATTTGCAGATTAAACAGATGTTACTTCACCATTCAATTATCCCAAAATTAATTTCAATCGTGTTAAATGAAATACTGTCAATTATACAATGGGGAATTGTTCTCCTGAATTAGACTTATGACAGTAGATTGCTCCATTTTCGTCGCTGCAGTAAAACTAAACACGGTGGAGTAAAGGGCCAATCTCTGGCACAAGTCTCGTGCCTTCCGGCACTAGCAGTTATGCCTTTGGCATTCTCGATACACGCCTTCAACGCTACGCTTGCGAACCTCCACCACCCCGTATAGGACTAGTATGTGCACGAGACCATACCAATAATAGAAAAGGAAAGGCAAAAGGGACGTTCGGTCTACTCCCGAATAAGTAACATTTTTTGTCGACAAAAATCGTATGTATTCTTTCTAAACGAGCACCTCAGCTGACACATGCGAACTTATACTGTTTTTAATTCCTAAAATTGATGTCAACTCCTTCACAAGATGAAAGCTCCCACCCCCACCACCGGTAAGAAAGTAGAACGCCGGCTTTACAGAAGCTTTTGATGTCTGCCTGGTATATGAGTGAACAGATAAAGTTTCATTACATGATCAATTTGTTGTCAGAGTTATGTGGACGCCATATTTTTGATTAGCTCTTTACACGGCCTATTAGGCATGAACTATTGGAATCACATGTTTGAAGTCGATAAAGGTTTCACAGTGAGTGATAATGTACAGTGTTTTGATAAACTCAACTTTCAATCCATGTAGTTGTCCTCATGGAGCGATCATTGTGAGAGTTGCTAACTTCAACCTTCTAAAATCAATCCGGTAATTGTCCTCAAAGATTATCAGCTATTGCAAACCAAGGCATTTCCACAATGCAACGCATTTCATACTCAATCAGTCATTCATGACGTCACAAGCCCGCATACTTTGCAGCCCATGTACTGACAGACTGGACAGGCACAGGCTGTGGAAGCTGACAAGAAGGTCAACGCTGTCGGTCATTGGAAGCAGCAGATTTACCGGAAATGGGATGTAAAGTAAAGGCGACACCTTTATAACCTAATGGAGATAAAATCTTTCTAGCGTAAACTTTATGGCATTATTTGAAATGTTTTAAAATAAAAAACGTGAGTTTGGAAGTCTCGTTTTGATTTCGACGCTGCAGCCATTATTCACACGCAGCCATTTATCCTATTCTAGTTTTTTTATTAATCTGTCTGTCTGTCTGTCTGTCTGTCTGTCTGTCTGTCTGTCTGTCTGTCTGTCTATCTCTTTATGTCTTAATTCATTGCAGACATCTTTAGGCGATGGTATGAGACAGTCTCTAAGCCACGGCCCTGCTCCATGTCCTAGATCTCTAACTCAGTAAAATATGACCGCAAATAAGAAATTAGACAGGTGTTGTCAGAAGGTCGGTAGCACCAATTTTACTGACTTTTACAATTCCCAATGCTTCAAGGAAGTATTACGTTTGGAGTAAATGCAAAACTGGACTCTACTTAGATACGCTGGACTATTACATAAATACTATATTATACATCTTTAACTCTGTAAATTTTCCCCTGGTAGCAAAAACGGTATTTCTTCCACATTGACTGCACTTTATGAAACCTGGTATAAAAGTTTTGGAATATTTTAGCAATTTCGAAAAATGCAATGAATGTCTAATGCAAAATTGTTAATCATCATTGAGCTTACACTTAATTACTTTCAAGACACATGTCGAAACGCTTACGTTATTCATTTTTTGCACACTCTAAGACCATGTAGCGTCTTCTTGTCATTGGCCAGCTGCCGTCTTACAATTCAGTAGCATTTTTGTCTTATAAGCATTTGCAAACAAATACGACCCATGTAAAGAAATATGAAATTCCATCATATACAGAAAAAACACATCAGAAGCGACAAATGAGAAATACCGTGCTACTTTTCAAATTGAAGAATTGGAGATTTATGATTTGCCTTAGATTATTTATAAAGCAAAATGTTGTTGACATCTGAAATATCATGTTCATTTTGCAATATCAGAACTTGCACTTAGACTTGGACATAATTGTTGAATTAAACTGCAATTTAATTGATGTAAACATTCGACGAAGGAGAACGTGCGTGAAACTTCCAGGAGCCATTTCCATTATCGCGCGTTGACCGCTTGACCTTCGGCGTTGTCCTTTGATTTTAATGGAATCAGTCCAATATTGGACGATATCGTTTTTATTGACTTGAAACGAATAAAAATGTCCTTTCTATAGCTTTTTACCCATGATAAATTAACGTTTTCTGTACGCTGCAGCGTTCGAGGAAATGAGACCATAATATCAAATGACAGAAGATATTTGTAAATCATATCACAGTCCCTCTGTATAGAAGACACTGTCAATATTATTTTCTTCAATAGTTCAGGGCGCAAACACGCCAGGAATCACTCAAATTGTCGGAATACAACAATGCATTCGCTGTAACGCAAGGCACGCCACGGATTGTTATACAACATGCTGCATACATATCCAATATTTGAATGAAGGACAGTATGCATCATATATCTGTAACAATGTATATATGAGGGCATGTGACACTTTCGGCACAATGCCTTGTGTATAATGATGCCAATACTGTTTATTTTTTCTTTTCTATCATGTCTCTTACTTCCTTCAGAATAATGAAAGAGCAAGCCAACGAATGAAAACTTAACAGAATCGCTGTCAACTTTTCTTAGTAATTCTATGTGCGTTGTGAAGAATAGCAATAGATCATGAATTTAATGAAACTCTCTCAAGGCAGAAGCTCAGGCAAAACTGTAATTCCATACAACCATTAGAAAGCGTGCAAGAAATCAGGGCTGACTGTGTTATCTAGAGCCAATACTGCAAGGTCTGAAGATATTAAATGTGACTTTAATTGAAGAAGTGCTGCAATGCACGTGACCTGTGCTTGATTGACAGGAGCGAGGGCACTGGCATATTTAGGAACTAAGCGAATATCACCCATGAAAACTGGTATCACTTGGTATGCTATTAAGCCAAAAACCCGAGAGAACATTCGTCGCTGGGTATTTAATTTTTTCCCTTGTCTATTACACTGTGGCTATTTTCACAATGACGAGGTCAGTCGAGAGTAACAATGATGAGGTCAGTCGAGGACAACAACAAAAACATCCTTGAAATTTATCAAAGAAACCGCACATCTGCCTTAACGAGTTAACATCATTCATCGCATTCAAGTTGTCGAAGTGTTTCTCTGCGAGATATCAGTTTCCGAGAAGATCAAGGAAAGTATCGCAGTAAAGTGAAGTAAACCAAGCACTAAAGCCGTGAATATAATCTACGTTTGCCGAATTTTCTGACTTGCAGACAATAAAGCGCAAATACACCAGTGTCAGCGAGCAGCTAACTCCTTTTAACGTACAAAAAATATAAACTGTACGTTCGAATAGCAATGGAATGTTTTCTTACTTTTTTCTTGCATGTTTATGTTTAGAACACATTTCTTGTCCGTTGAAGTAAGTATAGTTGAAGTCCCAAGGTTTTGAAAGTACAATGTTTACAGTACGATATTTTTGTTAATTTTAATATGCGCAAGTAATTATTAAAGTGTTTATACAATTTGCTTAATCTAACCCTGTACATTTAGTGGTACAGACTGACGGTGACCTAGGTCGATCCAGGTCAATTAAAGTATCAGACTGACGGTAATTTATGCAAGTTTTTCTCTTCTATATCTGGCTGGCATTGCTTGTTATGAAGGGAGTGAAATCGACATAAAGGAAATGAAAAATTCACTTTACTCCTTACGAACTAGGTTATTATTATTGTGTCATAGAAATGTTACACATATCATTACAATATTGGCTAAATAAGTAAGACACTTAAAGGAGTGATCCTCTTATTTCGGGGTTGCTCGACAAAGTTTGGCCTCATGTCTTTGAAATTATTTGCGATACAGCTCCTTTATAGGACAATGATACCGTGGCACAATGTGATCAAAGGAGCGAAACAAATCATTAGCTCGATAAAATAACCAATTAACTGGTGTGTTTGTAGCTATTCTTTTGTCTGCTATGAACTGTTGCTGGAATTGTAGAGCTCTAATCATCACGGTCTAGTTCTCATCAATTGTATTACTTTAAGGCTCAAAATAATTAATGAAGTATTGCTAGAATGCTCTGTTGTAATCTGAATAAAGTAATTTCTTCTATTTCTGAAGTAGAGAAGAATAATCTGAACTCGACCTGGATCACGTGACAAGCCGTTACATTTTTGTTCCGTGCTTTATGCGACAAAAATTTTATATTTCTGCATTGCTAGGCTGGCAAAACCTACAACGGTTACACAGGTCTTCCTTGAGTGGTGACACACCCACCACAGCAATAGTAGTTTTGCGAGCAGTGACGCGCTCCTAATGGCCACGGTGTGCTTTGGCAAGCCATGGTGCGCCCTCGCCGACGCCATTGCACTCAATAATAACTGCAGCTTTACGGCATTTCACTTTTCAATAAACGGTCTAGAAAAGGCGGCTGTCTGTGGATGAGGGAAAGGACATCGTCCACCATATGACACATTCTGTCATCATCACAATGAAACGTCAAATTGCTGATGCTTTGAACGTCATTTATTCACTAAACATGAGGGAAGACTGTCACAACAGCTGCAATGACGGCATACACAGTGGTGGATCAATAGATGCACTAAATTTGCCTGTCAAAGACCATGAACCTGACACAGAAACCTGTACAAAGGCAATCAGCAGCAAAAGCGACCTTGAACTGACGCAAATAAAGAGACGACCTTGAATTTGATTGGAGCGTTGCGCCACCCTACGAGTTATTTCTATAATTAAGTTTTTCACATTGACACCGGGACACGGGTTCATGTCTTGTACAACATTACCCGTCGTCAAAACCTTTAATCATGTTGAAGCAGGTGGAAAATCTTCCGTCTGACCAGACAGAAAATATTGACAATTAATTGACACGTGCTCATCTGGCCAACATATAGCTAGACAAATTCCCGCAAATACACGTTGAACCAATTTTTGCGGAGTTCGTGTCTTACCCTGTACTTTCAGAGCAAACAAATTTACGAGAATAATCCGTTCGATACTTGTCAGTAAAGTACAGAACACACGTGAAAGCATTTGAATAAATCAGAAGACATTCTGAGACTGAAATATTCTTCCTCAAGAGACAGATACTTAAAACACTGTCTCTCCATCTTGCTGCAATTTGACACGGGTGTATTCAATAATGTTTTGATGACAGCTTGATGCCATTGACCAGATTCAAAACCGACCTAGAGTCGAGTAAATCAAAGGAAATATCTTCACGTTTCCAGGGATACTGAAATTAATGGTCTACTTCTAGCCGCAATGGTGGATGGAAACGTACCTGAAGGGTTTCTGTATTGCCTTCTGATTTGAGTGTAAAAATGTTGAACCCAGTGAAGTGTAAATCAGGTTTCACTGCCTATGTATCATTTTATGACATATCCGACGAGACCGCACATGCTTCGTCGGATTGACCCCTGACTTGGGGAATCTCATCTTTATCGATTTTTGAATTGTTGTTAGTTTCATTCGGCGGAAGTTAGTCAGTGATGAATGATCAACCAGCAGAAATTTATCTCGTAAACTATTTTTATTCTGCATACATATCACGTGGATCACAACAAAACACAAACGCCAAGTTTATATAATGCGAGTGATTTTAACGGCAAATATTGATCATTATAACAACGACTTTTGCTTAGAGCCTTAGTCGTCAGCACAAGGGCTGGTCAAAATGTCAAAATATCAACCTTAAGGCTGTAGTATGACTTTTGAAATTGTAGACCCTTGATCATGATGTATCTTCATTGCTTGTAACCGGTGACTGTATTATTTTGGCAATTACATATGTGAAACATTAAGACATTGAACTCCATATTGCAGTAGTATGCGCCTCGACTTTGAAAGACTCAAACTTTTGCTCAGACTTTCCGTAGAAAAACTTTAAAACCACCCCCTTTCTAAATCACAGATAAAAATCAGGGGTCAT
>LD343960.1:145748-155897 GCA_001465055.1 Ptychodera flava | reverse complement strand
ACAGATGTTCGGATTCTGAAACTTTCACTGGTTTTTTTCTGATCTACCATGCACTTGTCAGGGTTCAATTTGAAGCTCTCGGTGTAAGAAAAATCTTCACCGTCTTAGATTTACAAAAATCCAAATTCGATTTTTCTCCGTAGACTTAACATAGGGATGGCGGCCATTTTGAATTTCAAATATCGGTAAATCTTGGGTAACTTGTTTCTCCAGAACTAAAATTTGCACGATGACCTCCGATTTTCATTCTTGATTTTGAAAGAGAACGATCGGAAGATTCCCCGAGGAAAGTTTGAGCAAAATTTTAAGTCTTTCACTTTCGAGGCGCATACTACCTTAAAGAAGTTAGGCGTTCGTGTTGACTCAGTGTCTGTGTGTCTGCCTAGAAGTCACACAGGGATATAATAATATAATTATATAATAATATAATACATTTGTATGCTGTGAGATGCACAGGCTAATTTCGTAGCCGAGTCTGATGTATGCCAAAGTCTAGGAAGTAATAATGATTTTCGTGTTTCGTGTGAGGGAAGCGTGCATGTCCGTTTTCGAAACGTGAATCACTAAACGATATTAATCAAAGAATGTCGTTTGGGGTTTTAAGGTTTTCGACCCTTTAATGAGATTATTCACATTTTGTTGTAGAGTATTATGGTCGTTATTAAATTTCTCACACTAGCTTTAATACAAACGCAGCACTCGTGCTGAGATTTGCATTGCGACCATCATCAAATGTCACAACCTTAATTTGGTATCCTTCAGCGATTTATTTCGGGAAACCTTTGTGAACCGTTGAATTAACTGTCTCTAATTTCTGAAATTGAAGTTTGCCTTTTTGTGGACTTCAAAGAAAGCTGACGAAATTAAAATTGCTATCTGATTTTTGCGCCTGCCGACATCATCACGACTGTCGCGCAAATGACGAAGGGTTTCTCTATCGCAGCGTTTATTAGCTGTCGTAAATTATCATCAATTGCTGCAGAGTTAGAGCGGGAATGTCAACGGGCAATCAGCTTGTCACCTCAGTTGACCTATGGTTGTAAACTACCACGCTCTGACGTCTTTGTTTAAGTTGACATGTGCCTGTTCTACGTGAGAAATGGTGTCCGCTGCCATGGAATAACGCTTTCCGTGACATTGTGCTAAAGAATAATATAAGCTTAGAATTTGCGGGGGTACGAATACACGAAGCGTAGGCGACATCTTTAGATAAATATTATACGTACGAATAAACTTTTCTGTTTAAAAGTAAATCTGACCAGAGTTTATTAATGTCGGATATAGAACGACTTGGCACAAAATCTGAGATTGATGACCTACGTCTATCCTTTTAAAAAGTATACAATTAAGTCAATATCTTTAGTTTATGTTGATTGCAAAGAGAAATTAATTATGACGAAAGCAAACGACCACACTATGACAGGAATCAAATAGGAAGACCTTTGTTGAGGATTTAATTACATCCAAACAGTCTGTTGATTTTGACTTGGTGCAGGTCTTTTTAATACTAGAATACAGAAAGGTGAGCTTGAGGGACCGTGGTTGAAGATACATGGGAACAATATGGGTGTTTCGAAATCAAGAAAATAAGGTACAGATTTTGAAATCGAGAATTAACACCAACTGTGCTAATCACATTCCGGACTATGTATCAATGTACGATAGAATGGATGTAACAATATAGTTTCAGTGTACTGTAAGCCGAAGTTTTCAATTGTTGGAGCAGCATTGACTCATAAAAATATTATTTTTGGAAACTTGAAATACTGGGACCGACTTTAAATGTACGTTTTGCCGACAAATCCTCCAACAGTACGAATGATGCCGAACAATATAATTGACTTGTCAAATCAAATCAAATCGAAAAAATAATATCTCAAGAAACAGCCTTCACCCATACAAAAGTTTGTTTGCATTTATTCTGTTCCGTACTTGTATATTAACGCACGTCTTCAACTTTCCCTTTTGTTCTACCCTGTCTTCGTTTTCTATTCCATGATTTTCCACAAATATTTCAACATACCCACTCTTCATTAGAACTGCTGTCTGTGCCATACTTCATCATCTCACCATTCTTCCAGTTCACTTCTTGTTTATTTCACCATTACACAGTCAAATTTTGAACTGAACTTCAGATTGAATCGATGTGAACCGTTAATTTAATTCAAACAAGCATTAGGATGTATTGTCAGTGTAGTCGAGAAAATTCCTTAGCTTCGTGGTAGGTTACATTTCAAGCGACGGACACTGTCATGAAACTGTGTCAGCTTGACCTGATTAAATATAGAAACCAGGTTTCTATTTTAAGTTGAAGAAGATACACGAGTGAGTCACCCTGTTAACATAAACTAAGACTTAATTATGGGTGCGATTTCCCCCTCTGGTCGCCTTATATACAAACTGATCCATCGTCTTCTGAGGATTTCAAGTCAACCGACTGCGGGTTCCTGTACTGTCCAAGTCACTTTCACAAATGAAATTCGAAGTTGTAGCTCAACACCTGTACCAAGGACTACACTTCTTTTGTGAACAACAACGCATAAATATGACTGTGTTTGCGAGCCTTAATACTGTATTTTTAAGATACATTAGAGAGAAGAATATGAATTTGTTTCATAGAACAAAAATAATAAAAATGTCATAAAATGTTGCTACTTGAGTTGAGATATCTAGCTATCGATGGAGTCACTTAGAGTAGTTTTACCTCGGAACAGAAAGTTCGCTCAAACTCTCCGTAAAATAACTTCAAGCTGTACCCTTTCGAAATCTAGAATGAAAATTAGGTGTCACCATGTAAAATTTGGTACCAAACAAATCGCTAGTATTTCTCGACTTTTAAAATTCCAAATAACCAATGTCCCTGAGTTAGTACTACGAGGAAAAATAATAAAAAATGATTTTCACAAAAACTAGCTCAATGAGCTTCCAAATGAGCCCCAAAAGTTTGAGAGACCAAATATCTGCGCATTCTGTCTCAAAGTTGAAGTATTCCAGTTCACAACTGAGCAGTTATTAGACATGTTATAATTACATTGAGTGGCACTCTATTGATTTCATGTAAAAGCACATCACATGTAAACATTACTTTAGACACTGGACATTAGTGGCAACCAGAACGTTCATTGAAAGTCGTCAAATTGGCATCAACTTTAATTAATAACCTGGCAAATATCCAGACTTGGTTGATTTCTCCTAGTATTGCCATTCAGAGCCGACAATTTGAAAGGCAAAAGTAAATCTGAAAAAGAAAATCACTCTCTACCTTTAGAGAGCAACTACAAAACACATTGACACAACAACTGATAATTTTACTGAATTTATTGTTTTGACTTCATGATTCATGCTCCCATTCAATCTTATGCTGCAACAAATACTTAACACGACTTAATGCCATACAAGTAAAGTCTTCTCCTGATGCCCTGTGAAATTATTGTGACGTCACATTTAATTAAACTACATGCAGGAACAGGTAACGAGACAATGAAAATGTGAAACTCCCGAAGAAAATTTCGGGACGTTACCAGTATAATAGGAAGAGATACCTATTTTCGCTGAAAGCGAGTTCTTAAACTGCTATGGTACTTACGATATCATTTCTATAGCATTTCTCTATGAAAGTTTGTGGCCACCAAGTTGCCAGATCGTTCTCACGCAAGACATGCGATTGCTGTCACGACTTGCGCATGCGACACTGAGCTCTTCGAGATGTTATGACAAGCTAATAAATCTTATGAGCAATGCACTAAATTAACGAAAAAACTATGAAATAGAATGTATAAAAACAGTAAAACTACGATAAACTAAACAAGCAAAATACCCAATAACACTAGCTCACTTATTTTTTTTGGTAACCTGCATGCCCAGCTTATTGTACGAAACTTAACTATGGATGCTCAACTTTGCTGTTGCAATCGAATAACTTAAATTCTATCGTTTAAATTTCATAGATCTTATTGAATGGAGATTCACTAAGCCCACAGGCATCTTAGTGTTTAGCTACGAGTCCAGGTGTAAAGCCAAAAATGTCAAAAGCAAGCGGTCATCGCCCGGGCTAAGCAACGTCTACCAAATTCTTTGATATAGATATTTTGGCATCTGCTGTGATGGGGGTACACTGGAGACTTAAGATTTCCACGCACGCCTCTTATGTTTTATTGCAACTTGATTAGATTTGTGAAGTGACTTTATGATTCGAAATAAAACTTGTAGTGAGTAGTTTTATGTGTCTCTTTCTAGAGGATATTGTCAGTTAAGAACAAGTAGCAAATTTTTCGACAATTATGTGTGATATTTTTATTTTATATCATTTCTAAGATCTCGTTACTAAACTCGAGAAGCTGTCCTGGTAAGGTCTTCACCCTAAAATAATGGAGATCCTGATTGTCCCGTGAGCTTATTTAATCGTTTGACGTCATTTAATACGGCCAATAACATGCAAGCACCATACGACACCATAGGGCTTTGTACGATGTGGCACGGGACGATATGACAAACGTTGTCGGCTGAACATATCGATTAAATTGTCCAGTACAAAGGGGTCAGAACCTTGCCCTTCAACTAAACTTTCACAGTACGTGTCGTGCGTATATGTACGTAAATGCACATTGACTTTGAAAAGTCCCCATGATAAATGTAAAAAAAATGACCCTGACATTAATACACTCGTTTTGGTGCGATTGTCTGAGTTGAAAGAATACTAAACATTCTTTTGATTCAGTCTGTGGTACCGTCTGCAGTCAGATGCATCCAGCAGAACTGTTCATTCTGAAGTTTATTCATAATGCAGTTCAATTGGACAGTCCAACAGAAGTGAAAGGCTTTCTGTTGTTGTTATCGTCGATAGTGATGTCGACATTGAGCAAATTCGGGTAAGCAGTCACTGCTTATGGTTTGGGTATTGGCAGATGCCATTCTCGCACGCTCGGGTTTTCTTCGCGTTGCAGGGTTCTGAGAAAATTTAAGACGCCTCTCCAGTCTCTCTGTTTCCTCGCAATTGCCAATTATTTAGGACGTTGGATAAATGATGGAGCTTAAACAAATCGAAGAACTTATATTGTCCTCGTACTTTCGCAGCAATGATTGCATGTTGTACTCTCTACTATCGAACGTTATATCATTACGCGCTTTCGAATGTGATGCGATAATTAGGGTATACAAGTGTGATTGATCGAGGATACAGTATCTGTACTGGTTCGAAAGCGGAGAGGGCGGCTGCCACGAACAAAGAACTGGTTATTTTGGAGATCTTGGAGCAACTGATACTTATTTGTCGGCATAGGTAAGCAATGCTTCTGAAGATCAAGGCGACATGTTCAGACTTCAGACTGCTCACATAGAAATTTGACATCACATGACAAGTTCACTTCGTCTGCTTGACTTCATCGCCAACGACATTGTTTTAATTCGGGTTTCTTTTACATACTTCCGTTTTCGGAGAACGGAAGTCGAAGACGTTGTTTCATACATGATAAGAAGCAATTCGTCAAGAAAAATACCGAATCAAGGGCAAGCTTTCAAATAAAGCGTACATTTTAAAGAAACCTGTCAACAAGGCGCCAATGGAAACGGAAATTCGAAAACGGAAATTATATCGAAGAGTGAAATGGTCGCTATGGTGACAGTAGTACGCGTTGCATGCCGGCTGTAACAAGCAAAGAATCTTCGCGAATACTTCTGAGTTCAAATATGCTAGCTATTAGTCGAGACACTAACAGTTTGCTTTACATCTTTCAGTTTTCCGAGTCATTTTTACAGATTTCGGTTTGCGGCTCCTGCCATGAATCAGAGGAAGGGAACATGTTTTATGAGTCCAAATTGCTTACATGATATCATCTGATTTATACATTGTATTCAGTCACGTGAAACTTCTTTTCCATAAATTCTACAAGAAGACACGTGCTTGTCTCTGTTGCAATTTTCAGTCCACAAGAGAGGGTTGTATCCAACTTGGAAAGCAGTGCAATGATTTTGAGGTCATCATGTCATTTCTTTCCTTAATTGGTTTGTCTATCAATCTAGCATTTTAAGAACTGCTTACATTTTTACTGATGAAATGGCCTTCCAATACAAAGGTTCATGCAATTAAAGCTCAAGGCGATGTTGTTGTAGCCATGTATCAGGGCAGCTTACGTGTCCCAGCTGGTCCCGACTTTTGCTCAACGTTTCATTATTGAAACTTACCAGATGTGTAGAGGACGCAATTTATGAAGACCCAAGAGCTTTGTGTTCGTTACTGATGATTTTATTGCTAGGAGCGTCCCAAAGGAGAGTTGTGGTAGGTCAATTCTCATATGGTAGATTATCTATGATAACATGAACAAAGAATACACCTTGTTTAATGTGTAAGGCTTTCATCTCTACACCACAGCTACCCATTTATTTTAACATCCAGCGCTATAGACACTTATTTGAAAATCCATGAAATTGTTGCTTAAGGTGAAGTTACGTGCCTTTAGAAAATTGCACACAACGCAGTACATGGTCTGAAATATACTAATATTACACAGCATTTCCTGACTTTTAGACGCTCTGAATATGTGCACCATAGACTTGAAATGCAATACTTTTGTGCGAGGAATGAAATAAAACTTATAAGGGCATGAAATGAAATGATGGCAATCAGCTCTTTGCTGTGTAAATAACCCAGTGAAGTATGTCGACAATGCCGGACCGTCATTGATGCATCATGTGAATAAGACGTCAGATGAATGGCAAAGCCAAGTCACTTGCGAGCACAACGCAGTGCGATACAACAACTTGTACTATATACCCGGCAGCGATATTGTTGCATTTGATAAATATATTTAAATATTGAATGCGTAACAAAAACAAACCGAAAGTGTAAACATTATCCAACAGCGGGGCGAATTATGACGTCTCCATGTGACCTGCAACACATGCAATTCATGAGTAACACTTGATGGACACATTAAAGTGAATAACCGACATCAACACCGATTTCTGTTCGAAACAAGCTTAGAAATACTATTAAAACATAGACGTTACCAGGTATCGCTTTGTAGTAGATTAAACACCAGTTTACGAAGTAAGCGATATTGACCCTCATACAACTAACGTGCCGTAAGCAAGTGATATTTCGGAAAACCATTCGGAAAACAAATAATATTTCTGTTATTTATGCTAATGAGAATTCGTAACATGTAGAGTACACTTTATTAAAATAACATTATTAAGTTCAAATCATTTTCCTTGTGGCGTACATACCAGCAGGACTTGATGGTGACCAGTCAATGATATTTCTATGGCATTCACACTTGTGTGATGTTGATAAGTTGAATGTCATGTCATTCCGAAGTCATAAAATATTAATGTTGACAATTTATCCTCCAGCCAACTGTGTGAAGATATAATATCATGGCAGCTTTTAAAAAAAACATCTTTTTGAAGGCCAAATGGTCAGATCAGAGAGATATGATATTGATATGGGCTTACAGTGAGATAAGGCTGCCAGTTATTTGAAAAAGTGCCAACCGGGGATTAAATGAAGAATTGAGCCTGAAAGCTTTAATAAGACCGTGAGCGAATCTCGACTTTAATAAAACTCCCGTAGTAATTTTGTGCCTGCTGAGCGAGACGTGCATTGCGGGACGTATGTGTTCTCTGCACCGACGGTCAGTGCTTGGCGAGTCTACATCGGTGACGTCATGCTAAGTCTTCTGAACGGAGCGCGGAAACGAAAATCCATTTCCCGTGCCTCCATTTTGAAGCATTAGCAAATATACGATGCGAATCAGTCTTTCGACGTGAACGAGCCATTTCTCCGATGAATATAGTGAGTCAATTTAATAAAGCTATTATTGATTTCAATCGATCCTGACAATAGAGTCTCTCCAAAGCAGACTAAAATTGCAATCGCTTCATGGTGGGATATAACTTGCAAATTTCTAGGCTCTACGCAATTACGTACACTCAGACAAGTGATATTTATGTTCCCTTTATTGCCGTTTTTGCTCTCGAAAGAATGATTTCATACAAGAATTGTTTGTAAGACATTCTGGTTGGGCTGTCTTGAACAGAAGAATGATATATTGAACATACATCTCATACGTGACAACATATCTGTACAAGTGATTATTAAATTAGTAATGGAAAATGTTGAATGCACGGAGAATCCAATTAGCAGAAAGCATCCTTTATGTAATAGGTGTTCAAATGAGACTTTTTAATGGAAAAAGTTAATATCTCTCTTCTCTGTGGTATATTTCAATATTAAGTGCTCCGGATTTATGAAAAGTTGGCAATTTCTAGTTGCAGGTGGGATGGGACCGACAGTTACAATATGAAAGCAAAAATACAAAAACGTACTTCCTTTTTCAATATTAGCACTGTACAAGTAACAGCTTATAAAACTGGCGGTAAATTTTGGCAGACGATGGATTGTCCCTCAATTTCCGCGATCTATGAGGAAAATTTACAGAAGAGACTCCCATTAAGATTAAAATGAACGAGTGTAATTTTAATATGTACAGCTATTCATAGATTGATTGAAACGTCGCAAGACTGATAGAAAACATTTATTAATTGGCAATTGTTTGGCACAAGTAACACGACAGGCGAATTGTTTAATGAATATTATGACACTAACATAGAATTTCAATTGTTAGCTTTCTACGACAAAATGATTATTGAAAACATAAGTATTTGTCAATTGTCAATGTTACAGTGAAAGGCACTTAGACTTATTATAGAAGAATAAATATTGACTATTTTACATCCGTTAAGCTTTGAACTGTAGCTGCACTTTTTAAGAGAACGATTAACTTAAAATTAACCCTTGCCAGCTAACGAAACTGTAAATGATAAATAAGTAATGAGTTCATTAGCAGAAGCTACTGTCTCTATGCCTCCTGGGTTTCATCCCGATGATGAAGTGTTGATTGTACTCCGCATGAGAATTTCCACCACGGCTGATTCTCTCCGCTCGCTGAGCAGCAAATGCGGGTGCCTTCTCTGTCGAAAGAGAGCCCGCAGTTCCAGCGATACGTGCTCGTATATTAAATACGGCTGGCGTTAACGCATTGTAAATAAGCGTGTTCGGTCAATATTCGATAGCCGTCTGTCTGTCCAAGTTCACCCTCCTGCCACTATCTTAGATTCTTGCTCGAGTATCTTGAAGCACGTGGCTAGCGTTTTAGCCATTTTGTCGGCCCTCTTCCTACTGCTACAGAGAAACACATCACAGCGAAGTAAATCTTCATTCCAGCATGTGAACGCAAACACTTTGGGCGCTGCAGCTGATGTGCAATAACCGATGTCTTTGACCGAGATTTTGTAAGAGTTTTGTGTGCTTTCTGGCAGTACTTCCACTTCAAGTCCTGGCTGATCGATAACGACGGAACATTTTTTGCTGGCTACATCCCCGAACCTATAGGCAATCCATAGTTCCTGTGCGATGTACGACACAAATGATGGATCTACGATCGGTCCCTCTATATCGGCGCTTCCTAAGTACTTACACTGGTGCATTTTAACAGCCAAGCATTTATATCCATCTTTCTCTTTTCCTTTCCCACGAGTAAGGACTCTTCGTAGCTTGGCCAGCGACATCATTTGTTTAGGCATAGCCTTAGGACTCACAGCAACTCTACGCTTCTTTTCCTTACTTTCAATTTCCCTGGGACAGCATATACATCAAAGCCATACGATTCATACACGGTGTTACCAGTTAAAGGGTCTGCCGCTACATTAGCGCACCATCGATATTTATACGGGTTTATATCGTGTTTTCAACTGACCTCACAATAAAGTTCATTGCCGCGTGGCCTCGACCTGCGTTGACTGTTGTCTCCGTGAAACAAACCTGCCCCTTTTAGAGGTTTCTTCGCTCTTGCAGCACTCGCGCGATCGGAGGACACCGTACATAATAGCCGCCGAGCACATCTGTTGACATGTAAATGAGAAATATTGGAACATGCCCCTGAAATCAATGGAAGGTAATTTGACGTCATAAATCGTGACCTTTCACCTCAGGCATCATTATACGCCGGAGTCATGTGTCCAGTCTACTGATGAGACATGCGTGCAGTGGCATCTACATGCTGCATGTCCGACCAATCAACACACAAAGATACAAAGATATACATACAGAGATATACATACACACACAGCTGTTTAACTGTTTGTGTGAAT
>LD343960.1:125488-142854 GCA_001465055.1 Ptychodera flava | reverse complement strand
GTCAAATTTTACAATCGATGATTGAAGGGGGGGGGGTCAAATTTTACAAAGGTTTGTATTGAGTTATGGAAAAAAGAATTGACTTTGGAATTTCACCGAAATGTTGCTTGTGTAACCGATGTTTCGAGACGGCAGAATAATAACCGACCGAAGCTCAGCCAAATGTATTTCTCTAGCAGGGCCAACAATTCCCAGACTGGCGTTAACCTCTCTAGAGCAGCAACAGAGCATGTATCCCTGAGTACAGGTCTGTGTGTTCCTGGCGTTATACGGCCTCCACCACATCCCTGCAACGGTCTGTGGAGATAACTGGGGTCTCCGGAGCGAGATTCAAAATGGGGGTCTCCATGGGTAAACAACTTGTCGAGTACGTTATGTTTCGGAAAATGAGCGGTTTTGGACGTTAGGAGAAGTTAATCGCATCTTTTCTAGGATTGGTTAGGAGGTAAAGGTAGGCAGGGAAAGGATTTTGCCCCAATAGAGCAGAATTTCGGCCAAAAAGACCGTTTCTTCATTGCGGTCCAGATCCAGGCCGCAGAGACCTCAGTTCTCTTCATAGACCGTTGCAGGGCTGTGGTAGAGGCCATATAATGCTGGGAACACACGTGCACAGGCCTGTACGCAGGGCTACAGAGCATGGGGCATGAAATGAGGTACTAACACACAGTCATATAATGTAACAAACAACTTCTGTATATTACTATATTGTGTCAAATATCGTGGTCTACATATAAAATAGTAAAACCGTACTTCAAAACTATAAATATTACTCCATGGTAACATAACCGCACTGATCGACCTCCCGACGGCAGGAGTCGAACACACTTTCGGAACAAACTCTGTTCAAACCCTTTCTAAATGCTTAACAATTTCTATGGAAAACTTAACGTTATCGCAGAGGTACCTCAGACTTGACCACGCGGCTCGGAAACACAAATACTTCACACGCGACTTTAACTAATGTTCGATGATGAGCACAATTGTAAGTCCGGTGTAATGTCCGCACATGAAAGTCGGCGACAACACACGCAATTCACTGCTAAGCAGCGTCCAGTTCAGCTACCACGGGTGCAGCCATCTTAGATCTTTGTTTACTTCCGGTCGGCTCTTCGGCGGGGACATGCCGAACTAATTGAAGTCTTCCTCTGCTAACTCCGCGCATCGACAAACGTTCAGTGGAACAATCATAAATAATGTTCTCATGACAATCTCAGACATCTGACTGAACTCATAAACGGAATAAAGTTCGCAGTTAACACACAATTTGCTGCAGAAAGATCAGCTTTCAACTTGTGGTGATACTATCATCTCAGTGTGCAGTGCATATTGCACATAGGGCATGTATTGCACGCACGGTGAGCAATGTTTGTTTGATCGACTAAGTAGAGGATGACGTAGGGTTTAAATAAACAGTCCGATCCGCATAAGGTTCGATAGCTGCCACTCACCGGTTTCTTTACATATCTGCTGACTTGAGTAAAACTCAAAATAGAGAAATATCTGACTTAAAAAGCACACGCTGACACTCAAACCTTCCAGTGCAGCATGCAACGTAAAACACTCTCTGGAAAGTTCCTGTCTTGGACTCCCTAGGTATACAGTGATAACACACAAGAACTCCCAGGCAAAATAGAAAATACACAGGTCCCCCATACATAATCTATGAGAAGCTATGAATAATTTCTTTTAAATACAAAACAAGCTAAATCTGTGTATCTATAGACTCTTGATTATTGATATTAATGTAGTTGATCAGACTAGGGTAATTACCAGTGCATGTGTGAGCAAGAAATTTAATTTTGGAATTTCACCGAATTGTTAATTCACTATCTTGTCAGAGGAAACTATGAATAATTTTTTTCCAATACAAAACTAGTTAAAATGGTGTATTTATGTACGCTTGATTATTGATATTAATGTACTTGATTAGACTAGGGTGGCTACAAGTGGATGTTTGTGCAAGAAATTTGATTTTGGAATGTCACCGAAATGTTGATTCACTATTTTGTCTATGAGGAAACTATGAATAATTTTTTTCAATATAAAACTAGGTAAATCTGTGTATTTATGTACTCTTGATTATTGATATTAGTGTACTTGATTAGACTAGAGCGATTACAAGTTCATGTGTGTGCAAAAAATTTGATTTTGGAATTTCACCAAAAATGTTGATTCTCTAGTATGCGAGGAAACTTTTTCAGCCAGGGGCTACAGGGTGCAAAGGGTTAATGAATCAAGTCTGATGATTTTTTTTTCATGGGGGGGTCACATTTTACAGTTGATGAATTGAGGGGGGGGGTCAAATTTTAGAAATTTGATTTGGAGGGGGGTCGCTTTTTACATTTCATTTGTCGCTCAAATTCCACCGACCCCCCCCTCCCCGTAAAAAACGAATGCTCCCTAAGGGTACCGGAAATCGACCAGTGCGTGGACAAAGTGATGGCTCCAACAGCCGAAGTGCGAGCGAATGTGAGGGCGCTTTACAATCGAAGTGCCAGCGAATGTGAGTGCTTGAAGTGAGGGCCTTCACAGCGAGCGATAGGGAGAGTCGGTACATTATTACATATCAGTGGCGGTCAGCATTTATTTCATCATCTTGATCGAATGAAAACTAAGACCGCGATACAATCTCCATGGAGATAGAGTGCTCTTATGAGCATGGATGTAGAGGTAGAAAGAAACAAGGACTTCTTTCTTTCTACCTCCGTGATTGGACTGTGAACTATGGTTTCCAGCAGTTTTGTGGAGTGACCGTTGTTACTTGGAAGAGAAGTTTATAGAGGTGCTAACTGGTCCTTGTTATTTTGGATTAGCTGATACTACAAAGCCTGGTTCTACTAGCTTCTAGATCGATTACGCTTAGTTTTCGTATTGAACTCTGACTTAAATAATTTTCATAATTGGTGTAAGAATAATAGAATAACCATTAATTGAGACAAGACAAAGACAATGATTGTAACAACGCAACAAAAACGTTGACATTTGAATAAACAAACTTTAGACTGTAATCTTGGTGAAACGGAATTGCAAGCAGTACACTGTGAAAATATTCTTGGTACGCTTGTCGATGAAAATCTGCCATGGAAGCAGCACTGTGACAAGATTTAAAAAAAAGTAATAATATTACTTTGCTCAAGAGAATAAGACAGTTTTACCTATGAATATAAGAAAACTTTTTTATAATAGCTATATTTTACCACACTAGGATTACTGTTGTCATTTATGGGGAACATCACCGTTTATGAAAGGGTTGCATAAGATTCAGAAACATGCTATCAGAGTGATGTGTGATGCAAGGTATAATGCTTCGACCGAGCATTTATTTAAAAAAATGTATATAATGCCATTACCAGATAGAATAGTTTATAAGAATATTTGTATGGTTTTTAAATGTTTAAATAATCTTGCACCGCAATATATGACAGGTCTTTTTACCGGAATTGATCATAAAAGAGTTACAAGATCTAAGATGCAAAAATTGTTAGTGGTTCCTGCAACAAATAAGGCTTTTTATCGAAAAGGGTTTACTGTAAATAGAGCCACTAAGTGGAATAATGTCGATTTAAATATAAGATATAGTAAGTCATTGAGCAGTTTTAGAACTGCTTACCTTAAAGCTTATTGGGAATAATTTTTGGGTTGTGAGTTTTTGTTTTCTTGTCAAGTTGTTTTTGTCGTCTAGTGTGATTGTGCATTCATTTTCTCTTTTGTTGCAGGTTCACTGCTTGCCACTTTTTTCTGTGCATTGTATTGTGCTTGCTTTGTTTGTCATGTCTCATGTTGTTCTGCTTTGTATCAGTTTGTATGTTCATCTAAGGGCCCTGGGGAAGATAAGCATCTTTACTGAAGCTTACCAGGCTACCCTCGTTAAACAAGGTTTAATCAAATAAAATGAAATAAAATAAAATTAAATGTTCAACGTTTGATATGTAAGGGTTTGCAAATCATTTTTTGAGTCACTATTCCAGGGGGCTTGTAGTAAGAAAATCACTAGCTCAACCTGAGTTTCCACTGGCCTGCCTGTGACTTGTTAAATTTTGTGAAGTTCATGGTTTCGTGCCTGCTCTCAAACTGCAAAACCGTAGGGACAAGATTGCGTTGGAAGTTGGACATGAAGATTTTGCCTAGATTGATGAAACTTGTGAACCAAAACGTAGCAAGATAATGCTCATTTCTATGCCTGTCTGTTCTTGCGTGCTTGCTACTTTTGTCTTCCCCTCCTTCCTCAATATTGTGAATACATTTCGTTGACCTCAATGACCCTTCGAATAAAAAGCATTCTATTCCTCGATATCCATGTAAAAGTTGCGGAAATAAACGAAATTGCAACAAATAACGAACAAACCCATCAATTTTCTTTACCGTACAGAGAACGCGGGGGCCAAAAACCGCGTCCTTCTGCGATCTGGTATCGAGAACGGCGGGCCGAAAAATCTAGGGCGACAGTGGACAACCCGCGAACTTTTTATTATTACTGCAAGATGCTTGGCAAAATTTTGCTGAATGAAGTAGTACCCGATTTTGAAGTAGCAGTGTTTGTATAAGAGACATGTGCGCTGCCAAATTGATTGTGAGAAGCGTCAGATCGAAGATGGCTGAAGTACCTTGACATAATGGGTTAAAAGGTGAAATTCGTCGCCAGCATCGATATCCAAAAAGAAAAATGCACATACTTACAGTTTTCTTTGTAAGTTGTAAAGTTGGTTCGCGAGTCATTTTTATTATCAAATAATCTAACAAAATGGTAGCGATACGCAAGTTTAGCCGCACGGCACAGCCCCCCAGTCTATAGCAAATAATCAACATTGGAGTTAGTACAAGTAGAATTCATGCTGTAAATGCCTTGAGCCAATCACATGTACAACAGTCACTCTTAGAGTCAAATGATTAACCCTTTGAATTCTGTATTTTTCCGCAAAAGTTTTTGTGCAACATTTAACATTTTTAAAATTTTTCTGTAATCGTTTTGATAACTTTTGACCAAATGGACATTACATTTCATAGACTTTCCAGTTTTTGTATCAAAATTTGGGCAAAAATTTGAAAAAAGGTCTGGATATATTTAGAAAAGGTGCTAATTGACTTTGACGCTCAAAGGGTAAACAGTGATAAGGGCATAATGATAGGGGCATGGAGAGAGACTGACAAATGCATATAAAATGTGAACCCTCTTGTAACAGTTTTCCTCATGTATTTGTGAGACTTGACTAGTATTCATCAACAAAGTACGTTAAATATTTGAATAAATGAATACTCTTTATGTTTGAGCATTCACTATGGCAACAGTACATATCTATAAGAAACATTAGCCCTGCTTCATAAGCCATGGGCTAACCTGCATGGCCAGTATTGAAAGATCCTTGGGCAACTGAAACAAATAATCAGTAGGCTAGGGGCTCCAAAAATGACCTTGTTTGACTGGCTTTGCCAGTGTAAAAACAAAAGAAACTTTCAGTATTACGAAATCAGGTTTCAAAATTTCATTTTCATGTTAAATTTTAGTGACCACTATGACGTCTTATATGTGATATTTTGACCTCCTAAGTTACTGATTTATCTGAAGCAGGAACAGCCGAAATTCAGTTCCATATCATACAGCATTGTTTTAAGTTGTTCATAAACGTTGATTTATTCAAAAATCCAGCACGGTGACCACCAAATTTTAAAGCTGCAAAATAATCTCTTGGAAATAAAGTATCAGTTGACCAAGTTTCATCACAATGACATGGGATTTCACAGAGGTACACTAGTAACAAATTATTAAAATTTAACATAGCACACGTATTCAAGGTTCAAGTCCACAATAGATCATTAAAATCATAAATTTATGGGTTTTTATATGATTTGCGCGGAATTCTTTATTATTTCATTGCTCGCAAGTCACTTTCTTAGTCAAAAACATAGTAGCCAAACATTTTCTGATGGTAGATAGATTTTCAATTTCTAAGGAGTATTTTATTCAAAACTTGTTTCCATGGAAACAAGCATGGTGACCCCCCTCTTTTTTCATTTTTCAAGTAGTCACATGTCAAAGATGATCTGTGCCAATTTTCAGAAGGTAAAAAATATTTTAGCTATGAAAGAGTTCAATTTTCCGAAAAAGTAGCCGGCGAAATCGTGAGAGTAACCGGCCAATGTCGCCGGCTGCCGGCTCTTAATGAAACCCGTGCTAGCAGGACACCTAAAGTGTTGTACCCAAGCATACAGTTTGATCATTAATGCATCGTAAGGGTAATCATTTACTGTAAATTATTTTTATTACTCGTTTTCAATTCCCTTATGTTGGCAGGATAGATGTTTTATTCCCTGTACGTTATTTTAATTTTCAACATTCACTCGATAACGCCGTTCTAGTATTTTATTCGACGCCCTGTAGCACTTAGCTCTTACGTGATAACACAAGCTTTGTCGTGTAAGAGGGTTGGATAAAAAGTTTTGAGCCTAACTATGAAGGAGCGATGCCAGATCAATGAAGCTTGGTTTGCATTTATTTCAACTCTTCAGATGACTAACTGACTGGTTTGTTTTATTTTCAGTTCGCTGTGTATGTGACTGCTGATACAAGACTTACGGGAGGCTACAAACAAAACAAAACCAAAAAAAAACACCCAAAAAAAAAGGAAAAAAAGAAAAAAAAAAGAAACCGACGAGGAAAGTTGAGAAAAAGATGTCTTTATCCATCAGGACAGTGCCATTGCAACAGCGCAACAAACTCGTTCCACACCGAACCATGCTCTCCTGACCGAGCATGCTCAGACTTTCATCTCTTCCCCAACATGAAGAAACAGTTAGCTGGAAAGTATTTTGACGATGATGATGACGTCATATCCGCCGTTCAGGACTCTTTGACGACCAAGATTAAACAACCTACAAAGCAGGGATCCAAGCGCTACAGCACCGCTGGCAGAAGTGTGTGGACCGCATGGGGACTATATTGAAAAATAAATAGCATAGAAACTCATTCCAGTAGGACTTTATAGTTACGCTCAAAACTCTTCATCCAACCCTCTTAAGCTACTGGTATTGACAATGGATTTAAGTGAGCTCTCATTGTGTTACGCCGGACTCACACACACACACATAGACAGTTCGCTTGACATTTGATCTCCTCGTGTACATAGAAAGACCTACACACTGATACATATTTGTATGAGCACGCTATCAACGGTTACCATGTAATAAGTTGTGATCTTTGCCCAGTCAATTACGTTGAAAGTGAAAAATTAGTGACTCTTTTTTTATAAAAGTACTGACTGAACGACCGACCAAGGAATAGAGGTATGCAGTACTCCTTGAGACGTTTGCTGGATTGCAGAGTTTTGTGCCAACAAAGTGTTTGTTTTCTAATCTCACTTGACTGTTTTCGAGTCATCGATCATTCAGTCCCAATACTCTGCGACTTAAAGTTTTCATGTATTTCATCATTCGAGAAATCAATACTCTCCTGAGAAGAAAGTAATGGTTGTCACCTTTCAGACACCTCGTCGGCAACCATATAATTAGTACGCATTTTCAATTGAGGCAGAATATGAAAATATGAAATACAATTACCATATTACTTACGTCAGATTACTAAATGTGAAGAACGTTTCGTCCACTAGGTGAACAGTTCATATACACCTTCATCTAATTCTGTAGATCTCTATTCGTCGACCAAGAAATAACTGAATTTTGATTAATCGTGGTTAATATTCATGCAATGATTTCAGCACTTGTTGAATTTGTGAGTATGAAGGATCACTATGGGTTCTCGAAACCTCTAACCCACTAGTGCAGATGACCACGTATGGTAAGACTGACTCATCGCAAGAGTTTGAGCCAGCAGTCTAAGTTTTCATTCTGACTGGCGTTTTCAGTTTAGTTGGACGAAATATATAAGTTTTGACGCCATGAGATCGTTTTTTATCAATGTCATTTGAAAACGGAAAAGTGATATGTCTACGACTTAACCTATATAGTAGTGACAGTCAACAAACAAACCATGTTTCGAGTAGATATAGGGCAAGATAAAGTAAACACCACAGTTTGACACATGATATGTAGAGCGTATTTAAAGTGAAATTTAAGAGACCATGTCATTAACAAATATCACGCAATAAATTATCTTTGAGCGAAACTTTCACAACTCCGTAAATTCAAACGCAGAAATGTGCAGAATGCATTTCGTTTTTAACTGCCTAACGACCTCTTCCTTCCTTTGCCGTCATACTGTGACAAAATGCAACAATAGACGTCGAGATTTGTTTGCATCGAACTCATTTTAAACACGTTGCATTCTTCTGATGTTAAGTGACAATCAGAACGAGGAAACTGTTGTCAACCTTTCACATGCTTGGCACCTGGACAAATCAGGCCGTTTTATTTGTCGGTATCAGACTTCTGCAAGTTTTACATCCGGGTGTGACAGCAGATGAAAGTCAACCATTCAACGAATAGCTGCCAATACCAAAAACGGACTGTTATTTTTCAGTGTCCCTGCAGAGAAGACTTCACACATCCTGCAGTAATAATTGTGTTTGCATTTCCTCGTCATTCGTCATTTGTTTGCGATTTGAATGAATATCAACTAACTTTACTGAATACTGCAAATTTTCCAATTTTGGCATACCATCTCAAGAGCAAAGCAGTGTGACTTCAATAAGGTAAGTCTACCACGAAACAGTGTTTTATATAAATCGTTATGTTTTTGTTCACAGTCTTTCATAGACGGACAAAATGTATTTTGACGACCAAGAATATCCCAACAGGGGTTGAAAATCCAAAGGTCCAAAGGTCCAGAACTATAGACATTTTGCCTGAAACATAGACAAGCGTTATTCGTCTAGCTTGTTTTGGGCGTATGCAACAGTTATTATTGGCTGGCCTTGCAAGCCATTGCATTCGCGTACGATCTGCGCGACAGTCTGCCATGCATCAGAGTATAGTGTTTTAATTTACCCTATTTTGAAATTCATATGCCCACAGACTTTGGACAAGTCTGCATGAATAAGTAAAATTTGACATTTTCTATTGTCCTGTCGGGTCAGCGACTTTTGCCATTCGAGAAACGGACTACTGAATATAAAACGTACTGCACGGTGGAGACATGGATTCGGGACTGATGAATTTCTTTTGTAAATATCGCGTAGATTTGCCCAACCTCGAGCCTTTGGAATAATTTTTTTGCTTTTATGATAGAGACCGAGATATGATTCTCTGAGTTTTAAGTGATGGCAACTGTCCGAGTCTGCCCACACTTTCAAATCATTGTCTAACATAACAACTGAGTTACAAAGTTTGAGTTGGTGATCAAGTGTGTTAGTTATTCTCATGAACCGGGTTTCCCCTATGTTTTAATTGGCAATATGAGGCTACAAAGTAGCAATTATCAAAGTTAACATACTTTTGCTGTACCCACAGCTACCTTAAGTTGCTCTTCCTTTTCTTCAAAAATTGTAGTGAAACCTCTTCGGTATTGTGGACGAAAGACTCGGTAGTTATACCAGTCAGAAAAAACAAACAAACAAAAAAAACCCTTTGTTGTCGGGCCACACCCTGTCTTACACTGACAATACTATGTTGGATCTGTATAGCGATTATAGCGATTTACGTCATCAATGCTCTGCCTAGAGTTGACCAAGTACATGAGTGAAAATAACGTTTTTAGCCAATTTAAATTATAAAATCTTTTCATACTATCACTTTCATTATGATAACGGTAATTGTGTTGCCAATTGTTTTTCATGTAAGAAGCATGTTGACCCTATTGACTGAAATATGTTACAGTCGAGTTCGTACAAATATTGGACACGACCGGTACCCGACACCTTCACATGATGTCAAATAATGACTGTCAGCATATTTTCATTGCCATTATCAGATAATCACGGCAAATATTGGCATCTAATGCACTTGAACACTACCTCTGAATTCAAGTAGTTCAATATGTTTACCAAAAGAACTCGTTACTGTGACAATCATTGTAAGTCGGTATCTCCTCGGTTTCGCCGCTTGAATCGCTCCTTATTTCAATAACATTCTTGATCAGATTGTCTATAGTCGTTGACTGAAATCAAAGATCTAGACAAACTTATACAAAATATTGCAAGCAACGTAAAGCTGTACTCCTGAGTATGAAAGACGGTTTCCACCAGAAAACTTGAACGTCTCAGTTCACCTCAGACGTTCAGTCAGAGCTCGCCATGTCGATATCTTAAATACCCGGGCTCTGATTCACACACAAAGTTGCATATAAACACGTGAGAATACCCGTCCGATACCTTTGCTAACTTTGACTTGGTGTCTAAGAGTGATTCTTGAGCCGGCAAAGTTATGCAAATCATTCTCAATGGCAACGTTTATTGATATTTCTCCACGGCCAAGTCGGAAAAAAAAACTATTGATGAGCGAAAGAGTGTTCACTTGCTGAATGCTTTAATTGCCTATGCAACTTAATGTAATTAGGAACAAAAACGTTTTACAAAGGTCTGTAAAATCTGCCTCTTCAACGACAGTGCGTTAAATACTACCACGAAATAACAATGGGAAAGCGGTAAAGGGAAACAACGCAACAAATAAATCACTGCGGATAAGTAGAATATAAACAAACAAATCAATAAAACGGAATATTTGCAGATATGCGGATCTACTGGGCCAAGTGTACTTAGAAACTGGCTAAAGTAAACTTTAGAAATTGATTTTGCCATACTTTGCGTTGATACAAGCACTGGTATGTCAGGGGAGTTTGTCCCTATCAAATGTTATCACATGGCTCTGTCAGAACCTGTACAGGCAGGGCCTGTCACAGGGCACGGTCGGCTGGCGCAATGTCGTGTATGAAATCTTGAGCATGTTGAGTGTAATCGGGTACGGTGGTGTCTGGCGATTGGAATGCACAGCGCCGCCAGTGGCAGGGATGAGAACAGTGAGAATCGTACGCATGAAGCAAAATTATACGTACTCATAATTATATGTACTTATATACGTATATGAATGTACGTATATGTACCTGTTCTATGTACTTATATGTACTTTTGACCGTAGACATCGACACCTGAACAGTACGCGTTAAATTTAATGCGCATGCGCTTGATTGTTGCCGATTTTCTCTCTTACTTGCTAAACCTAGCTGTGATTCTACTGGCGGCGCTGTGCATTCCAATCGCTACAGGCACCACCGTACCCGATTACACTGAGGATTTACACCACATTGCGCCAGCCGACCGTGTCACAGGGGATGCATTGTTTTGTGCCACATATGTAATGTTGATATTTCGTTACAACACTCCTGCAAACAGAGACAAAACCAGACAAACACACACAAATCATGTAATAGACACATGCGAACGAAAGCTACTGCACATACCAAAGTCATATAAGTCTTATTTTAGGAAATCACTGATCTGAAAACACAGACCACGATACATAATATAATCATATGAACGGCCAAACACTCAAGGATCATCGTACAAATACCATGAACATAAGGATAAATGTGGATTCTGTAGATACAGCTCTCACTTTTGTTTCCATTTCAGAGATCCATTATGAAGAATTTGCTAAGCCTAGCTGTGATTCTTCTATTCTACGTCCTTGCAGGTAATATATCAGTAGTGCTTGTAAAAGACCGGGTGTAGATGGTAGCAGTAATAAACACCATGTGTTCTATTGAGTTCAAAAGTTTCAAACAATACGCGTAATTGAGACTGACTTTACAGCGTTCCTGCCTTTTCCTGATATACATTGAAGATGGTATCGTGCGCGAAGCCTCGGTCCCATCCCGTACCTTAGGGTAGATTTTTCTCTTCTTTTTTGCTTCATGTTCGAATCTCAGAGAAAGACGAATCGTTTTGCCAGTGACCGTCAGCGGGAAAGGGGGGAAACGACGTAATTTGCATAAAAAATTCAAAATTCGCTATCCTGAATTTTTCTTCATTCATTTATGTGCAATTTTAGGAATTCTTTAAATTCAAAGTGGTTGTTCATCTAAGAAGGAGGAGAGCATCACGTGTATACTACGCGCCTCCGAGTCGATATTAAAAGACTTACATGTAAAAGCACTTTTGTTCAAAC
The DNA here is from genome assembly GCA_001465055.1 of Ptychodera flava. Lineage (NCBI taxonomy): Eukaryota > Metazoa > Hemichordata > Enteropneusta > Ptychoderidae > Ptychodera > Ptychodera flava. The sequence goes on along the minus strand of LD343960.1, from coordinate 130,803 downwards.
TTTACTGACGGAAACTTTAAAAATTCCCCTTCCGAAGTTAAGAATAAAATCACTGGACACAATGGAAAATTTCGTGTAGAGAAACAAATTACCAAATTTTTACCAAATCTTTTCGAAGTGGCTTCTATCACTTTTAACTCTATGTAGAAACATTAATTAAGATGACACATACACGGAAATAAACAAAACTTCGTTTACATTTCTTGTACTAAGAATTGAAGGCAGAAGCATCAACTACACAGTACACAAACAGTATCTTCTCAACAACAGGCGTTGAAACCAGCGAATCATTGAGGTCGACATCAGTCACCACATATGAACAACCTTTGAGCACTTCAAGTGCCACTACAATGCAATCTGACAGAACAGACGTCACGACAATGCCTACGTCAAAACCTGGCACGATGCCACAATTTTCCACGTCAGGTACTTCTGTCTCGACGACACAGTTCCAGGAAGACACTACGATTCCGTACTGGACGACCGAAGGTAAATATTATTAAGATACATGTATTATTAGAATCAGTTGAGAAGGAGATGAATCACTTTTCTTGTAATCGAACATGAAAAATTAATGGTGAAGCGTCTCAGCTTGTGTACTTCTTTTTTCGTCAAATAACTTCATGTTCATGTGGGGTACTGGTTACGGTACGGTCTCACTATCAGAGGATGGTGAGTTCGAGACCCAGAGTAAATCATTGTCGGGGGATGGGAAGTTCGAGACTCTTGCACAGTGTTGTGCCCTTGAGCAAGGCACATTACACCTCATTGCTTCATTGGGTAGTGAGCAAAGGGTACCTCATCCTGTAATTAGGCAATGTCTGTTTGATGATAGATTGAATAAATAAATAAATAAATAAATAAATAAATAAATAAATAAATAAATACAAAATACCAACAAAAATTTTACAGGTAAAACTGTCTACTATAATGGTTTTTTAAATGCAAAATGGTTATCACATCAAAAAAAAGCATTTCAAATCTAAGAACGCTTAAAAAACTTGCCAAGTGACATTGTAGTGTGGGGTTACTCTGTATAATATATGTTGCTTCATCAATGATTAAATTCAATTCTTGGAAGAGGTGACCTTTTATATTATAATATTACTACTATCCGACTCAAAGCGGCTACCTTATTCTCTGACATCATATCACGACATTTATATTTTCGCTAGATGAAATTTTCCCGGGCTATGGCAGTCACTAGACGATACTAAATGAACATTCTTCGTGTGTCTGCTAGCGAATTTTGTAGAGTTGAGGCCGACAATGAGAAGATTTTACTTCAAATTAACACGATTGAAAGACTTGCTTTGTTGTTTTACAGCTCCACTTAGATTACATAGTGTTGATGCACTATCGAATGAACGCGGTACCGTGGAACTAAATGTAGGTATCTATGATCGGTGGCGGTATGACAACATCACGTACGAGGTTTCTTATTGGCTCCATACGGAAGTCAATGACACTTCTACAGTAACAACAACTTCAGAGCCCATTGTTTTGACAAACCTGGAAGCATACAGTACATATTACATATCGGTTACGGCTATTTATGATAGTACGGACAATGATACTATACAGATGAATTTTACCGGTAAGATTTCCCTAATTTCTACATACATCGCCCCTATCCCATCAGTTACAATCTTACAAATTCGATTTAAAATAAATTTTCTCCGACCGATAAACTGCATTACAAATAGATTAATATTTGGCAAAGAAATCTTCTAGAACGGTACAGAAGAATACTAAAATCATGAAATCATATTTTACTCACGATAAAAGTTACGAGTACATAAAAAAGAATATGCTTTAGGCATAATAAAAGTGAATGTGTAAATTCGGGATTTGTTTGGTATTATTTTTCTCCAAACATGGCGGAAGAGGGATAATGCATATTGCAAATATTGCTGAGAAAGAAAATCAGTATAAATACGGTATGCTTGTCTGTTTAATCAATTCGATCAACTATTGACGTCCGCGAAGTTGCATTGATAAAAAGCAATTGCTAAAAAATAATTTCCATCATAATTCCAGTGCTGTTTTAAGAGCACTTTGTCTGGCCGTTTGCACGAACTTTTTAAAAAGCGATAGACTTCAAAAATATTTATTTTTAAATATGCATTTTTCAGGGGTTCAGGGCGGTCAAACACTGGCCACAACATTTCCAGAAAAATATATCATACATAATGAAAGAAAAAAAACATAAAAGACATCCTCATTTAAGCAAAAATCAAATGCCTTTTAACGAATGCGTGATTGTACGGGTTCTTTCCTTTTTTTACTTCCGTGTTTACGTAGCTCTAAAAACTTTAGGGTGGGCAGGTAAAAACTAGGGTAGGTCGGGTTATAGGAACAGTACATTTTTTAGGTTCGGCCTTACCTCTGCGTCAAGTTCTGGAATGTTTTAGGGTAATTGTTCACTCTCCTACTTTTACGAAACATAGATATTTGTGTCAGCGATCCATGCCAAAATAATGCTTCTTGCATCGCCATGGTGACGAAGTATTATGACGGTTATCAAAGCGATAACTATGAATGCGACTGCCGTGATGGTTTTATCGGCCATATTTGCCAGACTGGTAAGTAATAGAACTGCAACATATTTCAATATGCAAACCAATGAACTTTCAGAAATTATTCATTAAGATAGTACATCAGTTTTAATTATCCTACTGCCTAGTTTTATATAACTAGTATGATAAGATGGACCTAAAATGATAATTCTGATTGTTACGAAAAGATGCAAAACTACCATAAGTAGTGACACTATTGTAGATTTCGATCCTGGTCGAATATTTCTATGACGGGTAAGACAAAGGCTTACGTTTATTGCTATACGGGGAACTTTTCCGAGTGCGCGGATCTAAGTACGATACAAAAAGGGACGATTCCAATTTCAAATTGTGAACTAAAACCCACAATTTACGATAGAACTGAACACGGTGATAATGTGACCTGATGTCAAATCAATATCCTTGATGCAGAAGATCACAAAGCTGCGCTTGCGCGTCAAAGGAAGGAGTATATGACTCTGAGGGCGCCCATCAGGTTCCCAATCAATCAACGTAACCTCAATGGTTCTGCACAACTATCGTATATGAATATAATGATGGTTATTTCAATGAATGGTTTTTTGTATCTGTTTTGCTGGTTTTGTTGGCTCAACGTGTGAAAACGGTAAAATAGTACTCTTACAAACTCAGAGAAGAGAATGTTCTCGCAAAATAAACGGAAGCATTACATACTAGTTGACACGACAAAGATGTTATTACAATTTTTCTAGATAGAACGTACGTGTTACTTTAATTAAACGAGTGGTGAATGTTGTTAGTTAGTTTTGGGCAAAATTATATCTGATTAAGATTCAATAAGAAGCTAATCATGAAACTCTTTCGAGTTGCTTATTCACTAAGCACAGGATGATCGCAATGTCATTCATCGGCATGATTATCATAACTATACTGGTTATTACTGACTGACTGACTGACTGGCTGACTGACTGACGGACTGACTGACTGACTTATCGACTTTATTTTTTCATTTACTTTGCATCTGTATGAGTTTATTTGTGTGTTGTAACTCTTCTCTTTCTTGAGGAGGAATAAAGAAACAACAACAACAACAACTGACTGACTAACTGATTATAAGACTGAATAAGAAGAGACGAAAAACTGATCACCATTTATCTTTTTTCGTTTTCTAAGAACTTTTCATTTCCCTTGAGTTGGTTGAAATAACAACTACGACTATAACAATAAGATGGTTTTTGACAAATGAAACACATTGGTGGCGCTTCGAAGATTACCTTGTCATTGACTTAATTAGTGGTGAAATAGCCACAAGTCGTCGATACGAGCGTTACACACATTATGAGACAACCTTCTATCTTTTGAGACCGGGCACGTCATACTCCGTAACTGTATCGGCAATTCAGTACTGGACACACGGCTTCAACACAAGTGATTCTCTGCTTGTGAACTTGGGTATGTACGTTGATTTATCAGCAATAGGTGACTAATTTGAACTCTCGATTATCGTAACCAGTAATTACTGATGCTTGGCTCGGTTTTAGCCAAGAACATAAAAAGGTTACACATTTATTGTAAAATGTTATAGCTATATAATTAATAATTCTTGCGATACTAATATGAAACCGATGATTCCAACGCAACGATTAAGTCATGCCTCAAACCAATGGCTGTGTATTTTCATTGGCGATATCATTTGCAGAAATAGATTCGGGGAAGGAGCTTTGATGACGGCGGGATAGAAATGTTCACTTTGAGTGAATTTGCCTACATGCCTTTACCATTCTTCACTGCTATACTACCTCTTACGGTTGTATATTGATATCAGCTCCATCTCTCAGCAGCTTTTCATGCGAAATTTTAGTTCTAATACAAAACAAAAGGCTTAAACACGAATGCAACTCTCTGATTACTGGTAAGAATGTCGATCTCTGGGAAAGCAGATCCTTAAACGTGTCGGGCATTTAGGGTTTACCATTTGGATAAACTGTGTCGTTACAGATGTACCTTACAGAAAACCAGAAAACAACCGCTTTAAGAAAGACTTTAACTTTATATGGAGTATGGCTGTTAATGCCTTAAAATAATTGAACAAAATGTTTCGATAAAAGGGAGGTTCTGAACGTGCCCTTTATATATTATGTCAACACTGAAAATTAAGAAAGCAAGTATCTTGTAACCAAAGAGATTTGACTAGCTAATTAACCCTCAAAAAGTTCAGCCATCAACAAAAATGAATTTTTTTAATTACTAACTTTGAGAACTAAGATCCGAGAGTCTAACAACATGTTGCTTCTATTCCTTTAAAAGTAAGAAAACGTGATTCATCAAATTTGTACATTTCTTCAATTTTGTGAATTGTAACATTTTCAATAACACCATAAGGGAGCCGTCATTATTTACGGCCTGGGGGGGGGGTCGGAGGAATTGCTTTCGAAACTCCAAAATTTCGAGTAACCCCCCCTGCCAACCATGACTTGTTTGAGTAACCCCCCTCTCTGTTACAGAAAATTTGAGTGACCCCCCCTCCCCCCCAAAAAAATTGGGAAAGTTAAATATCTATACAGTAAAATGGATTGCTGCTGCGACAGGCCCTGTACAGACCCTGATTAAACCCTGTTGTATAAGTCTTTGTCGGAAGGAGGTTCCAATTGCTGTGGCAGGGGCTGACGTTCAGGTCTGTATCCAGTGCTCTGGTGACATGCCGTTATTCTGTAGGATTTTTTTTCAAGAGGGGGAAGATGTGGTGCGAAAGCACCACTAGAGACCGCATAAGCGGTC
>LD343960.1:109030-121255 GCA_001465055.1 Ptychodera flava | reverse complement strand
TGTTGCAGCTGCTTAAATATTACAGAACCTTTCTGGGATCTCTCTAGTTCCAGAATCCCCTGTCAATGTGTCTGTTTGGTATTTGACTTCCTCAAGCTTTGAGGTGAGAGCAGACTTTCCCGACGATATGAACGGTCAAGACATCGAAATCACGTATTGGCCAATGAACGAGGCGAACAATAGCAGAACAGTGAAAGGCAGCATAATTAATGGCATTAATTCCAGTGAGACGTACGCATTATCTGTAGTTGCGGTCAGCGGAGAACTTAAGAGCGAGCCATATCTGTTATACACCACAGGTTCGTTTCTGATGGCCTTATGTTGATTTCTTTTGCAAAATGGCAATATTACTGAACTACTTTTTACTTTTTAATCACAAATGTAAACGACTGATGATATCAAACAGCGATATTGTAAACTTTTCAAAGTCCTTATGTATAATTTATCCGTAACGTAACGTATATATACTTTATAACGTATCCTCTCTGACATTTCTTGTTTTTATCTCGCAAACACTTCACTTTTCCAGATCACTGCGTCAGTGATCCTTGTCATGGAGAAGCGTCGTGTCAAAGTACCCATGACTTATTTATTTGTCGATGTCCTATAGATAGAAAAGGAGATAGGTGCCAGTACGGTAAGTCACACGATATTCGGTGAATTGGGAACATGTAAAACAAAAGACGATAATTTCTCAAATTCTAGATTATGATCAGAGTGCAATGACGTGCCTACCCATGCACACAGAGCACATGCAGTTGTCTGTTGAAGCCCTTCACGCAATGCAATATACATTTCCGAGTCATATATTACCATGACAACTAAATATGAAGTCTACTTTTTCAAGGGAGTGACCATATCCTGCTCCAAATAGGACAGGCCGCAGCATAACATAACAACATGATTAGAATAATCTTTTCACATTTTGGGATAGAACATCGTCATTACGATGTCAAAGGCAATTTGGATAGTTACCGAGAGATTCAACTTAATCTTCACTTTTTGGGGTTTAATATGTCTATGACGTCATTCATTTTAAAATCAGCATCTCTTATTTCATATTTGTATCGCCATATTTGTTATCACTTGAGTACAGAGTGCACTCAAATAAATTAATCATCAGTATTGATGTAAATACTGACGATATCTAAACTGTGGTTGGATATGATTGTAAGATGCAGTCGACAACTGTCACATGTCGTTGTCCATATGTAATAGAATAGACAGCAGGCCTGGCATGTTTTTTCATATGTGGGCAAAAAGACTGCTGATAGGGAACGCTACAGCATGACTGTGAGGGTGCCTTCTCCCTTAGCAGTTAATTGGTCCAAGAAGCACTGTTAATGGCCACTGGACGGGTTAAAAACATTTTTCAAAATGTGTAACCAGACATTAGTTGGCGGAAATTTCTTACCCTTTCTTTTGACAGGTATGTTATTACTGGAGGATCTTAGAGCCGAATCAAATGGACACGGAACTATCGAACTCACAGTGTATGTAGACAACTCATGGGGGTATAGGAACATTTCGTACGTGGTTTCTTATTGGAAGTACCCGGATGTGAACAACAGTGTCACAGTATCATCATATTCTACGTATATTACGCTGACAAACGTGACAGAAAGTGCCATGTATTCTCTATCAGTTGTAGTGATATACGACGATCTGATTAGTAACACACTGGAACTGAATTTTAGTGGTAGGTATATTGACTTTTTAACGTAGTCTAGTGCCCGACATTTTATTTTAGAATCTCAACGTTGCCAAACGTCAACTTCAACGTCAACATTTTTTGGAAGATTCAACTTTGTCTGAAACGTTTCAGACTTTCAAAAAAATACCTGAATGCCAAAATGACTTAAGTTTGCACAATTTCTCCTCCCCCGCATTTTAGATCATAATAATACAGGTAGTAGTAACTCGGAGAATGTTTACTTTATTTTTTATTACCTCTACAGATCTTTGCAATATCACTCAATGTAATCTCAATGGTTTGTGTACAACTTCTGTGTACAAAAACTATCATGGCTACTTTGATGAAGGGTTTTACTGTAACTGTTTTGCTGGTTTTGTCGGGTCAACTTGTGAAAACGGTAAGAGATGCACACCGTCATTAAAACACTCCTACAAACCCAGTAAAGACGTTGTTCTCTCAAAATAAACGGAGCCGAAGCATTACATCTAGCGAGACGACAAAAATGTTACAGTACTTACAATTTATTTAAATAGAACGTAGGTGTTATTTTAAACGAGTGATGTGTGTTAGTTTTGAGAAAAATGATAAGCTTATCTGGTTCAGATTCAATTATGAAACTGTCGACTTGCCGATTCACTAAGGACAGGATGATCGCAATGTTAATCGTCAGCATAATTATCATCTCTATATTGGTTAATAACTGACTGCTTGACCAACTGACTGACCGAATGTCTGACCTACTGACTGATTATTAGACTGCGCAAGAGGAGACGAAAAAATGACCGCCACTTTTTGTTTTCTTAGAACTTTTCATTACCATTGAGTTGGTTGAAATAACATCAACGACAATAACAATAAGATGGTTTTTGACAAATGAGACACATTGGTGGCGCTTCGAAGATTACCTTGTCATTGACTTAATTAGTAGTGAAATAGCCACAAGTCGTCGATACGAGCGTTACACACATTATGAGAAAACCTTTGATGGTTTGAGACCGGGCACGTCATACACCGTAACTGTATCGGCAATTCAACGGTACTGGACAGTCAGCTTCAACACAAGTGATTCTGTGCTTGTGAACTTGGGTATGTATGTTGATTTATCAGTAATAGACTTGGCTCGGTTTTAGCCAAGAACATAAAAAATTACATATTTGCTACAATGTATTATAGAAATATATTAATAATTCGTGCGATATTTTTACTTGTAAACGATGATGCCGACGCAACGACTAAGTCATGGCACAAACCACGGCTGTTTATTTTCATTGATGATATCGATTGTCGAAATAGATCGGAGGAAGGAGCCATAATGATGATGGGATAAAAATGCTGACTTTGTGTGATATTTTCCTGAGTGTCCTTTCCAGTCTTCACTGCTATTTTACCCTCTTACACTAATAAGTTGATATCACCTGTATCTTTCAGAAGCTTTTCACACGAAATTTCAGTTTTAACAGAAAAAAAGACTTAAACACCAATCCACTTCTCTGATTACTGATATGAATCTCGATTTCTGGGAAAACAGATCCTTAATTTTGTCAGGCATTCAAGGTTTAGCATTTGGACAAACTGTGTAATCACAGATGTACCTTACAGAAAACAGACGCTTTTAGAAGGCCTTTAACTTCATATGGAGCGTGGCTGTTAATGCCTTGGAATAATAAATGTTTCGATACAAGGGAGGTTCTGAACATGCCTTTTTAATTCATATATGTCAACACGGGAAGTTAAGCAAACAAGTATCTTTTAACCAAAGAGATTTGACTAGCTAGTTAACTCTGAGAAAGTTCAGCCATCAACAAAAAATGATTTTTTTAATTACTAACTTTGAGAACTAAGATCCGAGAGTCTAACAAATGTTGCTTCTATTCCTTTAAAAGTAAGTAAACGTGATAGATCAAATTTGTACATTTCTTCAAATCTGTGAATTTTAGCATTGCGAGTAACACTATAACCCCCATCAAATTATGTAAAGTTTACTTATCGTCATCTCTGTGCAGCTCCGGAGTCACCGGTTTTTGCTGATGTGATTTATCACAATACAACGAGTGTATTCGTGTACTGGAATCCCGGATGTACGGATTACGATACCTTCGAAGTGACGTATGTGTGTGAAGGTGCACCATTGGAATCGACAGAAAACGTGACGTATCCAAACATTACACTTTTTGATCTACCAACGAATAGTACATGTTTCATCGACATCGAGACAATTAGCAATGGACTCAGAAGTGAAACCAAATATCAATTGCAAATCAACACACGTAAGTACACAAGAGTTGTTATTGTGACCTGGAATTGGTAAAGCCCTGCAACGCAGATTCGTAATTTTACCCACATCCGGATAACCGTACACTCGTCCTCCTGTTGCGTTACAATCGCATATTCCTTGACAAATTTGCTGTCATAAAGTAACGATACAGTACATTTGAGAAATTTTCAAGATTTCGAGAAACTGGTACATGGATAACAAATAATGTAAAATCAAAATAATGGAAGCTTTTTTCAACTGAGATGTTTCAAATTTTCTGTTGTATATTAATGTGAAACTACATAAAATGATAGAATATGTGGACAACTTTGATATTTAGAATCGGCAACATTGATTTTTCGTCGGCCGTATTTGTATAATTGTTAAGCGCGCCGTATTTGTATAATTGTTAAGCGCAATACTATTCTTCTTCAGCGCCGGATCATTGTGCAAGTTCACCCTGTGGAATTGACGGCACTAATTGTAGAAGTCACATCGACGGATATCTCTGCACTTGTCCATCTGAACCAGGAGAAGGTGATACTTATTTTATCGTTACATTGAGTAAAATCTGATACCGACTTGATAGAATAAAAAAGAATAAAATATACTTTTCATATCACAATAATGGTTACGCAGATACTTTGGATTAGCCAGGTATCGCAAATCACATGGAAAACACTGCAGAACGGATCAATGGCATGTAAATGTAATAAATATATTGTCCACATGCTATATTTTGAAATCCATAATTTTTGGAATGGGATAACTAAAATGGCACATTTGGTTATGGTAGAATGCAGCTATGACAGAATGTGCCAATTGTGCAGCCAGTACCCGGTACATGCGAATACAAGAGCTCCGTCTAACGTTCATGTAAACAAAATCCACTTGAACTTTACTACCGTTATACAACAGTTTGATCTTCCTTGTCCTAATGAAGGCTGTTTTTTATTTTATAGATGTAACTACAACCGGCGAAAACTTGTCCAGCTCTACGGTTCTTTACACTACTCCAGGTATTATTCCTATATGTCGTATACGAAAATAGTAATTAGGAATTCTGTTTATTTAATATCAGACAAAAAGCAAAACAAACTATAAACCGACGTCAATCACTTGTAACAGTTTAAATAACTGTGTAAGGTTTTCGTAGTATTTTTCTTCATTATGTTTGTTGTTTTGACATGTGTATTATGGAATTCCTCTCTCAGTTCACGATGATTTACGCCATAGATTTTGCAAGTTTCCTTGCTTCGCCTCCTCTCCACATTTTTGGCAGAAACTCTCAAGGCTACATTGTCTCTAGCGGTAAACACAATGTACAACGATGGTTCACTTAAGGTAGTATGGGCCTAGAAAGTGAAAGACAAACGCTTTCTCATTGAAATGTTCAACCATTCTCTCACCAAATCAAGAATAAAAGTGAAATTGAAAATAGGCGCTATTCCCATGATAACGGGTAATGATACAATTTTCAAAAAAAACAGAGACTGCGAAAATATCCTTACCCAAGAACTTTAAAATGAGCCTCCAAAAGTGGTAGGCAAGAAAAGAATTTTAAAAAATTGAGCCTAAATATCTCTTCCCGACGTGCATTCTACCTTAAGGTGAATATTATGACACACAGATAACTGTTTCCGAAGTACATCCTTTAGCAGTACAGCAGTACAACTTGGTGTGTTTGGCAATATTTGTCAAATTTCTTTGAAAATAGTCATATCGATTTTAACATCATGTTACATACGTCCTCTTTTAGTGGATGTCAAGGATACTATACGTCTTACAAGTGGTTACAAGGTCATACACGTAACCGAAGAGGAACAGATTCGCAATCCTGTATTTGATGTTTCATCCCTGTTGACCATTCCAAATGCTGCACAGCGATATGATTTGCTACCCAATGCCGCCAGTTCTACTTTTTCATTGGACAATTTATCAGGAAAAGTGAATGCAACAATTGACAAGTTTGACTACGAAGAAAAAGACAGGTATGAACTTGAGATAGACATCGTCGATTTAGAAGGAGCAACACGGGTTCTGTTGATAATTGTTGTGGAAAACATCAATGACAACCGTCCTAATTTCACAAACACGCTATACGAAAGTACAATCATGGAGTACGCCCCACTTGGGAGCCTTGTTGCTGTGGTTACCGCAATAGATGGCGACGTTGATGCTATGTTGACATATTCTATGTCAAGTCAAGATAGCTATCTCACATCCCTATTTTCAATCGGCCAAGACGGGAAAATCGTCACCGAGGGCACAGTGAATCTACGTCGATTAAAGAATGGCGGCTATTTAAACGATGGTAAACTATTAATTCCTGTTTCTGTCACTGACGGATTCACTACGTCGTCGTCCGCAGTTCTTCTGACAGTGGAACCACTGTTTGTCAGAGACATCGAAAAGAACGAAACCAGTTATGAAGTTGCCGTTCCAGAGAATGCTACAGTGGGGACATTTGTAGCTAATGTCAGTTTATCGGATCCCAAAAACGATGACATAAAATTCAAATACAGAATAAGTGTAGGGCGGCCAGATGACTTCGAGTTCACTATCAACGAAACAACGGTGAGGCTCAAGTCTTCTCATGACTCTTTGCTGATGTTAGCATCTTATTATCAAAGCTAGGAGTTCGCGTTGGTACCAACCATACCGACACATAGCATATACAGTCTCGATGAAACAAACTTTGGGCACTTTATAACTATGAATTTGTTCCGAGCGAGGGAGGACAAAAACATTTGTACAGGCAGTTATATCTTCGTACGGTAATATGATTTTGCGTAATGATCCAGAGATTGAATCTACAAAAAACATTCAGTAGACGAATAATTCAAGACGTACTCTGGTGTATATCATAAACAAATGATGTGAGAGAAAAATAATTCGGCTTTGTCAATTGTGTCAACACAGGAACTGTCCGAATTGCGTATGCTGTAAATTCATGAGAGAATAGTTTGCATTCATCTTTGGTTGATTCTCATATGCGATGTTCAAAGCAATCAAGTCATCAACAAATATTGTAATACAGTGTACAATCATAAATTATGATTATTAATTCTAATGCAATTAAAGGCTTTGACGAATGTAATTATGAAATATTTTCATATCTAGGGAATAATAAGCACAAGGCTACCACTGGACAGAGAGCAACAGGATATCTACGAATTTTCAGTAATCGTTCTGGATAATCAATGTTTGACTGGAATAGAGGTCAGTATAACAGGTTAATTGTTGGGCATATTAATGAATTATTATTTCACTACTTCATTCTCATTTACCGTACAAAATGTGTAGTGATCATGAATCTTGAGATGGAAATATTAATCAGACAGTGAGCTGGAAATAGTAGTGATGAGATGATGCGACATTGGCTTCACAATTTCGCTAATACTCGGTAATTGGCCGATTTAGGAGATTTGATGCAAATGCCATTTTTACAAGAACCTTGCACTTTTATTCTTCTTCTTTGTAATGGCATGCAATCATTAGGACTCCACATGTTCCTCCCCTAACATTTTGACAGATTCTTCTGGAAATCACAATCGAAGATGTCAACGATGAAATTCCAACATTTGGTGAACCATCTTACTCCGCTTCAATAAGAGAAGATGCTGGATCTCTCAGTGAACGGACACAGGTTATAATTGTAAGTTCATGACCAATATTCGGCTTGAAGGACCCTCTCCTGTTAAGTTCTCAGGTGTGAAATGCAAGAATATAAACCGGCATTAAATATTTCCTCATTTTCCCCCACTGTGTCCATGAATACTTTCCTCCTGGTATTGTAGATCCTGAGATCGAAACGTGTCCTTCATTCTATTTTGGTGATATTACGTGCGTTAAAGACTGATTTTCTAACTTTGTTTTACAGAATGCATCAATCCAAGCAATAGACAGGGATGTTGGGTTGAACGCTAAAATTAGGTATTCCATCACAGGAACAGGCAGTGAATCTTTTGCTATTAATCCAAAGAATGGAATGGTGTGGCTACAGCCAAATCCTGACTTGGACTATGAATCTGTTAAGGAATATCAGTTGACAGTGGTTGCTCGAGACAGAGACGGCGCTGACCAGGGAAACTCAAACAGCGTGCCGTTCACTGTAGAGATCACAGATGCTAATGATAACTCACCAGTATTCACAGATACTGAACAGCTACAAAATTTGACTATTAGCGAGGATTCTCCAATAGGAACTATATTAACAACAATACAAGCTACAGACGCTGACGAGGGATTCAACAGTGAACTGAGATTTTACATCCATGAAGGGGGTGATGGGAAATTTCGAGTTAATTACACTACAGGTGAGCTGTCTTTGCGTTCTGAACTCGACAGAGAAACGAAAGATAAATACATCTTAGGAATAATCGCACGAGACCAGGGATATCCAGCGAGGGAAACTTTAGTCAATGTAAGTGTTACTGTTTTAGATGTGAACGACAACTCGCCTCGCTTTGATCAACAGTTTTACAATGGACGCACTCTGGAAGGACAGATGGGATCTACGATATTAACTGTAATCGCTTCCGATCCTGACTTTGGTGAGAACGCTGAGATAGAATACTCTTTGACTGATCCAAGTAATTTTACCATCGGTAGTGATGGAGTTATATCGGCAACTTTTGCCCTGGATAGGGAGAGAGTTCCCTCATATGATCTTGTAGTCATAGCAACTGATGGCGGAAAACCGTCACGATCGTCCTCCTCGACAGTGAGAATTCTGGTTGACGATGTAAATGATAATGAACCAAACTTTTCATCACAAAAATATGACGCGACAATGCTTCTTCCGCCAGGCGGCATAACAGCTGGAACTCTAGTCTCGTTCGTGTCTGCCACGGATCTCGATAGTGGCAGCAATGCAGAAATTACATATTCTGTTATAAGTGAGAAGTTCAAAGACACATTTCAAATAAGTCCAAATGGTGCCATCACTGTCATTGAAGATTACATCCCAGTTCCTGGTGTTGATGATGAGATATTGAGATTCAATATCTCTGCTAAAGATGGCGGATCACCACCGAAAGAAGACACTGGTATGGTGGTCATTACATTCGAAAAACCATCACAAGTGTATGAGTTTAATGAAACTAGGTATGAATTTTCGGTTTTGGAAAATGAAGATAGCATCTCCGTCGGTACTGTTGTGGCCTTCAGCAGAATTGAAAACAAGGGTCTTTTCTATGAGCTACCTTATGCGATAGACGAGGTAGTTTTGGACCGACAAACGGTAAGGTAACTTTCTAGAAATGCAGTCCTACGCAACGATTTGTAATACATTCGAAACAGAAAGCCTTCCTCAGAAGAAAAACTTGATAACAATGATGACGATGATCACAACTGTGGTAATGACGATTGTCGATGATCGATCATCTAACATCTGTAACAGCAATTTGAAAATTGAAAGCATGAACATGTACGTTTGTGATCGAATTACAATTAAACATATGTAGTTTGTGTGTTCTATACAGTAATTTAAATATTTTAATATCTATTAGACATAATTTGTTCTCAAATTTAGTCCTCGTGTACATCGTCGTTACTGTACTACGGTCAAAGTCTCGGTATGTCCACTACAGAATTATCTTGTGTCCGAGATTTAACAGGCAGTGGGTAAACATTTTTCAGCTTTACAATGTTGATAAAGTTATTGATAATTACAAATCGCACATAAGAGTGCCATTGCAATAGTGTGTCTACGTACTTCTCAACCACTATTCAGAATTTGCTCTCAGCATTTGTTTGCCGATCAAAACCTGTGAGTAGTTTTAACCTAAATTTGCATTTTGCAATTTGCATTTTGTTGGAGAAGCCGAAAAATCATAATTTCGTCGGATGTTTGCAGTGCTAAACGATGGTTGAGATCAATTGCAGAGAGTTTTTATCGAATTGCATTTTTTATTACTCCAACGGTTCTTTACTTGGCGATAAATGTTGATCTAGAGCACATTGGCAGTTAAAGTTACGATATCAAACTTTATCAACAGGGTTCTGTAAACATCACGAGGCCAATCGATAGAGAGGCAACATCCAAATTAACTTTCAACGTTCTGGCTAGAGGCGATGACCTACTTGACGGATTTGCTTTCACGTTGGTAAGTTGGTGTTGCATAATTTATTTTCAAGGGAAGAGGGTCTGATTTGCCAAAACATTTGCCTTGAAGTCGTTGACCCAAGATAATTTAAGCTGTGATTAGATAACAAAGATCAAGATGAGGCATGATGAGATAGGTTACATGTAAAACAAGACCAGATAAGTTAAAACGAGGTAAGATCTGGATAGGAAAGATGCATACTGTTTCAAATAATTACGTTTATAACAAACATTTGAATATTCGGACATGTATTTCAAAGAGCAAATGTGAGTGATCAGTTGAGTCCATAGAAGAAAACAGGTATGTTAGAACGATCAATCAGAATTATATGATAGCCTTGCGAATAGAAAGAATAAGATACTATGATGCTATTATAAAATTACCGCAAGGGATGCACGAGGAGATTGGTTTTGCCTGACGCAAAGCTGAGGATAATGCGCGGCCGAGTGCATCTTTTGCGGTATTTTCGTGATAACCTTATCATTAAATATCTTACATTCATCATTAGGGTATAAAATGGGCCAAGCATTGACCCCTTTCGTGTATGTCAACGATTGTTTTTCGATTTGTAGCGCAAGTATGAAACGCTATCTTGTACGCCCCTCTGGATAGCCCGTGCACATGTACAGAACGTGAGACGTTCTAGCAATCGTCAAATGGGTCACTTGAACCCTTTACTTCAACAGTGAACGCGTAGATGCAGCCGCAGGGGTTGTCTGTTAAGGAACAGGAGTTCCTGACGACTTTTTCAGCGCACGCAAAATTCTGTTGTTGTCGATGATAGATGTATAATAATGGTTGATATTTTAATTGAGGGAATTTTGAGCAAAAGTTTATGTCCTTCAATCTCGAGGCGCATACTGTCTTAGCGTGAGCTAAAATCTTTTCATATACACTTTAACAACACACCTAACAATGACTTGGGTAATGTTGTTGAGCATCTTACACCTTACATATACAGGGTTATAAAGGAAGAAGTTGTGATATTTTTGCAATCAGCACTTTCCAAGATACATTGTGTAAAAAGAGCATATTTGATATTAACTCATGGCTCGCTTAGATAAACGGTCACACAACACGGACGTCAAAAGAAGTTTAATAGGATAATTCTTGACATTCGCTCTTTCGAATACCACGACAGGTAGAGATAATCATTCAAGACGTAAACGATGAAGCTCCTTACTTTGTACACCCACAAGAACCAGTACTATGGACTGAACTACTGGAAAATTCTGTAAATTCTTCATTTGTTAAATTCAAAGCGGAAGATAGAGATCAAGAAGGTCCTAACTCACAGATTGTATACAGCATTGTCGACGGAAATGACGGTAGGTACATCTTGGAAGTCAGATTACGTGTTGTTTACGACATAACATGTCTTAAAATGAAGGAAAATTACAAGCTAGAAAGGAACTTCGACAAGGTTGCATTTCAAGGATTCTATGACTTACAATGTTAAATTTTAGACAACTTCTAACTTATATCTCTTTCGTATTACTAATATGATTTCTGCATTAACAATTACAAACGACCTCAAAAGAGGGATAAAATTGCAGCAAGTGAAAATGAATACAATAAAAATTGGCCGACCAGCGAGAGATAAAATACCTGTTAAAAGGCAGAGGATAAAAACTGCATCAAGTTAAAACTGTATTTGTTTTAACTTGTTGCACTTTTTATCCTTTGCCTTTTAACAATTTTTTACTGATTTCTGCATTACTTCTTCACTATTATTCTGCATTGTTTTGTGGAATTGGAACTAAGATTTTGGTAAAGGAAGATACTTCATGAATCATGCTGTAATTTGTGTATTACTCTCCCTTACAGATGATATTTTCCTTATTAATGACTCTACCGGTGATCTTAGTGTCATTAGGGGAGCTGACAGAGAATCTGTGGAATCCTACAACATGATTATCATGGTAAAAAATCACGTTTTGCACTTTCAGTTGCCATTAATTATTTATTTGCCACCTGCCTTGATGCATTATTGGTCGAACACAAATTTAGTTTTACCGTCCAGCAATGAGCAAGTTCATAAAACGACAGTTTTTTCATAAATACCGTGAATTATTGTATTTTTGAAAGCACCCTTTTCACAGAAATGCTTGCAAAATTACGTATGCATGCTTGCATCGTGCATTATATGCATTGTATGTGTGTGT
>LD343960.1:93625-108827 GCA_001465055.1 Ptychodera flava | reverse complement strand
AAAAAAATCACGTTTTGCACTTTCAGTTGCCATTAATTATTTATTTGCCACCTGCCTTGATGCATTATTGGTCGAACACAAATTTAGTTTTACCATCCAGCAATGAGCAAGTTCATAAAACGACAGTTTTTTCATAAATACCGTGAATTATTGTATTTTTGAAAGCACCCTTTTCACAGAAACGCTTGCAAAATTACGTATGCATGCTTGCATCGTGCATTATATGCATTGTATGTGTGTGTATATATATACATATATAATATATATATATATATATATATATATATATATATATATATGTGTGTGTGTGTGTGTGTGTGTGTGTGTGTGTGACTGCAATATTTCACCTACACAACTCTAACACACCATTTTACATATTTTCTTGAAGGCCAAGGACAAAGGCTTCCCATCCCTCAATGCTACGGTCGCCTTCAACGTTCTAGTGTTGGATGAAAATGACAACGCACCACTTATTACAGCAGAATCAACGATCGTGACATTGAATGAAAATACAGGGACGGGGATTGAGGTAAGTACACGCATACATTAGATTTCACTGCATATATTGTACTACACATTGATAAGTGACATTCAGTCTGTTTTAACATGTGTAAATTGTATCATACTTCGCTATTTTATCATAGGTATCATATGTCGCAGCTAATGATGAAGACAAAGGCAAGAATGCCGAAATCACATTTCAGCTTGAAGAGGATTCAAACGGCATGTTTTATGTCAATGGTGAGTACGAATATCAAGGAAATGGAATATTACAATTGACGGGTTATTTGCATAGTCAGACATAGCAGTTCAGCAGTGACGTTTATACAATCCGTGTTTAACCGATCTTCGGTATTAAACGATAGCGGTTTGCCAATGAAGTGAAGGAATGTGTGTTGTTGGTAAGTCTGGACTTACAGCAGGTGAGAGTTGTTGAATGCCGTCTTTTACATCTCTAAAGTAACTGAAATACCAGCTGCTCTATGTTGAAGGAGCTCGGTATAAGAAGTTTTACTTTGAGATCAGCTGGTCGATGATCGTTAAGAGTGTCCGTGACAACGACTGTATTTAAGAGACACTGAAAAGGGCACAGAGTAAAAATCTCGTGATTTTACATATTATGCATATGGGAACTTAGCATATTTTAACAATTTGTAAACAACATGGAATATCACTAATATAGCGCAGTTACCAAAGCTAACTTTTATGTTTTTTATTTCTTCTTGTTCATCTCAATGACATCTAGAAATTTCTGGTTCAATTCAAACTGCACAATCACTTGATCGAGAAACTGAGGACACTCACACAATAAAAGTGATAGCAGTAGACGGGGGAACCCCAGAGAAAACATCGACTCCTGTATTTATTACATTTGTCGTTGAAGACTACAATGACAATGCACCTGAGTTTGTGAATCCCAACTATTATGTGCCATTACCAAAGGATTCTCCACCAAAAACCAAGGTGTTGATGGTATCAGCAGTGGATAGAGACATTGGGATTAACGCTGTGGTCACATATGACATCATAGGTATGTCAAGCGATATGCGTCATCGTCCGAATAAGGTTTAAGCAAAACCTAAAGATGGCTAATCGTCTCCGTTTTATAACATATGCATTTTCAATTATAAAGAAAAACTATCATAATTTTGATCGAGTTGTCAAAGTGTGTTATCACGACTATTTAGGCAATACCACCTCTACTGTAGTTTTGACAACTTGTTAGAAAAAAAGGCATACCTTCCGGAACGATGCGGGCATGTCTTAATTTTTATTTCGATAATCATTCTATCATTATATTATAACATTATATAACATTATATGCCAGGAACGTTTCCAGCGTCAAGGATTTGTGCTCTGCGACCAACACACATATTGATCAAAATGGCTTTTTTATTTCATCATGTGATATCGGAAATATTGAAGACCTTATTGTTGTTTGAATAGAGAAATCTCTCATACTGGTAATTGTGAATACTCAATTTTGATAATGTAACAGTTTTCTTATGACATGATAAATGGCCTAGGTAGCTGAGACATTGTTCTCGTCTGTAACATCTTTGCTAGATGTGAAAGTGCTTTAAATCTTGTATATTTTGATTAATTTGTATCTTTCAAGGTGGTGGAAACTGCAGCCAGAACCATTTTGAAATAAACTCTACTACAGGACAAATTCTTACAGCTGATACTCTATACAGCCAACCATCTGGGTCTTGCTTACTATCGATCCGATGTCAAGACACTGGGGCGGGGCCGCTAAGTAGCACCACCATGGTAGATTAACTTTTTTTTTCAAAACCAAGTGTATTCAATATATTGTAGAAATTCTTGTATTTACAGGTTCAGTTATGCAAAGTGATTATTATATTGTGTTTAATATAATTCAAAAATTTGTTTCAAAGGTTCAAAAGTGTGTTTCAAGCACAAAAGTGGCGATTAAAAGCAGCACAGCTTGCGACTTTTACTTGTTGGGAACAGACATTGCTTTCCTAAAATAACGATCGAGCTTGTAAGAAATTAATTTTCGATGACGAATGAGATCTTTCGCCAGTAGGGTTGACTCTTCAGTATTCAAAAGATAATACATACGGAAAGTCATTATTTCTTACTTTTGCAGTCTGAGATAGACTGTCTTTAATTGATCTTATACAGCAAGAACATCGCCATAAAGTGTGGTTCAAAATCGAATAATGTACATGAGGGCGCATCTTTTTTCATCACATTGTTGAATGGGAGTACTCCATTTTTCATCTTCTCTTTGGTATTTATAGATCGAAATAAACATAGAAGAAGTTAACTTCCCTCCAAGGTTTTTGTCAGATTCATATTGGGCAACCGTGAATGAACATAGTTTGATAGGTACTGCGGTAAATACAGAACCTCTCAACCCGCCCACTGCGACAGATGATGACATAGATGCCAATGGGGAAGTCTTCTATGATATTGTTGGAGGCAATGACGATGGTAAGCAGGGTTACCTGTCACTCTTTATCTTATCTTATGAAAATCAGATTTACATATTATTCCGTCTCCATCTTTCTTGGCTCTGTGCCATATTCGTCTAATTCTTCTGTTATTGTAGACCGGAAAAAACAGGAAATAGATGAATTAAGTGCGTTGAATGAGCAAGGACATGTCGGCGGAAATAATAACTATCTCAGCACAACACTACATATCCAAGAATACTTTTTCGTCACGTGAGTCACAGACTTGCAACGTGGAAACTATAAATGGCATCTACACGCATATAGCTGTATTTCAAAAATGTCACATGTGAATTTCCATGGTATAAAAGATTTTGCCAAATTTATGAACTATCTTAGCTTTATCTTGAAAGCTTAAGCTGCTATTGATCTAACATTTAAAAGATCCGACTGCTCATTACGCCCCCAAAAAGAAGTTCCAAATCTATAGCCATTGTACGTCTTTCAGATTTATCAATGACATCTTCAGTACTTGTGAATCACATGACCTATTGGATGCGATATTGAAGCATATTGATACTGCAACATCTTCAATATGATATTGAAACATTGCAAATGCGATACTGAAAATTGTGACAGTCCATAATTTGCGAGATAGAAAATATTGCAAGTAAAAACACAAAAAGAGGCAACTGTAGCGATTCAATCTGCCCAAAGGATAAACGTATATTATTTCTAGTTCTAGGTCCCTACATGCTCTGCGTCATTGCCCCTATTATCATTTTTATCTTGGTCATAGTATTATAATAGGAAGTAGACTATTGTTACCATGTCTGTTAACTATTCTGTAACTAATCAACAGAACTATTTTCTCTGGATCACCTGACTGGGCAAATAAACGTAAACAAACCACTCGACAGAGAAACCCTAGCGTCAGTTGAGTTGATCATTTCAGCTCATGACGTCACACCAGATCCAAAATCTGCGACTGTCACTCTCACCATCACCATAAGTGACGCAAATGACAACGCCCCAGAACTACCACAGGAACTGAATGCTACCATAACACAGGTATTTAAAACAGAGGGATAATTTTGAGCGTTTTGAACTCTTTTTGAACTTTATATCGTAACCGCTTCATAATCTCCAGTAAGACTTTATGGATGATACAACAAGTCATTAAGGTTCATGTGATCAATGAATTTTACAAACAAGTGAAAACTGAATGATACTGTGATATTTTCAGGGTATTTTTTTTCTGGAATCGTCGTTTCACTGTTCCATCAGTTCAGGAGAGGACTGTTGAAGCGTTAAATTGTAATACGATTTTATGTCTTTCGCCATTTTGTTTTTAAACTCGCTGATTTGTTACGTAACATTTCGAATGTGGCTCTTGGACCTGAAGTTGACACATTGTGATATTCGGGACGTTTTAATTTTGAATGTCACGATTACGATGCTAATGATATACTGAGTTGTTAATTTCTATTGTCTTTAAACTTAACAGTGACAGGTGAACTTGTTGGCCGAAACAATTGATAGATCAGAGTGAGCTATGTGATCACTTTGCTGATGTATAAAAACTTATGAATCTAAATTAAAAACATTCACTTTGTCTCATTTTCGATTTGAGAAGCCAAAGAAGTTCATTATTCTGACTTTTATTTCTCATGAATTCTGTAATCATTTTTATCGACAGGGCGGTAGCTCCGGAGATACCGTTACCATCGTAAACGCCAGGGATCCCGATCTTGGAAAGAACACAGAATGTTTCTATCACATTGCCAGAGCTCGCTTTGAAGGCATTGGTTCCGTCACTCCGTCAGATTATTTTAAGATCAATCAAACGGACGGTGCTATAACAACCACAGATAACTTGTATAAATTAAATCTCACATCTACTATAAGTATTGAGGTAAGGATCGTCTTATTCACCATCCCACCAGACTGATACAAGTTTTCTCTCTCAGAAACGCGCAAGCGTCTTAATCATTCTTAATCACACTTTTCTCCTTGGAGAATTCCTGCACTTTATGATACGATACTCTGGCTTTACCTAGGGTAACAATACTTGCAGCATTCGGTTATGTTATTTCTAAACTTATGCTTTGGTCTCCTCTAATACTGTATCTAAACTGATAATATACAACTTTAATAAGAACATTAACACACATGTGTATTATATTTTGTGCATGGATTGCTTGTTCAGTCATACTTGACGCATGTATGTTGATAAGTTCTATTTTCACAAATGCAGTCATTTTACCTACAACGCACGCAAAGCAGTAAAAACCATCATTCAATGACTATGGCTGGTTTGAGAGTTTCAAATTACTTGAGATTATCAACCAGAGATATTGTTTCGTTTCTTCTCTTTTCTATAATTGGACGGCTGTCTTCTTTAGCCATAGCAAGGAGGCCACTGTTCAGAAACCATCAGTTTGGTTTTGGTATAGGTCTACAAAAATGTCGAACACTGTAATTTGGATTCAAGTGTTCAAATATAGGGAAATAATGCGTTTCCGTTATTGACAGCGTATTTTACAGATTTACAAACTTTACAATCCACCATGCTTCATAATCTGCTGGAAATGAGAATAGCTGTCGCTCTTTGAAGAAGATTGAACAGCAAACTAAAAAATTGATATATAATATTAAAAACTAGCTTTATTAGTATGCTCAAAATGCACCACCAGATTAAGAAGAATATATATATAAGCAAAAGACTCCTAATATATTGTTTTCCAGCTGATATTAGTTGTCAGAAACATCGAACCTATCGTTCAAGGACCCTACAGTGCGACGAATGTGAACCCTGCTGCATCATGGTTAACTGTGTCGTTTCAGTATAAATACACACCAAGATGCAGAGAAGGTAAGGTGCACGTTATGAAAAGTGGTTGTATATCTTGAATTCGTCGATTGTATTATACGAGATGTTCAATGTTCAGAGACCCTATTATCATGTTGTACACACTGCTTGTCGATGTCATCCCTTCGCAAAGTGAGTTTCAAACATTCAGATAAACTTTCCGAAATAATTTCCAAGCTCAGTCTCTTTATTCTTTATTTTGATGAGAGTCTATATACACCTAGAAAACGCTGGACATTAGACAAAGCTGGTTTATCAGTGTAATTTTTTTTTTGGCAGACGAATACTTAATAGATGTTCCAGAAGATATGCAAATAGGAGAATCACTGAATATCACTGTTGAACCAAGACAGAATGGTACAAAGCCTCTACCAAGCCTATTCTACGAAATTAAACCATCAAGTTCATTGGTAGGCATTTTAACATTTTGCGAAATGCCGATAAAATTCTCGTAAAAGAACGAACTCGTTGTCATAACATAAAAGTATTTTCGTTAGAGAAATATTGTACATTATAGAATTCTTCCTAAAGTTCATACAGAAATGCAAACTGGAACAACAGATGAAGAATGTAGCATTGTTATCTTAAATCAAATGCAAATTGTCGAAATGACACGTTCAATGTCTCTTTTAGAGTTGGATGTTCTGAGAAACATACACTTCGAACAGTCTGTAGTTAGCGTACCACTCAGTTGAACCATCAAACAATATGTATAGCACACGGGCATTTTATATTATCATCAAATATTTCTCTTTTGGCTTTTTTAGAATGTTTTCACCATTGACGTTAACACTGGAGAAATATCTGTGAACAATATACTTGACGTTGGCCTCTATAACTTGACTATCGTTGTGATGACCGGCGACCCAGAAAACGGAAAAGGGTAATATGCTTGATCTGCTACAACTATTTTGACCCTACTGATTGGTTGCAATGTGTAATTTTGACTATCCATAATTTATAATTGAAAGGTACTAGAAATGTTTTCCGTAAGGTAGAAGTTACAATTTACTTCTGTTTCGTCTTCATAGATATAAAATCTACAATTTACTCAACAGCCATCTTTGAGGAGAGTGATCTTTACATTTTTATTGCCACATCGGCGCCGCCGCGTTGCTATGTATTTTAGTATTGTCTATCTCGTTGATTTATTTGTGTTTGCAGTGATTGTTCGTATGTTGACTTGGGTTTGAACAAATTCCATCAGAAACTTTGATCCGAGTCTTAATATGTGCGTTCGTAACACGAAAAGTGTAGTTATACAAGGAAAGAAGGCATAATGATCTCTGAAAATCAAGTGCAGCTATGTACCTAAAGTATCATCATATACCTTCATCAGATCATGCACTGTCTTGGTTGACGTATATCAAGTAACAACGACGGTTCATACGACGATGACTCCGGCACCAGGTAATACTAAATTTTACTCAACGAATTCTTCGGCTTGCATAAACACATACATAAACAATGGACGGTAGAGGTCTTCCCCCTCTACTGTCTGTGTACAAACTTATGCTATACATTCTCTTCCTTCCAGAATATGATAGTAAACTAGCACGTTTTATCCACTGTAAATTGCCTCTATACATATTAAGCCCTTTAAACCTTACCTATTACGTTGATTTTGATAGTTTATGTCCCAGGTGATTTTAACCATGATGACACTAATAAAGATAACGTAATTCGTACCTACGACTTTGATTCATTGTGATCAAGGTGATTTCGATCAAATGAAAATTACAAGATATAAACGCCAGAACATATTTTTGTCAAGGGTTCTTTCATCTGTTGTCTATTGTATGAATGTTTTTTTGTATGTACTTATTATTTTCCTATTGCAACGCACTCGCCCTATCAGGGAAACAATCCATTCCAAAACGAGCAAATAAAAATTAAGGGTCACCGCTCAGAATGTGGTACCGGAGAAACAAATTATCCAGCATTTACCGACATTTGAAGTTCAAAATGACACCAGTGCCTGTGTTCAATTTATGAGGAAAATTTTGATTCTCAGAAAAACAAGACAGGTACAACATTTACTCTAGAGGCCTTGAAAGGTGCTCATACAAACAGAAGACTAGAAAATAATTTCAAAATTATTTCGGCGTCACAATATCTGTCCCGTAAGCGCATTTTACCACAACAACAAACAGAAACATCAACCGAATCGAGAATTTCCTCTACAAATATTGACTGGCCATGAGGGTAACAACATACGTTTGTTATCCGAGGGCTTGAGAGTCACCCATGGTAGTTTGTTTCATAAGGCCGTAGGTCAAGAAAAAAAGGCCATTATTGGCTACTCTTGAAGCCCTCGGGAAAACAAACGTTCCCTGGTACCCGAATATGACCAGTCAATATATGTTTTGTAACGCACCTCATCCAATTTTCACGCCGAAAACTCTAGAAATTTCTCAGCTATTATTACATTACTCATCTCTGTCGCAGACGACAACGCCACCTTCTTTACGCGTTCTAAATTGTGCACTTGCGTAGAAGGCACTTTCAAACTTCCCAAGTCAACAGTTGTTAGAAACTATTCACCTAACAGTTATATAAAGTGTTAATGGCCCGGGCAACTTTGCTCTTTGCATGACGAGTTGTGTTATATACCTAAACGCATGCATGCTTTTACTTCTTTCACTCAGTTGAGCCCTGCACAGAAGAATACCTGCTTGCCTTGATTGGTGTGTCTGCAGCTACGATCGTATTATTGATAGTCTTAATCGCTGTCTGTCTGACACTCCATTGGCGAACACGGTGAGTCACTCAGACTGACTTATTGAATTTGAAAAATATCAAAACGAGAAAATGAAGTTAAGGGATTGAAAACGCCGCATTTATATGAAAACAAATCAGGCCAAGATAAATGTTGACATAGATTTTACAACAGAAATCTTAGATGGCGTTATATTTGAAACGGCCTTTAAGGCAGCGAAGCTAGTACATTCGCACTAGTGTTGCAATATAATACCATAAGCTGATTATTGACGAAAAGACAATAGTACTTAGAGTTTGCTCTGGGTTTCAAAACGGTTGCTTTACGGCAAATATAAATGCAGTGGGAGAGATATACCTCTAGTGAGCGAGAATAGCGATATATCTTTGCCAGTCTAAATACCCATGGGCCAAGAGGTACAAGAAACGAAGCAACAATATTTGAATATGTTACTTTTAATGATTTATAAGAGGCTTCATGAGAGTTTTACATGATTTTGGTGCAAGCAAAACATGTTTTGTATGACAGGGTACCCAGGTCATCATGTTAAAGTGATGAGATCTACACAAAGGTCACGAATAAAATTGCAATATTTAGACCTTGGTATCTCAGTGTTTTAATAATTATTTCTGCATATATAGGTGAAAAAAATCAATTAAATCTCCATATAATTCAAAATCATTTGGAGAGTAACGTTTCAGAAATCTACGCTTATACAGGAAATTAATGTGCGATAGTTTTCGTCGGTTTCCCACATCTTTGAGGGCTGAACTTATCATCACGATATCAGTCAATGTGAGCAGAATAAGTTCAAATGTTACAGTATGTTTTCACAATATTTATCTGAAAAAGTATGAAGAACGGAAAAAAGGGATCTTTCTGTCCGCATTGCTTGTCTGCTCTTTCCTATCTAAAACATAATTACAAGGAAAATTAACAATAAATGCACTTTTACGTAGGCATCCACTTTAAACTTTAGACAAAATTTGTAGGGATCTCTTGGTTTGCAGTGGCAAAGATAACGGAGCGAAGACATTATCAAAGTCGGCGAAGTTATCAGAAGCAGATGAGGTGCAATCGGTAAGTTTCGATATATTGTCCATGTATTGCAACAGTTTACCGATCACGCATGCGTTGCAATGTTTCTTCCTACTTCTATCGTATTTTTTATTGTTCTTTGGTCGGAGGCCCGCCAAACATTTCTTCGTGTAGAACGCTGGATTGGTTTTTATCAATTAGATTTTAAGAAAGTATTACTTGAGACTGCGATTGCAAGTGTTTTATTTCCGCTGGTCGGTCAGTATTTTACCGTATTTGTTTTAACTTGTTGCAGTTTTCATCCTCTGCCTGTTAACAAGTATTGTATCTCCCGCTGGTCGACAAATATTTTACTGTTTTCATTTTCACTTGCTTCAGTTTTATCCCTCTTTTGAGGTCGATTGTAATTACTTGAACCTCTGTTAATAAAAATGATGATTCCAGACATAAAAAGCATTCATAAAAACTGGCTCCCTGTATGCATTTGTAAGATTTATTCCAGTACTAGTCCAACTATATAATTTGAGAAACAGAGTTTCCTTCATCCGACTTTGAAGCTTTCATGGGTCTGAATTACGCATAGTTTACAAAGTTGATAATGAGCAAATATTTTAAAGTTTTTTCTGTGATTTTGTTAGACCTCATTTGATTTTATAGAAACTAGCTCACAAAAAATGCGTCAAGACCCCGTCGTCTTAAAAGTAATGCGTTAGCTTGCAACAAAATGGTCACGATAAAGATCACAATAAAATGCAAAATTAAAGTTATTTTACAATTTTAAGAAATGCGATACAATATCGTCATCGAAAAAACTGACTTTTTAAAATTGCTTGTAAGGAAAAACAAACGTTGGACGACACCATCGCTCTGAACTTGGGTCCTTTGAGAGTAACTTCAGGTATGGCCGTAATGATACAGTAATGGTTAACTTTTTGCTATTTTTTTGCAAGTGCACGTTTCGGAAGACAACATAGCGCTATTAGTTCACGACCGACATCACATGAGGATTTACATGTTATTTACCTTCTCTTCAGGTCTGTGAACTGCCACAGAGGCCAGACTGGATGTTGATGAAAACTCTCCCTGAGTCTGAAAATGGGAAGTTCCTTAAATCGGACCCCACCGAGGAAATATTCACGAACAAATACATTGAGATGTCGATACACCCCCGAGCTGCTGATTATCAGCAGGTTGAGGGCGCACAACCGGAGTCCGGTGTCTATGAAACAACTGTGCAAGACAACACTGACGTTGATGATGACTACCTACGACCTGTACACGCACAAGGCACTATGCCATGGTTACCAGACGTTGACTATGATTGACGATTACACCATGCAATGGCAAGGCGCCACCAAATAGCTCTCATACGACAAGACGAGCACCACCATAAACAATTACACTATCTCTTTATGTTTGTAACTTGCGTACCAAAATATTTTGCAATTCTTCATGACTATGAGCCAAGTCTGGCATCCAATATCAAAGTTATTGATTATTTTAAATACCTAAACTTAAAGCGTAATCATTACGGGTTAATTTCATTCTTTTCTGTTCAAACGTATGATATCAGGATAGTGTTACTTCGTCTTGACCATTAAAAGGCCAAAGGTCAAGACCTTATCCACCAGTTATAATTTATCTGTACCTGTGATTACATTTACAATCCTCTCAAACACATCAAATCTATTGTTTTCAGTCAGTATTCTTCTTCCGATCTAAATATCTCAAAAATTAACAGTGTCCATGAAAAATGATCTGAAATCGATTGTGAAAATTACAAAACCATATAATTTTATCTGTTTTTTAATCAGCTTATTGAAACCATCATCAACAAGCAACTTTGTTACTTTCTAACAAAATGTGAATTTTCTCTTCGAAATGCAACATCGGTTCACTGAAAAAAGTGTTAAACTTTCTCTTGCCAATATTGTAGCTAACTTAACGTATAAGATTATCAATGATTTCTCAAGTTTGTGTGTTTTATTGGCTCAAAGAACGCTTTCAATAATCATGGTACATTTATCATAATACGATTTTTGAGTAAGGGTCTTCCGTTTGATAGGTTTCAGAACTAACAAACCGCAAATTTTTTTAGGCCTTTTAAACTTTAGATACCTCTTTGGCTATATATAAACATCGCTTTACTGTTTGTTTTAAGTTTCCGAGGAACAAAGGTCATTTACCACAGAAACACATCGATGACATGATTTCTATGGCAATTTCCCCTTTCTGGCAGGAAAAAAGATCTGGCTGACGATTGTTACGACCTAAGAGAACCAAAGTTTCTGGACGGGGTGTCGGTCAAACAAAGATCACTCCAAACATCAAATGTTATATAAAAACTTGTATTTAATAAAAATTAACTAATGAATGAAAAATTAAATGCAAGTTATCACAATGACTTTAAACTGAGCGTGACCAGGTAAGTAAAAGTGAACAAAAAACCCCGATAATTATTGTTTCTATACAAATAGAGTACAGACCCGTCGGATATTTGCTCCGGTCTTGAACGCCGTCGAAATTCTGCTATCTAGCAACAGAGTCCGCTATTTCACAAGTCAAACAGATTCGACACAGTCACGAATGTCCGTACACAGTAAGTATTACTTGTGCGACACTTTAGGACGGACTGTGACGTGTCTGACAGCAGTAATACAGTTCTTGAGTCGATTGAAGTAGCAGCGTACAGCGTACAACTCTTACGCCTGGGACGTTTCCTACGTTTCTGACACACACACTCACCAGAATCTTGAGCGTTTTTACGAGAAAAACAGTTCGGCCAGCAAACAACTTGACGTAATTACTTCGTCACCAAACAGTCCAAATTTCGCCGGCAAAGATAACCACTGGGAAGCAGTCGAACCATAGCACTTCTGGAGATAGCACTGCTCTCAGAAGACAAGCGACGTGGCGACACGTATGCTTTTATAGAACCATAAAATAAATTATTCATGAACGCACATGGTCACGCATAAATTATACAAAACAATGTTCACCGGGTCACGCAAAAAGAAAAGGTACACTCACTACATCAGCTTACACTAGAAGACATCGTAGCACGATGTAGAATAGGGTCACTCACAATTTTCATAGGAGTTCTTTTACAGCATTGGGTTGGCAACAACTGGTAGGTGAATTTGCTTATTTCCTACATATAGAAGGTATGTTACTCAGTCTGCTCTACATCTTTTCAGTGACTGCTTTACGTTTCCCAAGAACAAAGCTACAGAAGCTTTCGTGTCTGTATAGTTGTCTCGCTTTTTGTCGCTACAACTGGTTTCGATTGGTTGCAGAAACAGAACGCTCAAAGACGTTGCAATTGCTTAACATTGAAATTTCCATACATTAGCGAATGACCTTTTGAAAAGCCAGAAGAAAATCCAACACAAGCTCAATTTAACACAAGATATGGGGATCATCCTCTTGAGTATG
Source organism: Ptychodera flava (assembly GCA_001465055.1). Classification (NCBI taxonomy): domain Eukaryota; kingdom Metazoa; phylum Hemichordata; class Enteropneusta; family Ptychoderidae; genus Ptychodera; species Ptychodera flava. The sequence goes on along the minus strand of LD343960.1, from coordinate 95,839 downwards.
AACATTTTTGTATTCTAGACTTCCTTTGCGTTTGGATTGCTCATAATTTAATATAGCAGTTACTATATTAGGTTGATCTACAGTAAGCTGTCACAACATCTCCAAGTAAGATACTGACATTTACTAAGTTGCTATAACTTGAAGTCTGTAGAGTGTTACAAAGCTGGTATACCGATTATACGCATTTAATGGACTCCATAAACTAGACTATCAATTACCCATGATATCAATTAAATTGATGTTTCTTGAAGACATGTAACTTCCGAATACTTTTAATGTATGCAGTTAAACTTACCTTTCTCTTTTCTTAACTTCAATGATATAAGTCGGTTCCCATATCTACTGGACTTTAAGATATGACATTTCAGTGCTATCCAATGTTGACAATATTCTGTCAAAATATGTTTATTGGCACAAACTCATAATTTGTTACACGAAATAAACGTCTTTTGAATAACAACTTGTATTGTGAAGGTTTTTGGCAACCATATACGGTAATTTGATATGGTCATTGGGACAGGAAAAATATCTGATTCATGAAATACAACTGATACGATTGACCCGCAATTCACGGCGTTTCAATGTGACGTCGTCGGGCAAATTGCTCTGAATCATAATTTAACAACACATAAACTTTTGAATTCCCTTTTCAATGTCATGTACATACGTATACCAATATTTTCTTTTCACCTTCTCAAACTTGCTGATCACTTGCAACACAAATATCCATCCAATATTTATCTCTTTTCACTTCGATGTATTAAAAATATTCACAGCGTCAGCGCCATGTAGTACCATTAGCATTGTTATCATCACCAATGTCATCATCAGCATCATTATCAATCACTACCATTACCATCATGATTACGATCACCGTGGTCATGATGATTATGGTTGTGGTTGGGATCATCATCATCATCATCATCATCATCATCATCATCATTATCGTTGTGATCTTTGCCGTCGTCATTATCATCATAATGGTGCAGCGGTAGCAAAAAAGTATTTAATCAATGTCTCAAATGGTCAGGCGGTGATATCAGTGTCTACACACTTGCATACACCCATGGATTTGGCAATGGACGGCTATTGTCTGCCCCCTCCCTTACACATGAAGCAAGAAATCTCTCTTGTACTTTTAATGAAACCTTGCATTCTGATGATGAACGGTTTTAATGTTTCTTAATGAAATTATAGTTATCACAATACTATCTTATTACCATTTAATTAAAAAAATGCAATGTATCCACGTAGTGTATGTCAAAACTGTTTTGAGCGGTCTCGACACACACCGAAGGTGAATGGTATGAGTTGTCTGTCGCTGGTTATTCGTCGTTAGAAGTCATGGAAAATGCATATTTGTTATCGTGCTGCAATGGACTAAAAAGCATATTCGATTCCGCTGACGAGATATGCCATGACCTAGAGTGAAATAACAAAGAGACAAAAATGTTGAAGAGATTGCTCTTCACACATTCCATATATACATGCTACCGCTTCGATAAGACTAGATATCACTTCATGGGCTTTCCTGGGACAGTAAGTATAAAATCAGTTTGTTACCAAGACAAAATGGTGGCCTTATCTACGTAAAATAAATTTCTTCGTATAAAATATTCGGTACAAGGTTTCAATGAGCATTTAGTGTCAGCTCCAGCGACTATTCACTTTCGCCTTCTGATGACTTGCACAGGTCAAAGTTATTTGCTCTTCAAAAATAGGAACAGAAAAAGCCATAGCAAACTGATAACAGGTGTAAAAGGTGTGTCATAATCATGGTGATGTACGTGGACACTTGGTGTGAGATCCACGTTTTAGAAGGTCATCACCTTTGCATGGCAATTTTCATTGACACCTGATATGCAAACGGTATTCTACCGTCACAATCAAACAACGATACGCATGTTGACGGGTATACAAGCAAATTGAATGTTTTGTCATGCCAGTCACATTGCGTCACAACATGAAGAGGAGAAATAATGTTGTTTTCCTTTAGCTGCGCCCTGACACAAGTAATACTATCAAATAAAATTGCGTCACCTTCAGCCCAACCCTGCAACAACTCTTTCAGGTTGACTGTATGTCAAGCAATAAAATAGAGTAGGTCTTAAGGGAACGTCGTAAAATGTCACCAAAAGGAATCTCTTTGTCTTCTCACTCAAAATGTAAGTTAGTGTGAGTGCGAATGTTGATGCCGTCCATAGAATTAATCAC
>LD343960.1:74305-89085 GCA_001465055.1 Ptychodera flava | reverse complement strand
AATGCCGAAGTAAGAATTTGCCGCGATCAAAAAAAAAAAAAAATTCCAAATATGCCAAAGTAGAAGCGGCGATTCCGATGAACAATTTATTTTTTCTTCCTGGCCTTAGCACGTTTTATCCACTGTACATTGCATCCATACATATTAAGCTCTTTAAACCTTACCTATTATGTTTATTTTGCTGGTTTATATCCCAGGTGATTTCAACAATGGTGAAACTAGCAAAGATATTAACGTAATTCATATCTATGACAGTCACTTTGATTCATTATGATCAAGGTGATTTCAATCAAATGAAATTACGAGATATATACACTTTCCTATCGTAATGTACTCGCCAAAGCAACTGAACCTCAATGCTCCGTCTCGAAAGTGAAATGCTTAAACTTTGGCTCCAAATTTCTTCCAGGAAACAACCCATTCAAAACAAAGAATAAACACCAGGGGCCATAGCGCAAAATGTGGTACTAGAAAAACAAAATTATTCAAAATTACCGACACTTGAAATTCAAAATGGCCACAATGCCTGCGTTCGATCTATGAGGAAATTAAAGAAAAAAAAGACAGAACAAATGTCATGTACTCCAAGGGCTGAAAAACCGGACCATACAAGCAGAAGACTAGAAAATTATTTCATATAATAATTTAGTCACGATATCTGTCCCATAAGCGCATTGGTTCTACCTAACCAATAAAGAGAAAAATCAACCGAGTCAAGGATTCCCTTACACACATTGACTGGCCATGAGAGTAAAAACATATTTTTGTTTCCATAGGGTTTGAGAGTCACCCTTGACAGCCTCTTTCAAGAGGCTGTAGGTCGAGTGAAACAGGCTAGTGTTGGCTACTCTAAAACTCTCGGGAAAACAAACGTTTGCTGGTACCTGAATATGGCCAGTCAATACATGTTTTGTAACACACCTCATCCAATTTCTCGTCGAAAATTCTAGAAGTTTCTCAGTTATTATTTACTCGTCTCGGTCGCAGACGACACCGCTATCTTCTTTATGCCTCCTAGTTTGTGCGCTTGCGTGGACGGCACTGTCAAACTTCCCGTGTAAACAGTTACGAACTGTTAACCGGTTAACAGTTTTGTTAACGGGTAGCTTTACTCTTTGCATAACGAGTTGTGTTTTGTACTTATTCATCTGCATGCTTTTACTCCTTTCACTCAGTGGAACCCTGTACAGAAGAATATCTGCTTGCCTTAATTAGTGTGTCGGCAGCTACGATTGTATTACTGATCGTCTTGATCGCTGTCTGTCTGAAACTCTTTTGGTGAACACGGTGAGTCACTCAGACTGGAAAAATTGCAAAACGAGAAAATGTAGTTAAATGATTAAAAGAACCACATTTACATATAAACAAACCAGACCGAGATAAATGCTGTCATGATTCTTAAAATGACAAGAGAAATCTTATATTACAATACCTTTGAAACAGTCTTTAAGCAAGCGACGTTAGATAAAAAATCCATATTTTTACGTTTTGATAAAGTAACACAAGTGTTCCGATATAATTACATAGGCTGATTATTGACCAAAAAGCCTACTGTGCTTTGTTCAAAAATGGATTCCGAAACGGTTGCTCTACGGCGAATGTAAATGCAATGGGAGAGCATTCAGTGGGCGAAAAAGGCGATATATCTTTGTCAGTCTCAATACCAATGGCATGGGTCAAGATGTACGAGAAACAAAATTACAGTATTCGAATACATTTATTTTCCATGATGTATGAGACTTCATGAGAGTTTTTCGAGACTTCGGTGCGAGACAATGATGTTACTTGTGAGAGGGCACCCAGGACATTATGTGAAAGTGATGAGAACAACATAAAAGTCACTTTTTGAAAATATATCTTTCTGCATATCCAATACTTGGAGATAAAAATCAATTACGTCTTCATATTTGTAGAGTAACGTTTCGGAAAGCTACGCTTAAAGGAAATAAATGTGCGGCAGTCCTATTAGGCTTCCTTCATCTTTGAGAGTTTAAATTTGTCATTATGATATCAGTCAATGTGAGTTGCATAAGTTCAAAGGTTACAGAATATTTTGCACGATTTATCTTAAAAAAAGTATGTAAGATGGAAAAAAACGATTTTTCTCATCGCATTACTTCTAAGCTGTACCAAATATAATGAACAATAGAATATTTTAGATTTTTGAGTACATGTAGGCATCGACTTTTAACTTTTGAAAAATGTGAACGATCTCTTAGGGTTTTTATCTTTGTTTTCATAATGGTTTACATCGACTTAACTAAACAAAAGCAAGGAGAAAAGTGAAAAATCTGATAAATAACATTAGAGATGTAATTTTTTTTGAAATCTTTAATCTTTCTGGGTCATTACATACTTCCTTATCTTTTTTTTTAATTTTATCTTTGCATCTATTGGTTTGCAGAGGCCATGATAACAGAGCGATCAAATTATCAAAGTCTGCGAAGTTATCAGAAGCAGATGATGTGCAATCGGTGAGTTTCGAGATATTTTTCATGTATAGAAACAGTTTACCGGTAACGCATGCGTTTGAATGTTACAGTTTTCGTCATTTTTCTATCATTGTGTTTGATATTATTCCATGATCAGAAACCCGCTGAACGTTCGTTCGTTTCGAACGCTTGATAGGTTTCTCCCTGTATGATTTCAGAAAAAAAAACAGTAGTTAAACCTCTGTTAAGGTAGAATCTTTCAACCATTCTCTTTCAAAATCAAGAATAAAAATCGGGGTCACCATGCAAATTGTGGTACTAGAGAAACAGATTACACAAGATTTAGCGATGTTTGTAATTGAAAATGGCCATCATCCCTGTGTTAACTCTATGGAGAGCAATAAAATGTTTGATTTTCATAAAACAAAGACGGTTACAGTTTTTCTTACTCAAAGAGTGGGTTTCAAACAATATACTCTTCAATACCTCATTTGAGTTTTATAGAAACTAGCTTACAAAACGGAGTCAAAAATACAAGGCTGAGAAATAAGTAATGCCTATTTTAAAAATCTACTTAAAGCCCATGCTGAAACTTCCGATATATATTCCTGTTCCCAAGGTTTGCTGTTTGTTGTTTTTAAATTTATGCCACATATTAGCACGTAACAAAATGGTCACAATAAAAATTACTAAAGAACAATGTTACTTTAATAATCTTACCAAATAAATTCAATACAATATTGTTATTGTATCAAAGCATTATCGTGCATTCAAAATATTATCCTTTCTAAAACAATTTGTCAAGAAAAACTTCGCACGACACCATCGCTTTGAATATATTGTAGTCCTTTGAGAGTATTTTACTTTAGGATGACTATGGTACACTTTTGCTTAATTTTCTGCTTTTTGCAAGCACACGTTTTTGAAGACAACTGAACATAGCGCTATCTCAGTTCACGACTGACATCATATAAAGATTTGAATATTGTTCACCTTCTCTACAGGTCTGTGAACTGCCACAGAGGCCAAACTGGATGTTGATGAAAATCTCCCTGAGTCTGAAAATGGGAAGTTCCTTAAATCAGACCCCGCTGAGGAAAGATTCACGAACAAATATATTGAGCTGTCGATACACCCGCGAGCTGCTGACTATAAGCCGGTTGAGGGCGCACAAACAGAGGCTGGCGTCTATTCAACTGTGCAAGACAACAGTGACGAGGACGATGACTATCTGCAACCTACACACATACAAGACACTATACCGTAGTTACCAGAAGATAGCATCCATGACGATTGAAACCATGCAATGACAAATCGCGACAACCAGATCTCATGTATTGCCAAAATTACTTACCTTAATTTAAAATGTTTCTCAACTCGAGTTTGAAAATTACAGACCAGTCTAATTTCTATTTATTTTAATGAGCTCATTGAAACTATCATCAACCAGCACCTTTGTTCCTTTCTTGAAAAATATAAATGTTTAGTTAGAAATACAATATGGGTTTATGGAAAAAGGGACAGTGTTTAACTCTCTCTTGCCGACATTGTGGCCAACTTAACCAATAAGATTACAAATCGTTTCTCAAGTTCATAACTTAGGAAGATTTTCAATAATCATGATATATTTTTTACAAGCCACAGAAGTTTTCGTATCCGTCTGTTCGTCTGTCTTCTCGTTGTCTGTCGTTACGGCTGGTGTCGATTGTGTGCAGAAATAGTCCAAAGAAAATTACAAGCTCAAAGGTACGAGTATCGGCTTGATTGCATTTCATTCTAAAAATAAAAAGCTTCGTGAAAAATGAAAAGATTAAAGTAATATTCAAGAATTGTCTAATATAACTATGAAAATCAAAGTTATTTGCCTTCGTGCATGAGTTTCTCCATTTAGTCATATAGAATACATATATGAGCGGGATACATTATGTATCCGTGTACCTCCCATCTGCATCAAACAGACCTCAACTTAAAAATTTAGGACCGCTCCTTCCTATTAAAAGATTGAGTTTCAGCCAGGATCCGATAAAATTTCTGCTTTCTTCTCCTCTCATATACTGGGATTAATGTTTTCTGTAACCTTATGATGCAATATTTGTGTTTTTGTTGATTTGCTGCAAGACATACTCATGCGATTGAACCCTCTACTAAGTTTAAGACAAGATCAGGGAATCGTCTTCTTGAGTATGGACATTTTTATATTCTACACTTCCTCCGAATTTGGTTTGCTCACAATTAAATACAGCACTTAGGCCTACTGTATTAGGCTGGTCTACAGTACGCTGGTCGCAACGTGTCCAAGTAAAATACTGACATTTATTAGGTTTCTATAACTCGAAGTTATCATAACACTATTTGTTAGCTCATAAAATATAATTAATATTTTTAGAAAAATCTTAATGCTAGTCTGTTCCATGCTGCTCTGACAGATCGTTCGTACAATTGCAATAAGTTTTATTGTTCAGAAACATACCTGTAAGTTATCTTAGCAAGATATAATGTCAACTTTTAGCGTAGAAACATTATCCTGGTGTCTTGTATTTATAACAAGGTAAAATATGATTTACAATTACTTGAAATTATACAGACATTGATATCCAGGTATTCATATGCATGTTTGAAGGGGCATACAGTTTTATACCAGTTTGTCATTCTTTCGGTCTCAAATGTTTACCATTTGATTATTCGCCCTATCCATATCTAATAAGCTGCCAATCATGTCCTTTCGCAAAAAGCAGTTGCGTGAAAGCGTCTGTACACTTAATGGAAAATACGTAAATGCATTTTACTGATACAGTGACAGATGGGGGACAAGGCTTACAGATGCTTACAGATTTTGTTTGACGTTTACATACTGTGAAATTTTATTGTGCCAGTTAATTTACTTGATGAACATAACTCCCTAGTATCGACGTTATAATGATACCGATCTATATTAAAGGTCAGGATGTAATATTGTAAAAATAAGATTTCATGAATATGTTGTAAAACAAGTCATTCTTTAAAGCAGTCAATTAAAGGTTATTTGATATTGTCGGAAGTTGCAGGCTATAGGGAAATCATAATGCAAACTTATATGGCTTTATTGGTTCTTTCGACCCATTCCTTCGTCTCAGTGTCTTATAAATGATATTGTCTATACAAACGATGCACTTCGTACTTCCTACAAGAAATTGGTCATGTGTTACCAGTAAATGGCTTCTTTACTGATTAGCGTAAGATTGAGAACCTTGCCTACAAAACAGTTGATGAGTAGGGTGTAATTCAAATTTCGCTTCGGCTTACTTTGTAAAGTCTTTTTAAACAAGTGTAAGGAATTATTTATATTCATGATTTGTATGTTCTTTGTAATTGTCCTTTGCGTTAATTTTGTGTTTGTCTGCATTTTATGTATTTTTATGTTTTGCGGAGTCTGTAATTGGGAATTTACCCCTGTTGGTTATCCGAATAAATAAATAAATAAAGAGCGATAGAGGGCGCAACGGGTATTACACAGTGAGCTTCGAAACCAAAGAGCGGTGCACAGGTTAGATGATTGCTCTTTTGACAAAATAACTAAGACTTTTTGAAGCATCTGTTCTCTTTGACTGATTCCTGACTGATACTTATCAGATGACTTTTTTCGTATAAAAAACTTGTTATTGATGACTTTTTTCTGAATTCTAGGCTCGGCAGTTCTCGTAAAACCTTTTGTTGTAAAAAAATAGTTTTCTCCGACTTGACACTGAGCATGGACGGTCATTACGTCATCAGTCCCCAAGAGAATAGCATTGGATCGAAACCGCAGGAAATGGAATTTAAATTCTGTATGGAAATATATGATACGACAATACACACATGAGTTCGATTTTTGTGAAAAGATTTTTTCACAAATATTTTTGTTGTAGCTTTTTCAAACGACAACCCACTTTTGAAACTTATTTTCATTACGTCTTGACATACTGTGGTTTGGCCAAAAAACAGCGAAAGACATTTACAAGTGAAGCTAGGCATACAAAAATAAATTATTATGAAGTGGTAATTAGAAAATGAAATAATTATATTCATTTAAGACCACGTAACCTCCTAATAAAAGTATCATGATGTGGCTTAATTCTCTTTTCTCGTTGAGGATTTCAGTCATAAAATAAGTCACATAAAGATGAAACTATAGACGTGCTTAATTTTTGAGTTTGCATGGTCATGTGATACCTTTCTTCCAGCACTGTAATTTCACTAATTGTTCTAAACAGAAATTTATGAAAATAATCCGAACTAATAATATTCAGACACTGCATACGTAACTCTATAGCAAATGTGTGCTCCGTCCAGGGTGTCGCTGACTTAGAGTTTGGCTTCGACAGAGCTAAAATTCCTCTAAAATATCGAAGATCAGTGAGTGAAAAGTGCACTTATAGATAGAAATCATTGTAAGAGTATTGAATACGATTTTCTTCTTGTGATCTTCACCCATAATTTTTTAAAGTACATGTAGGTTATTTGGATCATTCCTACTTATTGGGAGGCCAAGATGAAAAGACGATGTTGGTGTACTGAATTATGACACGTGTACGTGTATGAAACGGTATTTTAAATATACACTGCAACAAAAATAACAACGTTAAGTGGGCTTTACTGTATTCAACATTGATTTCTCTTTAGAAGAAGCCTTCTTACAGTGACTCTTTCCTCCGCCAGCTGAAGAGTGAAGTTGGTCAAAGAATGTTTGTTATAGTTGTTAACCCAATCAGATTTATTAAATAATGAAATAGGGAACATCACATGACTTTGCATATTTACTAAAACGGCAAAAAGGCTTAGGAACCACAAGACTACGCAATATCTTATTATTGAACATCACATCAACATTGTAAATTGTCGTATTTGATACATTTTGCACGAAACAATGAGGTCATATATTTACAACACTACACTAAAATATCCTTTCTCAAAAATGGCGAGTAAACCTAGGTTAATATTATCATCAATACGTAAGTTGGTTCAGGTATTGAATTTTGCTTATATTTACCTACAGGGTGATGCTTGCAGTTTGACAATACATAATATTCGTTTCATTTTAAATAAACAGTTACAAATATCCCAAATCTTTAAAAAGTAAAGGCCCTTTTAAAGTTTTCTCGGTATTTTTCGCTGACCATTTTATACAACCAAGGATTTACGGCAGAATTAACGACAATTAATGTAGATGATATCATATCAAATACAAACAACGCTTCATTTTCAGTATATCTTAATATTCCCCACAGATAGAGAATTCTCCAGGCCAAGAGGACAGATGTTGGCAGAATGCAGACGTAGAAAACAACTGTATTCGCAATGGTAACTCGTACGACTTGGATACTTTCTTTTCGGATTGTCTGGTCAACGGTTGCAGGGGAAACCGACTTTGCTCTTCTTGACATTTCTCTCATGATTTTTGTATACATAATGGCGGTGACACCTAAACCAAAGATTAGAAGTATGTTGAACAATATGTAATATACAGTTTGTATGACCAAGGTCTTTGCGTGATGAAGAGACAGTCCAATGCAAAATACGACACTTTGAGACGCGAAGCAAACACTTACAATCCATGACAGTAGAATCGTTTTCAAACACCTAGTGGTCGTGTTGATTGCATGAGATTTCAATGGATGACATATCGCGAGGTAGCGTTCAATGCTAATGACTGTTATCATGGTCCAAGATTCAACCTCACTCAGGATTTCTGGAGTTAAGGAGAGAGAACACGTGAATGCCGCGACGACAGTGATGCCTCCATATTCTAGCGTTGTGTTGACTAGTCGCATGATAAGGTGCAGTGTATCAGCGATACAGAGGTTCAGTAGGTAATAGTTAGTGATAGTTCTCATTTCTGCGACTCGCACCATAACAAACATGAAGCTTGCATTGCCAAATAATCCCACCAGAGATATTGCAACAATGACGATGAGGTACAATTGTTCACCGACCGATAGTTTCACATCCGTAACTCTGGTAACATGGTCAGTCAAGGAGTCGTTGAAGTATATCTCGCTTGAATTATTTGTGGCGTTATGGCTCAGTATTGCGTCCATGTTTTCATTCATGTGATCGGAAGAAATCGGACAGAAGTGCAATTCAGATCTGTAAAGCATAAACAAATTGTAATACTGGCAGGTAAAACACTGAGTATGAAGGAATAAATTGAAAGAATGTGAAATTGCGAAGTAGTTATTTCAATTGCTTATGTTTGTGTAATACAGTTGAAACATCAGAATGGCATTTCAGATTGTTCGAATACAATGATTGACGAATACAATGAATTTGATTTATACCCTTGGAAGATGTTCATTCCATTCAGTACAGTAGAAATTGCACTTTGAATATATGTAACTCTTCGTGTTTTTGCTATTTCAAATGCAGATATAGACTTTCATGAAACTAAAAGATTGGCAACTTATACGTTTTACTTACTTTTAAGTTGACAGAACAGGCTAATGCGTGAGGGGAAGTGAGCTCAACATAAGCCAGATATATTAACACTCGAGCACTTTGGACAAGCTGCGTTTACCAACGGGCCCTGTTGACAGTCCTCAAGCTAAATCCAAGATTGAACTTTTAAGGCGAGATTTACAAGCCTAATAATAAAATGATGTACAACCGTGACATGCCGATTTCAATGATCGATTCGTATCTAATACGAACCTTCATATTGGCATACTGTTTCCTTCTGTATATTAGGAATTCGACCTTGTATAGGACGTGAGACGAAATACACCTCCTAGGGCATTATAGAATCCATGCACGTGATCTGTGTAACTTCACGCAAACAGAGTAATTGTAAACAATTCAACCTAAAAGAATGGCATTATCACTGAATCATTAAATGTATAGGGTTTAGAAATTATCGATGACAACACCATTACCTGGTCTCGGTATAGGGTCTGTCGTCATTTACAAATAGATTTAATATAGAACTATTTGTGTTGTGTCAGCCATTTGTGTTATTTCATTTACGTATTGCGTATTATTGATCTGATCGAAATATCAATTGACGCTATTGTGTGTGTTTATGCATATAAACCTATTCCAGAGACATAAAAAAATTCAAAGCATTATCGGCTCACAAAAAACATAACAGTCAGTTCTTATAAAAATGTGACATTTCAATTTCGAATTTAATTTAATCTCGCATTTTTGCCGACGGTGAGAGTTTAATATGACAAAACAAATTGACAAATATATGAATCTAACTACACAATTTTTATAAACCTTTTGTGCCAGATGGACATGAAGCCCCAAATGGAATGAAGTGATATCTACAAAGAGTATAACAAAATGAATTTTTCCTTTGTAAGTCGTGTAAATTCATTTTATTTATCATAGTACTTAGAGCTCCGGGGCATGAACTGTAATCCCGTACTTTGCCAATTTTTTGTATACCAGTGTTACTAAATGGACACAAATGTTTGAATATGACACTGTTAAAATGTGCATTATAATAAATAATGCAATGATTGGGTGCTCCCAATTGAACGAAAACATAATATATCACCTTGTTTGGCAACAAAAATTAGTAAGATGAAATGAACAGAAGCATGAGTTATCAGCGCACGCAGTGTCTGCCGAATTTCATATGCGGCAAAACCCTATCATCGCATCATGCAATTTCTTGTTCGATCATGTTAACATGCAAATTTACCGCGACGGTCTGCGCACTCAACTTTTACATGACAGATTTTCCAATAAGATCTAGGCGTGGTCCATGGTACTGATATAGGCAAGATCGATGCAACGGGCAACGTTTATGAATATATAAGGATTTACTTTGCAAGTTTTCCAATACATTGATGACAGGTGATAAATGCCATCATTGACTCAAATGTCATTTTAGAACAATACATCCATTTAAAAGAAGAGTAAGTTGTCATGTTATTTTACATAAACTCAATGAAACAACTATAGGGTAAGTTTTTCACTGGAAAGTTGTATGAAAACGAGAAAGAATGATCAAAAGAATGTGTCGAATTCAGAATTTTTTCTATATTTTTTCTATTTTTATATGTTTTATATTTTTAAAAGTAAGGACATTTCCTTAAAACTGATAAATGATATATACATCGCTAGTAATCTCAATCCCTCATCCCATTCGATGCTCTGTTGCGGATTACTGACCTAATTATCGTCGCTCATAGATCAAGTCGCCGATAACCATTTTGCACAAATGGTGATTTCCAACTTACAAGAAAATTTGTAACCTATGATTACAACAGAAATAAAAAAATAATGAAGGATTCCATTGTTATCAACTCCATGCAACAAGACATTTCATAGGCTCGATTAACCAGCCCGGAAAAGTCACTGCAATTTTTCCATCGTCGACTGTGTCAATAACTCCAGCCAAGATCCAACGGCAAGCCTCATGAACTGCTTCGACCATTTCCCCGCACTGATGCGTAAGAGTGGCCGTACTGATACAATAGAGGTTTCTGGCTAGCAATTCATGTGATATATTGGAGATATCACAGGATAGGGCACCACAGCCCTTGGAAGTACAAAACTAGCACATTTTAAATTTTACCTTTGATAGCTTCTGCATAAAAATCTGTACATATGGAAGAAACATTGCGCGCTGTTCTGGTCACATTTGCATATGTTCATACGCGTTACTGAAGTGAAGTGTCCAAAAATAGGAAGCTGAATGAAAATGAAGGAAGAACGGTATTTTATTTCGTCATATTTCTAAAACTTTTAAGAGTCTAAATTAAAAAAAATCCAGATAACTTGGTGTTGAAAAATGGGGAATTCATTTTTTTCCAGACAACATAGTTCCATGTGCAAGCATATGTATGTGCCCGTGGTATTGAATGAGTCGTCACAGACCTGACGTTCCTGTCATAGCACCAGCTGGATAAGATAAACGTAACAATGGAACATTAACACCTTTGGGGATTAAAAGTCTTCTGTTTGTCACCCGAGTGGAACAGACAAGACCCAGGTTTCAGTTACCATGCAAGTTAATGCATACTTTCCCTAATGGTTTCACTTCAACCATTTCTTTCTTAGGGTTATGTATCTTTATTGCTGCGACCAAAGTTGACGAAACTTGCTATGTACATGGGATTTACTATAGTACAACATATAATAAGCATTTTTACTTCAGCCAATTCCTAATTTGAAAACTGAATGAACTTCCCTAATCGGGGTTGTATACATTGATCGTCTTGACAAAAGATGACGTAACGTGCTATGTGCATAGAAGCTACTGTAATACAACATTATTGAAAGTCACTGAGCATTTTTACTTCGGCCAATTTAATATTTAATGAACTTTTCTAATTAGGGATACACCTGAATCTTCTTGACCAAAGTTGATGAAACGTGCTATGTACATGGAAGTTACTATGATACAACATCATTGAAAGTCATCAAGTATTTTTATCTTATTGCTAATTTGCATATTAAACGGACTTTCCTTATCAGGGATATATATCTGAATTGACATGACCAAAGTTGAAGATACTTGTAAATTGCATTTTAACAAACTTTCGCAGTTATGGATATAAGACTGGAAGGACCCTGAAAAAAGTGTATGAAACTTGCTGTGTATATTGATATATTGATTGATAAGTATGTGTTATAAGTGAAAGATATTTGGCATAATGATCTTCACACTTTGACATGTATAGCTTGAAGGACTTGATTAAAGTCAATTACACTTGCTACATAAAGTGGTAATACATTGACAGCACTCAAAGAAACTTAGTATGTTATTTTAGCTAATTACATATTTATATAGTTAATGATCTTGGACTTAATCTGTGGTGAATATTTTTCACGATGTTGATCATAACACTTTCGATGAAGTTGCAAACATATGGCAAAAAGTTAACAGACAACTGCAATATTTACTTAAACACGGGAGCACAGTTTCAGTTGACATCTGGTTTTAAATATACAACTAATGTCAAGCAATTTCGTTTAACACAATATGTGATTGACACTTACCCTGATTCATGATGTTTTAAGGGGATTTGGTTTTTGCAAATCATGAATGCAGTTTTGTATAACAGATTCACGGTTGTTCATATTCTATGACATTAACCTCTTCCACTATCAAATACAATGGCTGAATAAATACTTTGAGGTTTATTTTCATTGTAATGACAATTGTTATCTGCCAATGATATATAAACTGTCTTCTTGATCAACTTGGTCAGTAATATCTCCGCTTGTAATTTTTTAATCCCCGTCTGATCAGTGAAACCCATTTACTTTAATCAACGCCGAAACACACACGCCTACATTTAGGTTAATATTGGTTATATTGTCCACTACAAATTGCGAACAAAACACTTAAATATTCCCGTTGCCAATTGTTTATCTATGTGGTTCGTAAAACAGTAAATTGCATCAATAAAGAGGGCAATGCAATGAACATAACTCATGCAGAGAACAGTTTATTTGTCATAGAAACAACATGGCTATCAAGCTATAAACAGAAGCACACATAACTGGTTTCACGTAGCATAGTCTTTAACCGGACTCGTACTTTGAACGTAATTGTTCAGTGTCTTGTAAAAGAGAGGAAAATAATAACATAAAGTATCCATCTACAGCAGAATTACCTAATCTATGTTCACTCTAGACCTTATTCATACGTAGTTAATCTGCTTGAAAGTGAAAATAGGCAGCATATCGTTCACGCTCATTTTTGAATGGCAGTTAAGTACTTATCAAGAACAGTATTACAGTAATCATCAACACAAAACTTGCTGACGGTAGGCGATATACATTTATACACCTTTAACGTTCTAAGATGACTGCTTGAGAGAGCGTTTTCATTGTATGAAGAGATGAGAGATAAAGAATGGCATTGAAAATTTTAAGTTAAACACAATTTTATTCCACACACAAAAAACTATACAAATACGTCGAGAAGACATTCCCGACTTAATATAACAGTTCATTAGGTAGGTATTTAGTGATCGCCAAATGTCTCTATTTATTGCCGGAAAATTATAAGAAAATAAACATTAAGAGTAAACTGATAAATTCTACAAGATTTTCAACATGAACCTACGCAGACTTAATGTTGACTGCAACGTTTTGTACACATGCAACTCCATCGGTGACAAAAAATAATGGTCACTGTGTATACAATATACACTATGAGCATATATATGTCGAATGAGATACAATACGATGCAACACTAGTAATCAAAATTAAACGTTTGGAGTCTGACCGACGGTATCGCATTTCCACATAATGCATGCTTTTCATCACCCCTTACTGCATTGTGTATTGTTTACAAGAATCAGTCATAATGTAAGGATATTCGCAAAATACCGCGATTTATGTTCGAGTACATCGTACAGCAGAGGTAGAGTCCGAGACGCATAAAGATCCCGGAAGTTTGTGAATAACATTGTTATTATACACCTTTTATTGTCTAACTTTACAAGAAAAGTCAAAACTAAGACTTTTACAGAATGACCCTGTCGTATATTGCCGTTGCACGATCGCATGCAGACGAAGAACGCCTTCAATCAGCCCGCTAAGCATACACAGAATAAAAATTCAAAGAGCGCAGTGCTAGCTCACATAGTTCAGCAGAATTATTTCACTAAATTCAAATGATCAGGACTGGCCATCGCTCACTGAGTGACTTGATGATGGTTAAGTTGCATTTCGGGAAATAATTAGTGAATCTTGTCTGTACGCCCCCGGTGATTACATAAAAATGTTGGGAGATCAAAGCAAAGGTCGAATAGTGTTTTTTTCGGAATGTGCGTCCCAAAATGTTGAATGATTTGTTTGTTGATCGAGTGAATTCTTAACTTGATGGTGCAACAGCATTTTCACTTTTTAAAAATAAAACCCACAGCACATGTATCGGAAATTGTTTGATCTTCAGAAATGTGTATTCTTCGACTCCATTTACTACCAGATTGTGTTAATTATTCCATGTTGTGATGGTGTAGTTTTATGTATAAAAGTACACTTTCAGAGTCAAAGAATAGATTCTTAAAAGGCTTCAGGTGTTCAACAATAACACCAACTCTCTCTCTCTCTCTCTCTCTCTCTCTCTCTCTCTCTCTCTCTCTCTCTCTCTCTGTTGGATCTTCGCATCTTAAAATTCGATTGGCAATAGAAATGCGAACGTCTCCGTAAACAAGACTAGACTTGCCATTTCAAAAAAATATGCGAATATGATATATGTTTCATATAGACCAGAGTGTAGTTTTAAACCAACATGTGTAAAAATGGTATTAAAAATAAGGAAAACAAGGCAGTATTGCTGAAGGCAATGAGTACTTGGGCCGAGATAGAGTAATTTTGAGGACAATATATACTACTATTCAAATATGGTCTTGAATTTCCTCCTG
>LD343960.1:34004-48127 GCA_001465055.1 Ptychodera flava | reverse complement strand
CTTACAGACAATCGATGTTCAACAAAATTGGAATGTTGGCAAACCATAAGTCATTCGTATTTTAATATTACAACGATGGATGACCACAATAACTTGCCTATCTTATACTGGATACCAAAACTCCACAAGACAACTTACAAAGCTAGGTTTATTGCAGGATCTTAAAAGCTTTCAACAGAGTTATCGAAGATACATACTTCTGTTATTTGTACCGTAAAACGGGGACTTCAGGATTGTGATGTTGTCTTTTCTCGGACTGGTATAAATCAAATGTTCATATTAAATACTCGAAGCAACTCTTGAATAATTTGAAATCATGATCTTTTCAAAAATAACATCTGTTAAAACATTCAATTTTTCCACATTGTATACCACAATACCATATGATGAATTGAAAGACTGCTTAAAACATCATCAACCAAACATTTTGTCTACAAAAACGTTTCACGCCATTACAAATATGTAGTAGAAGGGTATAATTCTACACAGTTTGTAAAAATGCAACTAATGCGAAAGTTTTTTACACCGAGAAAAAAATTATCAGTATGCTTGATTTCAAACAGCAAAAGGTCTTTGCAGCTAGACATTTCAACCTTACATTTAGATACATAGACGATGTTATTTCCATTGACAACTCTAAAGTCAGTTACTATCTAGCTATGATTTATCCTCCAGAATCTGAGATTAAAGAAACTATAAGAAACGGCCTTTTCTGCTTCTTATCTTGATATTTTCCTTGGACATTGGACACTAATAGTCACTTTTTTACTAGGCTATATGACAAGAGAGATGATTTCAACTTTAGCAATGTCAATTCCCCACACCTCATCAGTGATATACAACTCACATAAACTTGATATGCAAGAGCATGCAGTTCAGATGATGATGTTGAAGAGAGAGACATAGCCATCTGTCTTGCAAACTGTTAAATTAAGTTTACACCAGAGAAAGAATTGTCTCTACATTCAAACGCTTTTTGGCAGGTATCACAAGCTGGTAGATAAATACAACATTTCTCTTCGACAAATGATCGTTGATGCCATCAGTGACATATTGGGCCTTTGTTGGTGACAACTACCTATTTGACTTACAGATTGATATATGGCGGGTGCCACATGTTGAGCAGGATTCGCTTACTATTTTGGAAACACCTGATATTACTTCTTGGTCTTTTGGCCAGAGGTCCATATATCTTTCTTTCATGACTTTGACTTTGTTATTGGTACCGGTGCTTTCCTGTCTATTCTGTGCTGTTTTGTGTCTATGTTTTTAATTATTGTATTCCGAATTTTGACCTAGTGTTATTGTATTATCAATGGGGATCATTGCCATTTTTTTCCTGCACACCAACGTAGGACAGATTATCAAGATGACATTGCAGATGATGTCGATATTGAAAGACAAAGGTGTCCTCTCCGTTATAGGACGATTATTGGATCACATAATGCAAACATTATACTGTAAATACTAATTATGAAAAAGGATTGGCTTTTGTCCACTGGAAAGTATTTACTACTGACACGTATGAGTCAATATCAAATCAAAGGAAAAAAAATATCAAGGTTCTGTTTCACAATGTTAAAAGGAAACTTGTAGGCGTATAATCCGCCAGCAAACTTGTAGGCGTATAATCCGCCAGCATTGCTTCAAATAAGGTCTTCTTGAAGTTTTTCTTTATTCTTGGAATTGGTAATCTCACCATTGCTTTTCAAATTGTGTTACGTATTACTGCTATGGAGACATTGTTTGATATACACTTCAATTTAATGGATAAACATTCCTATTTCCATCGGTCATTGGGACCACGACTTATTAAATTTCCAAACTTCTAATTTATACAACACAGGATGACGTAAAGTGAATTGGGGAAGTAATAATACTACAATTTCCAATCCGAAAAATCTCAGATACAATAAAATTAGCTTTTTAAAAAAGGGATGGTCCTGGACATTGCGGCGTTACAATAATGTTTTAAGGTAAAATTGAGACTATTACTGCTACGTCTATATGACAACGAATAGACCTTCATCAGTAAGATACATGTCACTCCTGTAATCTACTTCATTCGAATACCTAGTTCAACATCTAAATGCATG
The DNA here is from genome assembly GCA_001465055.1 of Ptychodera flava. Lineage (NCBI taxonomy): Eukaryota > Metazoa > Hemichordata > Enteropneusta > Ptychoderidae > Ptychodera > Ptychodera flava. The sequence continues at coordinate 46,031 of LD343960.1, read as the reverse complement.
TTTAAAACTTTTGCGGTACTTCCCACTCACCATCTTGTACAACCATGCATTTGCCGTAGGATTTATCACTGCAAGTACGTGAGACACATCTTCACAGATAAAACACGTGTCACAATACGCTTTCCATAAACCTTAACGATATAGAGTGCTACCAGTATTGATAATAAACACTGGTAACATGCATGTGAAGAAAACTTCTGAATTTGCAAAAGTTACTCGCAGCAATTGTATACTTTCTTTTCGAATACTTTGGTCAGTTGTTGCTGGTGAAACCGACTTCGCTCTTCATGCCATTTCTCTCATGATTTTAGTATACACAATAACGGTGATAATTAAACCGAGGCCGACATCGGCGTTTGCCTGTCAAGCAACAGGACATTTTTGATAAAACCTTTAAGAAAATCTTGGGCAATGCTGACAACTAGATGTAAACAGGAATGAACAATAAAATGTCAATTTAAATGAAATGACTCGCAAGTATCATTCTCACATTGAAACATTGGCATTAACGTGTCAGATAAAATTGCAAGATTCTCTCTTCCCAAACTATTCCGATACATATTTCTTATCCACGTATGTAGCAGTATTTCGATGGAGGACCATGATTTTGCACGCTATAGCTGAACTTTGTACATATTAATTAAAAAGGCGTGAAAGCTTTATGAGGTTTAGGCAGTCAGGTTTCCTGTATCAAACTTAAATCTCACTGTATCAAACTTAAATCTCACTGTATGCTACTTTTCATTAAAAAATAAAAAAATATCGAAATCAAAATCTATCCTAAACGAATAGCAATGTTTACATTCCCTTGATAAATAATTTACGTTACCTGGAAAGAATGTCTTCAAATCAAAAGGTACAGTGTGCTAACTACTCTTTAAAAACGCAGGTTTTATACATCAACTCATGGGTTTGCAAATCCGGTATGTCACGCATGACTTTTAAAATATTGCACGCTCTCGACATAAAATGTAAAAAAGCAGGGTTTTATTACTATTGCTTATAATCAGTACGTTTTGTTGGCCCTTCAATCAAAAACAGAACGGATGACAATATTTTCTAATCACCGAATTTATCAATAGCCTTATAATACAATTTTATCAAAGATGTCTGGATTCAATTTTCATTTCAATAGACCTTGAATCAATTTTCAACTTTAAAATTTGCGCACCGCTCTTGCGTTCATTTGCTCACAAGGTTTGATACAATGAGTTTTAATTTAGTCAGAACAGAACAACTGAAGGCGATAACTCAATAATGGAAATAAGCGTACATAAATGTACATTACTTTGACAGAGTGGCGTCAAAACGTCAGTGAAAACTGAAATATATACATAGACCAGCCATTGTATAGGATTGCACGTCTGCTCGGAGGCGATGTCTCTCAATTTTAAGGTCTTCTTTTAATATATATTAATTATTTACAGGGGCATATATTATACTTGTCAGTTATTTTGACCCATCTAGTAATTAACGCAGACACCGAGTTTTATTCCTCTGAATACTCAATCAAGCATTAGCATTTACAAATAGTGCAAGTTCTAGGGATATTCCATGATTCATTATGATTTGTAAAATCGGAGATTCCTCAGTGAAGTCTAGGAACAAGACATAGATTTTTAACCAAAGGTACTGATGAAATAAATTTAACATGTTAAATTTTGTCAGAGAATGACCTCTTGAGTTTGTCATAACCTTCCCCCAAAAGCATGGTATTTGTAGTATCTGTAGAATATGACGTTTATGGTCAATTTAGCTCTTTTGAAATGATAACGTAATTTGACTAGATACATTTGGACCATTATTGAAGTGCTTCACATTATTGCTTATCTGCATTAATGAAAATGTTATACGGAAAATAACCTGTACAGCGAATTGTAGGTAACATATTGTACTGTGTATGATATGACCACTCAAACAGGCCTGGCTTTGATGTCACATTACTTTTTAATAATCATTTATCATTGACAATAGTAGCGGATGGGCATTGTGTTTTCCTACATATATCAGTACTCTACCTGAGTGAAACCAGTCTAAGAGAGAGAGAGAGAGAGAGAGAGAGAGAGAGAGAGAGAGAGAGATTCATGAATCATAAAACTCCAGGATATAGAGGCAATTAAAGGAACTGAATTATTACCAAATGTATATCAAGTGATACGTCAGTAGAATTCAAAGGATATCTTTTAATGTTCATACCATTTTGATGCCTACTGATTTTACACTCGATTCATACAGTGATTTACGGCACTTCTACACAAGGTTTGACACAAGCCAATAGAAATAAATTTTATTCATATTTTGACAGAATACAATATGTAACTTGAACAAAAGTACAATTGATAAGAGTACTGTATCATTTTTAATTTCGAGATAACAGCCTCCTGGTTCCGAAGTGAGTGTTCTTTCTTTCTAGCGTTCGCGCAATTTTATTAACAACGGTAAATATTCATGAGAAGTGAACTGTTTAATCGGCATAATGTACTCACTTAAAGAAAGAATCACTGCTTGGTCTAAACAAAAACGTATTTCTACATTGTAAAGCATTTGCTAGAAATAAGTTTTTGTTTTTCAAACAACAAATACGCACACAGATAGCGCCCTCTCACTAATATATGTGCTCAAGTATTGAGTTACCGAATCATTGAACCGGACAAGCGGCAAAAAAACCAACAGCAAAGGTTAAAAAGGTTGATCTGATGGCAAACGTACAGAGCAGGAAATGAGTTGAAAACATGGCACCTCTATAAAGGCGGACAGCCATTTAAATGATCGAGGCCAATATCAAGCCTCAGTGCGAAATGATCACCATGAAAAACTTTAATCTTTAAATGTGTTATTGAATAATTTTTCCTAATACTACAATTGGTACATTGGACAATAGAATATGAGAATAAATATTGAATAACACTATAATTGACGATATTCTCCATCATGCTACAGTTCTCTATAAACTTCAAAACGTGGATGTGTAATAAAAGTCGACTATTTGCATCCCTGCTCTTCCCTATGCTGACAATTACGTCGGAATAGCCCATGAATGCAACACTATAATTTGACTATGCATACGCCATGGTTTATCAACAGCACGATATCCCTAGCCTTCAAACGAAAATGAGTTTGACGCTGCCCAACCTTTGTGTGCCACCTTTGGCCAATCCTTTCATTCTATAAATATACCACATGGTCTGTCATGCCAGGTTGAGGTGTCAAGGGACATAACCTATTAACCTCGATTTAAACCGGCAGATGGCGGCTTATACCTGACCCTAGCAGGCAAGGCAGCCCCTGGTAATCTAAAACTTGGAATAATACTATTATAAGTTGTGAACAGCAAGCTTAAAAGCTGTTAGCCATGCTTGACGATAGACGCCTGGTAATCTGTTTCTACAGACAGGAAAATTCTCTGTCTGAATAAATAGATAACCAGGTTTTGTACACTGTTTTTGAAATAATGCAAATAGTCAAAATAGTGTATTAAGATATCAATTGAACTATACTACAAAAATTGTTTATCGTTATTCTTCGAATGTTACCATATATATTAAAGACATATTTCACTTTTCCATGGCAACAAAATTCGATTTGGAACCAGTATGTGTGGACAGTGTTGTCTGCTAACTGCAGAGTTTCAGTAAATACGTAATTATACCACAGTCATAAATGTTCTTTTCCAATTGAAGGCTTTGGTCGTCTTCTAGATAGTGAAGTTTGCCGGCGTTGAACGCGTGTGATAAATTTTAGGGACAAAAACTGATTTCCTATCCTTAAATTGATGTATCGGGATATATCACTTTGTGCGCTGCACTGCTTGCATCATATAATTTCAAGAATGATGTGACGTAAATATGGCGACGTCTAAAACTACCGCACGTATCACTTCCATAACTTTATAACAACGTAACCACTATAGGCCGACTTGTTGGTCGAACATTTTCTTGTCGTTTGAATGCTTAGAACGGATAAAATTTCGCACACAGATGCTTTTTTTTATTTTTTATTATTAGCTTTCAGAAAAAGAAAACAAAACAAAAATTACAGAAAAGAAAACCCTACCAAAAAACCCCCAAAAAGCAGGACAGTGCTTCGGTTTTAAATCTCAAAATATTCTATTTGCAAAATAGACTTAATTTTGACCATTTTGAATCAGAGTCATCTTTATCAAAAAAACTTAATTTATATTTATGTTTTTCTACTGTTATTGTTTCTTGTACCCATATTGTAAATTGTCGAATCTTTGGTATTCTGTGCAATCGTTTGCAATCATATATGTATTTCTTACCTGAAATTACTAAAAAATTAACAGTGAATGTATCATCTTTCATTATAATTCCCGAGATAACATTCTCTGGAATCAGTGTTATTGGAATATTACAATTTTTCAGCAAAAGCGATTCTACATCACTCCAAAATTGAAGAATATATTTGCACTAAAAAAAAAGATGGACTATGTCTTTCACCCATTCATAACAAAAAGTACATTTGTCATTTGTGATTACATTTCTTATTTTAAAAAAAATACTGGTAGCTATTGTACGTGTAAGAATCTTGCACTGAAAGCTTTGCAGGGCAGTATCGTCTGTAATTTTGAAGGTCAATGGAAAGAATTTTTTTAGGTCACCGACATGAAATCTTTCTATCCACTCGGTCGTACTGACTTGTGTTTTGACTTTGTTCATAACCGTACTTTGAAAAAAAACTTAAATATACTTTCCTGCATATTGTTTCTGAAAAAGGCTGGTTTATTAATCGATTTTGTGTATTATTTTTTTTATTTTTGCTTTCAATTCTTAGGAATAGCATCAATAATACTTATGAACTTCAACCTTTCTGACTGTGGTATATCGTATTTATGACTAAATTGATTAAATGTCATGATACAACGATTTTCATCTAATAAATCTTCCAATTTGCAGATACCATGTCTGTGCCACTTTACATAATGCACTGATTTATTATCGATTTGAATATTTGGATTGGACCAAATGCAATGTGTGCATGCACGTCATCTTGATTCAATTGATTCAGTTGGTCAGACCATGTCATCAAAGTATCTTTCCAGAAACTATGCTGACTAAAATATATTGATGCTGCGTTCCTTGCAATCGGTGGGGTAAAATAGTGAAGACACTGACCACTAAATCCACTTACAGCCTTAAACTATTCCTTCCATTGACTTTCTTTATTACACATTTATCTATGAATCCAAGTAAAATGTAAAGGACTAGCTAATGTTGACAAGTCTAACATGTTAAGACCGCCATTTTGTACATCACAGCATAATCTTAGTCTGTTTATTTTTGGCTGTCTGTTGTTCCATATGAAGTTAAAGAGAACGTCGTTCACTTTTTTACTAGAGTTGTGGACATAATTGGTAAGACTGACATAATATGTATGAGCTTCGGTATTGCCAATGTTTTAATCACACATATTTTCCCACACAGAGTCATAGATCTTAAGTCGCCCACATACTTAACCAGCGTTCAATTGAACTGACAACCGGCAAGTAGTTTAATTCTTCAATTATTTCAAGCTTTGCATCAAAGGTGATTCCAATTAGAGTGAAAGGTTCTTCAGACCATTGAATATTGTGTTCTGTTTCCAGCTGTTCCCCACAGCAGGCTTTTGAACCAAACCAAATCGCTTTAGTTTTTTCAAAGTTTGGACAGAGACCAGAGATTAAACTTTTCCAATATAATAAGGGCCTCCTGCAATGACCTTTGTGAACCATCTAAGAGTAAAAACGAATCATCAGCATACTGACCTAGCAGGAATTATTTCTGACTTATGTAAAAACCTTTAACGTGGTGAGACCTTCTTATTGAGGCTGCAAAAAGCTCGACTGCTGTAATAAACAAGTAAGGCGACAATGGGTCACCCTGTCGAACTCCTCTATGAAGATCGATAAATTGTGAAAAGTTCCCATTATTTATTACACAACTGTTTATATTTCTATAACACATTTCTACCCATTTACAGAAGCTTTCACCAAAATTGAAATATTTCAGTACTTTTAACATATAATTCCATTCTATTGAGTCGAAAGCTTTTTTGAATTCGATCAACAACATTAAACCTGGCAACTTCTTTTCTTTGGCCTTGGATAAAACATCGTCTGATATTTTCCCCAATAAATCGCCCTTTTAAAAACCCCTATTGATTTTTATGGATAATATCAGGTAACACACTTTTCATTCTATTGGCTAACACTGTTGATGCAATCTTATAATCTGTGTTCAATAGAGTTATTAATCGCCAGTTCTTTAAAAGTTGCTTGTCTTTATTTTGTTTTGGCAACATGTAATTATACCCTGTTTTTGTGTTATTGACAATTCACCTGAATGGAGAGCTTGATTTAATGACCTGGTGACGAATTTTCCAAGTGTTACCCAGAACATCTTATAAAACTCTGGTGGAAAGCCGTCTGAACCTGAACTTTTATTATTTGACATACCTTTCAATGCTTTTGTACATTCTTCAATTGTCAATGCACCTTCTATTTTTTACTCTGCTCTACATTAAGTTTAGGCATATCTTCATGTTCTGTCAGAAACACACTGTCGGTTATGTTCTTACGACCTCGTTTACTAGTATTCAGTGCTTCATAATATGATTTTTGTGTCTGTAAAATTTGTTTTTGTTCTGTTACGACTTTATCTTTTTCGATCAGTTTATATATGGTTTTATTAACATACTGTCTTTTTTCAAGTAAACAAAAATATTTTGATGGTTTTTCGCCTTCAGCTGACCACCGTACTTTTGAGCGCAAAATTGCTTCTTCTACTTTAATTTGCTTTAATTTCTCGCCTGAGAGCTTTTTGATTCTAATTTTTCTAGATTTTGTGCAGTGGGGGAATCGCTCAATATCTTCTATTTCTCTTTGTAATTCTCTTTCTTTGGCTTCTCTTTCTCGTTTTTTCTTACTGGCATATGATATAGAGGCACCTCTTATTTTCAACTTTATCATTTCCCATAACAACTGGTCAGGTATTTTGTATTTGTCATCGTTCGTACACAGATGCTTAGCCTGTACAAAACGCTTTCTCTGTTTTTTAAGAAGAAAAATTGACAAACACTTAGTTTGAACATGTAAATGCTCGTCTAAAGCGTCTGCGGTATTTGGTACTCACCATTTTATAAACCCAAGGGTTTACAGTACAGTTTATGAGTAGTAGCGTGTCGCCAACACTCCAAATCGCCAAATACGCCTCGACGTTAACAGCATGCCATACTCCCCATTCAAAGAGACTACTACTTATTAATTTGGCAAGATTTGGTAACATGCAGATAAAAAATACTATCGCATTTGTCAAGGTGACACGCACGACTTGAATGCTTTCTTTTCGAATAGTTTGATCACTTGTTTCAGGAGAAACAGACCTTGTTCTTCTTGAAATTTCTTTCATTATTTTCAAATACATTATGGTCGTGATGACTAAACCAAGGCATAAAGGTAAGTTTAACAAGGCGTAGCCTATAGTCTGTATGATCAGCTCATCCGTATTGTGAAGGGGAGTTTCTATGCAGAACAAAAACGCTGGTAACGCAATGCAAACGCTCACTATCCATGACACTACGATTGATTTGAGACATCTACCAGTAGTATTAATGATATGAGCTTTCCAAGGATGACATATTGCCAGGTAACGTTCAATACTTATGATAGTTATCATTATGCACGACTCCTCGGCACTGAGAATCTTCGGTATGAGAGGAAACAAGCACGTAAGCACTGGGTCGACTGCGAAGCCACTGTATCTCAGCACTACATCAAGGAGTTGTAGAACAGGTAGAGCATATCAGCGATGCTCAGGTTCAGTAGGTAATAGTTAGTGATGGTTCTCATTTCTGCCACCCTAATCATCACAAACATGAAGCTTGCATTGCCAAATATGCCTATCAGAGATACTGTTACGAAGACAGTGATGAGTACTTGATCAGTGATCGATAACACCTCAACCGTACTGCCTGTATAATTATGAGTCGGGATGTTAAAACCTGTTCTTTAGCTTGATGTGGTATTTATGTCATCCATTTGGCAAAGTCCATTGAGTTTAAAAAAGGTATCAATCTGTGGATTGTAGATTACGCAAAACTCAATAACCACTTCTCATAACACCAACTAAAGTCTAGAACTCGATCACTCTACATGTTTAAAGGATAAAACGAAAAGAGAACAATCGACATTTTAGAACTAAGTAAACTATACGATATCACGTCTCCTTATATTACGTATGTGTCAACCGTTATAGAATAGGCAGTATGAGCTTTTAAATGAACAACGTTAACAAGCAAACGTGAAATTTCTGTAGTAGTCAAACACTTAAGGTACTGACTCAGGTTCGTTGGTTAATTTTAGCGATTTTGTGATTATTTCATATTCTGAATCCCTGAATCCCCGGCCTTCTCACCACTGCGCGAGTTATTATTATCTTTTTGTTTTAACGGTCCGAATTTATTCCTCTTTAAGATGACATATATACTATGCAATATCTTGTACAGTTTTTGTGAAATATGACCAAAACTTATCCCATACCCCAAAATTTAACATTGCAAATTACAGTAAATCTCAAATTCTACCAATTATTTAGCTTGGCATGATAAAAATGCAATGTTTTGAATGAAATTTGTTTTATTTGATACAGGGACATATTAAAAATATGAAATAGACGTTTAACAGAAAAATTATTGGGACTCTACAGCTGTAACAGTCATATTTTGAAGGCTACCGCAAAATCACAGTGTTACAGATTGGCATGTATTTTTGTTAAACCTGTCTTCATATATGTCATCTGCTGAGCTTGTTTTTGAATACAACCTCATTTGTTAGGTATCATTAGAATGATAATTTACTAATCTATAACATGACATATTGTAACATGCAATATCTAGTATATATTTATCATAATATATGACCAAAACTTACCCCATACCCCAAAGTTTACATTGAAAATTGCAGTCAAATCTAAAATCAAATTCTACAAATTTTTTGGCTAGACACAAAATATCTGGCTGTTTTTGCTATTAAATCTGTTTTATTTGGTATAAGGACGTGTCGGAAATATGAAATAGACTTTTAACAGAAAAAATATTGGGACTCTAAAGCTGTAACAGTCATATTTTGAAGGATACAGCATAACCACAGTGTTTCAGATTTGCATGCATTTTTGTTATATCTGTCTTGTTATAATTCATCTGCTGAGCTTGTTTTTGAATATAACTTCATTTGTTACGTATCATTTGAAAGATAATTTACTAATCTATAAAATGACATATTGTAACATGCAATATCTTGTATAGTATTCATGATGTATGACCAAAACTTACCCCTTAAAGCTGTCTTCCTATAGCTCATCTGCTGAGCCTGTTTTTGAATATAACCTCATTTGTTAGGTATCGTTAGAACGGAAATTTATTTTTCTTTAAGATAACATATTGTAATATGCAATACCTTCTACAGTTTTTATGAAATATGACCAAAACTTACCCCATATCCCAAAGTTGACATCGAAAACTGCTGTCATAGCTAATGTCAAATTCTACCAATTTGTTACGGAGACATAAACAATTGGGCGATGTTTTGTATGAAATCTGTTTTATTTGGTACTGATACATGTTAAGAATATGAAATAGACTTTTAACGGAAAAAATATTGGGATTCTATAGCTGTAACAGCTGTATTTTTAAGGGTACAGCAAAATCTCAGTATTCCTAATTCGCATTCGTTTTTGTTAAATCTGTCTTCTTATAAGTCATCTGCTGAGTTTGTTATTGATTATAACCTGGCTTGTTTAGTATCATTGGAAAGGTTATGAACTGGTATTTAAAATGAATTATTGTAACAGGCAATATCTTGCACAGTTTTCATGGAATATGACCGAAACTTACCCCATACCCCAAGGTTTATATAGAGTACTGTCATAGCTTACGTGATCAAATTCAGGGAATTTTTAGCTAGACATGATAAAAATAGCTCTGTTTTGGTATTAAATCTGTTGTATTTGGTACTTGGTCATGCGACATATGTGAAATAGACTTTTAACAGAAAAAATATTTGGATTGTATAGTTGTAACAGCCATGTTTTGAAGGGAAATGTAAAATCGCGGTACCACAGACTGGCACCTTTTTTGTTAAATTCTTCTTCTTATAAGTCACCTGCTGAGCTTATTTTGTAACACAACCTGGCTTGTGAGGTATCATTAGTAGGGAAATTTATTCTTCTTTAAGATGACGTATTGTAATATGCAATGTCCATCATAGTTTTTCTGAAATATGGTCAAACTTTACCCCATACCCCAAAAGTTCAAATCGCAAATTACGGCTTATCTTAAATTCTTCCATTTTCGCTACACATAATACAAAAGGCAATTCTTGTATGAAATCTGATTTATTTGTTACAAAAGTATGTCACAAGTATAAAATTAACTTTTAACGGGAAGATGATACAATTTAGTAGCCATTTGGATCATTTTTTTTTTGGGGGGGGAAACCAATATATGTAAAATGTATGTGTTTCGGCAAATTTGCCCTGATAACTGGGTACCCTTCCAAATATGATCCATGAGGCTATCAAATCATGATATTCCTGTTAAAACTTAATTTCATATTTGTGACATACTTTTTTAACAAAAATACTGATTTCATAGATTGCATACAAGCATTGCCTTTTACAAAGTTAATAAATTGTAAAATTGGTAGAGTTTCAGATTTGCAGTAATTTGCTATAAAAACCTTGGGGTATGGGGTAAGCTTTGGTCCAATTCCATGAAACCTAAACAAGATATTGCATATTACAATATGCCATTTTAAACAACTAAAATTACTTTTTTATTGATACCTAAAAAGCCAGTTTTGTCAAAAATCAAGCTCAGCAGATGACTTATAAGAAGACAGATTTAATAAAAAAGTATGCGAGTTGGCAATAGTGTGATTTTGCGATACCCTTCAAAATACGACTGTTACAGCTGTAGAGTCCCAATATATTTTCTGTTAAAATCTATTTCATATTTCTTACATGCCCAAGTAGCAAATAAAAATATTTCATATAAAGCATTGCCTTATTTGTTATGTCTAGCTAGAAAATTTGTAGAATTTGACGTTAGATACGAAAGTAATTTTCGATATAAACTTTGTGGTATGGGGTAAGTTTTCGTCATATTCAATGAAAACTATAAAAGATATGGCATATAACAATATGTAATTTAAAAAAACTACTAAATTACCTTTTCAATGGTACCAAATAAGCATGGTTATGTCATAAAATAAGCTCAGCAGATGACCTACAATGGGACAAAATTAACAAAACGCATATGGATCTGCACTGCTGTGATTTTGCAGTATCCCGCAGAATATGCCGGTTACAGCTGTAGAATCCCGATATTGTTTCTGTTAAAATTCTATTTCATATTTCTGACATGTCCCTGTACCAAATAAATCAGATTTAATAGCAAAAACTCCCAGATATTGAATGTTACAATATGTCATTTTATAGATTAGTAATTTATCTTTCTAATGATACGTAACTAATGAGGTTATATTCAAAAACAAGCTCAGCGGATGACTTATAACAAGACAGATATAACAAAAATGCATGCAAATCTGAAACACTGTGGTTTTGCGGTAGCCTTCAAAATATGACTGTTACAACTGTGGAGTCCCAATATTTTTTCTGTTAAAAGTCTATTTAATATTTCTTACATGTCCCTGTACCACATGAAACAGATTCAATAGCGAAAAACGGACAGATTTTCTGTGTCTAGGTTAAAAAATGGTAAAATTTGATTTTAGCTATGACTGCAATTTTCAACGTAAACTTTGGGGTATGGGGTAAGTTTTGGTCATACATCATGAATACTATACAAGATATTGCATGTTACAATATGTCATTTTAAAGATTAGTAAATTATCTTTCTAATGATATTTAACAAATGAGGTTGTATTCAAAAACAAGCTCAGCAGATGACATATATGAAGACAAGTTTAACAAAAATGCACGCAAATCTGCAACACTGTGGTTATGCTGTATCCTT
>LD343960.1:15269-33911 GCA_001465055.1 Ptychodera flava | reverse complement strand
AAAATGCATGCAAATCTGTAACACTGTGATTTTGCGGTAGCCTTCAAAATATGACTGTTACAGCTGTAGAGTCCCAATATTTTTTCTGTTAAAAGTCTATTTCATATATTTAACATGTCCCTGTATCAAATAAAACAGATTTCATTCAAAGCATTGCATTTCTTATTATGCCAAGCTAAAAAATTGGCAGAATTTTAGATTTACTGTATATTGCAATGTTAAATTTTAGGGTATGGGGTAAGTTTTGGTCATATTTCACAAAAACTGCAGAAGATATTGCATAGTAAATATTTCATCTTAAAGAGGAATAAATTTCCTTTCTAATGATACCAAACAAGTTAGGTTATGTTAAAAAATAAGCTCAGCACATGACTTACAAGAGGACAGATTTGACGAAAATGCATTTGGGTTGGAAAATGGTGATTTTGCGGTACCCTTCAAAACATGACCATAACAGCTATTCCATCCCTATATTTTTTCTGTTACAATTCCATTTCGTACTCTAGTGATCCCAAGGCTTCTGAAAAATACAGGTTTGTTATCCTGTGGGGGGGGGGGTGCACGTAGACCCCCTCTAGCCCACGGCCTATATCTATCTAGTGTTTATCGTGTAAATAGTACCCACCGCTTACGCTGACAAGCCTCACGTTTCTACGCACAATTTTCATAATTTTAGGCGAACTAGTGTTCAGGACTTGTCAGAAATTCTCCAATCTGATGCCCAATATTTAACCTAGACCCAGATCGAATGAATTTTGTTTTAAACACACAAAAATCTGACTTTTTCGGCGATTTTGTGGAAAAATAGGACATTTTCCCAAACTGTCGATTTTCTCAGTTCCGATTGTTGCTATGTATGCGCACCTTCAAATGAGTGTAAGTCGGCGACGCGTGGGCGGATTTCCTCAATTTTTCGCATGCTAACACTTCATGATTGAACCTAAATAACCCGTGTTTTAGATTTGTGATAAACTTCCCCGAAGTGATGATAACTTGACAAACGTGAACAATAGCCGATAATTTAGGCGAAAATCCGACAGTTCACACTTCGGAGGCTCACTGTGCAGAAACAAAAGCGAATTTCAAAAATCCAAAACGCGGTTTTTCCCCCAGTATATCCAGCTGTCTAGTGCCGTTAACAGATCACTTAGGGGTGCTGCCAATTCTTACTGATACTTTTTAACGTGAAAAAACTCAAAATCACACGTTTTTGACTTAAACAAACATACGAATGCATGTTTTGACAACTAAACAAAATTTTTACCTTCTTAAAATATAGACCTAATAGAAAATGTACCACATGTTGGGTGTGAGACCCCATTTTTTATGGGAAATGTTTGATTGAAAATATGTGTCCACGAACCTGAGTCTCTACCTTAAAATGTAACCTTACAATATCTAATGAAAATAAAAGTAGCTTTCAGTCAAAGGAGAAGGGTTTGTGTACGAATCTTTTTAAATTACCTTGAAAAATAACTGTAAAATTACGCAACGAATAGTGAGCTCAACGTTTACCATCTACTCTTTCGACGCTCTTCGAAAATCACTGAACGATATCAGTGGAGATAAGACACCATTACAAGCGAGTGGCGCCCAAGTCAAGTGCTTTGTCCAACTGGCGATCCAAGGTTTCATTTGGAAGACGTTTTATGACTATCGCAGATCCTTTTTCTGTACAGGTGTTCATGAAAGTCAGTACACCGTGTCAAACAATGTTACATGAAAAGTAAGGCATTGTTTCCTCTTGTATATTCCGCCATTTCGGTATTATATAAAGCTTTTAATTTAATCAGGTTTGAGGGTTACTTTTCGTATACTCTATGAAATGTCGATCCCGACATCGCAGATTAATAAAGATCCTATTTTAATAGCTGACCGCTCAGTAAGTGTAAGATAAAGTGACCGTCTCATTAATGTTGATACCAAATGTACTAAAGAGGATTATTACACCTTACGTATTATCCTGTTATTGCGATTTTGGGGGGAAATCACTTAAGGTAATAAAATATAGCTTTGTTGATGTAACCCTGTTTTGTGCGCTGATATTGCTCTTACGTATGCTCTAATATAACCGGCAACCGAGTTCTGTTACACGGCGTGAACCGAATCGCCGGATGTATACGTATTTTATGTATTACAAGGTCTTAAAAATTATGCGGTGTTAATTCGAGTTCAGTACACGATACGTTAGTGCAATTGTACAAGTAAAACTCACAAACACGTACACAATAAATATTCTTTGGTTTTAGATGTTATTTTACAATCAAATTTAGGTAGTATGCTTATGGTTGATCGAAATGGTGAGGTTCAGAGCGGCGTCTCGTGCCAGAATGTCGAGTACCTTCTACGCAAAGGTTCTTAAACAGAAGTGTTTGTTCGGTATATTGAAACAAATAACACTTTATAGCTCGACTAAGATCACTATGTGTTGCCCGACAAAGGGACGGTGTCCCATGAAGGTGATACTGATTATGTGTGAGCCGAAGGTGTGTATTGCTTTCATGTGCTGTTATTTAATTTGTATCTGTCTACAGGACAGAAAGGAACCTGTCATCAGGTTTTTGCTTCTTTCAATCACATAAATTGGATCTTTACAATCAACAGTCTGCATCTTTGCTCTTGTGTCGACAAATACGTTGGGAAAGAGCTATTGCATGCATCACTGTAATATGATCATGTCAACAGAATGCTATTTGCTTGAAAGACAGCCAAATCTTACAATGAAAGTTTATACCGCCAATTATGTTTATGTGATATGTTTTATCTCTGGTATTCTCCGATAATACTAAGCTGAAGGTTGTATTCCGAAGTTTAGTGTTGTTTTTTAAACTTTCATGATTGTGATTATTGAGTGTGTTTGATATCATATAAACAACAAATGGTAGTGATGAACTGGCCATATCAGGCTATGAAAATCGTGGGTTAAGTTGAATAGTAGAGCAATGGCCGGAATAGCTAAATTACAGGTACAATTTATGGCAACAGTAATGAGCATACATAAAATCATTCTAATATATTGTTAATCAAGTGATTTATAGGATGATTGATGTAATTATATTGTTTTATACTTTATACTTTTAAATACATATAAAAATCCTTACTGACTGTTCTTTTCTTTCACGAGCACTACTTTTGAGCTACTATCAGTACTTCATGCCAGTGTCTACATTGTACAACAGCTTTAACCAATGCAGATAGTAATACCAGTGAAGAGAGCGATTGTCTAGCACTATAGACTAATGATTTTAATGTCACGATGAAGGCGTTGATTCTTGTCCTTCCAGTTCCGTGAATTAAGTATTTCCCTTTTCCTGTAAAAGGTGGCCGCAGTGTTACTATTATTAGACGAAAACGTCACACAATCACGATGAATACTCTTTTAGATCACGTTTTCCCAAGCTATGCGCTTTTTCTTTCACAAGTAAATGGATACGAGAGTGTTAGCAACAGTTTAAAACGCTGAAAAGTCATTTAGGTAGGTAGCTTGCCATACTCAACATTTCTCTAGAGTCCAACAAATTAAAATCATGGAAGGTCGATTACAGACTAAGGAAGAAAAGTATTTTATTTGCCAGAATGACTCGCAAGATTAGGTTAAATGCTTTCTTTACGTACTGTTTATCTCTTGGTTCAGCAGAAATTGTCTTCGCTCTTCTCTTTTACATTTCTTTCAATATTTTCCAATACATTATGGCTTAAATCTCAAAGGAAGACCTAGTGGTATGTTGAACAAGGCTTAGCCAGTAGCCTGTGATATAAACGCATCTGCATCCTGGAGGGGAGTTTTATGCAAATAGCTCACAATCCATCACTCTATGGCTGATTTGAGATACCTGCTGTTATATTGAAGGCATGAACTTTCCAAGGATGGCGTATTGATAATTATCGTAACGCATGACTCCTCGGCACTGAGAAACATGGGCCTATGCGGTAAAAAGGCATGTACGCAAGGGATCAACACTGAAGTCACCATAAACCAGTATAATGTTTCATAGCTGCTAAATAAGGTATAAAGTATCAGCGATGCCTGTTTTCAGCATATCGGTGATCGTTCTCATTTCTACTTGTCGCACCGTCACAAATGTGAAGCTTGCATAGCCAAATAAACCTTTCAGAGGTATCGTGTAATTGGAGTCGGGTGTTCTACATATCCCATCGCTGCGCTTGATGTTATATTCATGTAGTCCATTTGGCAGAATGTCATTTAGTCAAAGTTATTTTATCGTAAAGCCAAAAGTGATAGCTTAACGGCACAGGGCAAATCTTTAAGTCAGAAAAATATTACATTACATCGATATATTGAGGTCCCAATATATAACACAACGTTATCACAAACTTAACCAATTACTGCATGCTTCAAAGCTGTTCAAAATGCTAATACCAGTCAACCATAGATATTGTTTGTGCCAAGCTTGTAGCCTTGTGTGGTTCCATTTTAGCTGGAAATTCCCGGCTTTATTTCCGTGGAGAACTTGACTTATTTATCACTTTCAACTACACTGTTCATAGAAGACTGCATGTCCTGTCAAACATGCTTTCTGGGAAGGTGAGGAAACCTTTACTTTATAAATCCTACCGTTTGGGAATTGTATGGGCCTTTTAACCAAATCAAGACTTGTGCTGACCGATTCTAATCTCTGTAAAACATTTCTCTCAACACTCTAAAGACTGCATGGCAGAATTACAAAGCTCTTGACTGACTGCCGATCCCCAGAAGAAAACACCTGTAATAATACACTCAATGTTCTGGTCAGTGGTGAGCCGAAGTCGCGGTAAAATCTGAGAAGTGATTGAAAGTCTGTAATTTGATGACATCTAAGCCGCTACATCAACTTAGACTGTCGCGCTGTATTCAGCACTATATCCACAAATGTTACCTTTGATGAAATTGACATGCAATTAATGCATGTTGTGTGACACATCTGATATATTATCTTATTATTGCCGGAATAGCCTCTAAGCAATAACACAGAGAGCAATTAAAAAGAGTTTAAGACAGGGTTTCAATTGAGTTGTATCGGAAATGTGCGCACTTTGCTTAATCACACTGGCAAGTAAAAAAAATGATTGTCCAATGTTGTGAAAACCATAATGGATTCGTGAAAAGAATTAACATATTATCGGACTTTGACCCACTGATGTAATCGTCATTAACCCTAATAAAGGGAAATTCAAAAGCCTTTACAACGAAGATTAAATTACCAATATCATCATTTCTGTCTTGCCATTACGGTAATAAAATAAAGAAGCATCAATTATGGTTTGGCTGCAGGTTGATATCGGCGAATAATCTTACTACTATACACAAAATAATCAATGCATAATTATGGTGTTACGACGGAATTGAATATACAGGATTTATGTCTTAATTAACAAGACGTTACAATACGCTGTGAAGGTTATAGTAGCTAACTGAGCTCTGGCGGCAAATGAACTCTTTACAATAAACACGACTTGAACTAATTTGGGATAGTTGGATTTTCGTATTTTTTAAATTTCTCAAAAGTGTTAGGTGCCAGATAGTTGAACGTTGCAATTAGTCATAAAAAACAAGTGTGTAATGTAAAAAGAAAAGCAGCTGAGATTACTTTACTTCACCTTCCAATTATCCAAAATTAGTTCCAATCGGGTTAGTAATCCCCTAATGAAATTGAGTCAAGACAATACGAGCCTAAAATCACGTCTTAAGGCTTTATTGAAGCTCCTCTAATTCTCTGAATGAAAGCTCAAGACACTGAATAAAACCCCCCAGGGAAAAGAGTGCTGGACAAGTGTGCAGGGTAAAATTATGTCTCACTATTTGTGTCGACCCAAATGTATAGCTGAAGGGCCTTTCTAGAAACGTCCAATATTAAGTGATCACTAAAGTATTACAAAGCAGTTCTAAAGGACCTTCAAACCGGTCATCGAGGGAAAATGACCTGATCATCAAAATGGATATACTAATTACTAGATTATTCCTAATCCAAATAAGCATTATAAACAGGCAAATCAAAGAAGCTGTAAGTTAAGAAGATGACTTGTTACAAATATAATAAACGATATCAGTTCAAAATCTTGTATTTTAAAACAATGTACTTTGTTTTAGAACGAAAATGCTTTTCTGAAGCTGTCACGGTATTGCCTGCTAACCATTTTGTATAACCACGGATTTACCGAAGAATTGACCATACAGAACGATTCCGCGACGATTTCAATTACCCAAAATGCCCTATCGAAGGTTATTTGCCATATTCCCCATTGATACAGAATCCGACAGATCACACCTACAAAAGTAGGTAACATGCAAACGAAGAAAATAATTGCGTTCAACATTGTCACTCTCACAACTTGCATACTTTCTTTTCGGATTGTCTGGTCAACGGTTGCCGGGTTAACCGACTTTGCTCTTCTTGACATTTCTCTCATGATTTTTGTATACATTATGGTCGTCACAACTAAAGCAAGTCCTAACGGTACGTCAAATAAGGTGTAGCTTATAGTTTTTGCTATTAATATTTGTGTATCTTGAACGGAGCTGTCCATACAAAACACAATTGTGGGCGACGCAAAGGAAATGCTAACGATCCATGACACCAGGATAGATTTGATGCACCTGCTAATGGTGTTGATGGCATGAGATTTCCATGGGTGGCATATCGCAAGGTAACGTTCAACACTGATGATAGTAATCATGACGATTGATTCCTCTGCGCTTATTATGAGAGGAGCAAATGTGATGACACATACTAAGGTAGCGTCGGTAGGGTAGCTTATGTGGACACAAACCATAAAAGTCAGTTGTGCACTGAGGTATAAGATATCGGCGACGCTAAGGTTCAATAGATAGTAGTTGGTGATCGTCCTCATTTCTGCTCGTCTCGCCATCACAAAGATGTAGCTCATATTACCAAATATGCCAATCACAGCCATTGTTATGGATATGATGATTAATACTCGATTATCCTGTGTTATTTTCTCTCCCTGTCCTCCGGTATTATAGCTGGCTGCGTAGTCATTGAAATGTGTGTTGTTTATAGAATTCATCACGTGACTTGATATGATGTTTACTTCTTCTGTTTGGTGTTAATTTAACAAAGCGGTTATCTGTAAAGTATATTAAAATCATTAATGTATGCTAAAGAACATTTAAGATAAAATGAAAGTTTTTTCGTAAAAAATCTTTTACACGATTGCTTTTCAGTCTAAATCGCTTTAACTTGCTTTATGAAATTTATGTCGTATCATGCATCCTACGTTTTTTCCGAACATTGGAACAAGGAGCGGGACTTTTGTCTTGTTACTTTTGCAGAATAGAGATTCTATAATCAAGTATAGACTTACGAACATGTAGAACAATGCTTACCTCAGAGTAGTACCTATAGTATTCACAGCATGTCAAATCTTTCGGTGTATTTCTAAACCGCATCGAAGATAAAATATAGGTTAACGCGTTGCTGAAAGGTACCTGTCGTGACTTTATAGCAGTATTTTACGTTACCTTGATAGCACTGTCGTTCGGTGTCATTGAAAAGTTAGCTCAACAAAGGTCAGTTTTATATCTGATGCCTCTTACCATCTAGATGTATGTTTCCAAGTAAGTCGATTCGTGAGCATTGCGATCAAGTCATTCCTTCAACTGGGGTTTCAAGACATGTTTTGCACGGGCCCAAGGTGATTTATGTATAATTTGTACATAAATAACGTTACATTAAAGACATGTCTCATCAAACAGATATTGTCTCCATTTGTATAAACGTTTGTTTTGCGAGACAGGTCCGTATATCAAATGCGAATCTTGCCAATACAATGTGTTAGCTTAGCTTATCATCTGAAAACATTATCTTTGAGTCATTAAACCAATTTCCGTACAGAGATTGTAGCGCGGCGTGGATAATTATAACCTAGTTACGGAGTCTCAGCAGTAGCCACACTAATCTCTGCCAATGGGCGACGGATTTCACTCACTTTTTGGGTAATACGTGTTTTCCATGATATAAGTTTCTGTCCTTTATATATTTATAATACTTCGAATCAACAAAAATTAAATAAATGAAGAATACACCAGTTTCAAGTAATGCGTTCTATTGCTTTGTTTGTATTGTCCGTCGTACAAATTTTCACTAAATTGTGTGACTTTCTGTGTAAAATTGGCTTCGTTGTTGCATGTTCTAATGTATCGTAATGTTTCGCCTATGACAAGGCCATTAAATCTTGCTGTTTGGTGGCATGCGTTTGTCTGTAAGAACTGGAATGTATCAGTTGGGTTCGTATATATATTTCGTATATGTTTTTGTCGGGAATGCTTTGTTGGACCGATTGCCTTTATAGACACAGGTGATCGTGAGCAATATTCGTCTGGAAGTTATGTTTCAGTGACTGTGTATACACACACAGTGAGTGTCTCAATCTCCGTACAGAGATTGTAGCGCCGTGGAAAATTATACCCTAGCTGGGCAGCCTCAGCAGTAGCCACACTAATCTCTGCCACAGGCGACGGTTTTCACCAACTTTTTGGGTATTGCGCGTTTTCCATGATATACATTTTCTGTCTTTTTTATATATAATACTTCTAACAAAAATAAAAGATAAATAAATAGTACACTAGTTTCAATATCGATCCTCGATTCCGTGAACACTTGCAAAGCATAGACCTTGCTCTAGGTTACAGGGATGTAAATTGATGATTCAAAATGTATGCCCCAACGGCTGTCAGCTTTGAAGCCGCGATTACCAAAGTTTTAGCAGATCATTTATTATTTTTGTTAGTGTATTAATGTACTATTTTTACCAGTGTGCGGAAAGTGCGATCTCTAGCTGGATTGCTCCTATCCGTTTACTATTTCCGCCACGTTTATTTATCCAGTTGGGCGCGCGCCGGACTGAAAGAAGTCCGAGTTTGGAATATTTAAATTTGGCTGCAGCAGAGATTGGTGGGGGCGCGCGGTCAATGACTCGGAGACCCTGTAGCTTGGTTCGAATTATCCACGCCGCGCTGCTGCCGCACCGCGCTTCAATCTGTGTATGGAGATTGTGAGTGTCTGAGACACACAGCGACTATAAATGTACAGACACACTGAGTGAAGGCACAGAGTGACTGTGTACAAAATGATAATGTATTCAGTTTACACATCCTGTGCATGAGTCATCATCATGTACATTGGATTTTCAGAAAAAATGGGAACTCTACCTTTCACATTACTTTTGTTTATGGAATTATTGTTACATCATATCATTCAATCGTTTTGATCTCTTTTGAATTGAAAAAGAAAAGAGGAGAAAAAGACAGATGACATAGAGTTGACAGGAGGACCAACTTATCAGAAGGAGATTGGTCATTCTGCACCGTGCAGTTCAGATGAAATACCCTAACCACTGTCCACATCTACCAAGACTGTAAACTATATCTGCAGGTATGTTTGATTATATAAAAATAAATTTATTTGGATAATGTTCATTTTTGATATGATATTCTGTACTTTGAAACTATCAAGCAGAGTTCTCCCAAGATAAAATAATAGAGTACTAACTAATTTACATAACAGCACATGAAATTGTTATGGCGATGGATTTGTATTGTTTACCAAATATTAACCCTCTTAGTGCTCTAATTTTTTCCTACCAAAATTTTACTGCAACATTTTACCAATTTTTAGGATTTTTTTTTGTAATTTTTGTGAAAATGTTTGAGCCAATGGACATTACAGTTCATTGGCTATAGATTTTTATGGCAAAAATCTGAAAAAAATTGACTGGGGTATACATGTTTTTTTAAAAGGCGACAAAAATTGTATGTGCTCAAAGGGTTAAAGATAGTAAGCCACTACTCTATAATGCTCATGGGGAGAACACTGTGAAGTGATCAAGTCAATCCAACCGGAGCATATCCTGTTTCAGTAAAGTTAGATCAAAGTCATTTGCTGTAACAGAACTTTCTAACATACTTTTTTATTTGCTACTTTCCAAAATTTTGAGCAGTGGCAGTTTAAGTTTTGTTTCGGTAAAATGACTATACACTGTCTGTATTGACAAATCATACAATATCAGTTTCAATGTTTTGTTATCTTCAGATGCATCAGCAGACATCACACAAGTCTCAGCTGTGTCTGGTGAACATCAGTTTGAAGAGTATGTCATACCAGATCAGCCGATTTCTCCGATTGCATCAGAGAAGACAAGACCTACCATGAAAAATGGGAAACCGTGTTATGAAAGAAATCCTGCGCTACAGTCTCAAAGGAAGTGTGCACATGCGCTTTCTTGATTTTCTTCAAAAGTCTGATAATCCAGTTTTGGTGGGGCATAATTCTTGTGTATTTGATTGCAGATATATCATTAAAGAATGAATGAATGTTCTCTTATTGACCAATTTGTTTGTCAAGTCAACGGGTTTGTTGATACTTTACCCATGTTCAAGGCACTTTTCCCAGGGAGAAATTCCTACTCTCAGTAGAATCTTGTTAATGACTTTATTGACCAGTTATATGCTGCACACAGTGCAACAGCTGATGTGATGATCCCGCAGGAATTACTTGAGACCTGTGATGTTTCTTTGACAACAATCCTTGAACACAATTTTTTTCGTCAAAATGGTGAGTTGCTTATCAAAACTACAGACACATATTATCTGCAAATTACAATACACTGCATCCCCTGGTCAGTGGCAAAATTGTTAGTAAGTCCATGGCACAAAGATTGGCAGGTTCAGGGTTGAATTATTCACACTTACAAATTGTATATCAGAGAGGTGGCTTGGATAGTCTGAAAGAGCTTTTTTGTAAGGATAATTGTGGCTCTGTGATAGTTACCGAGTCCAAGAGAATTATAAGTAATGTGTATGAATATTTTTGCAGCAATATGGTGTAACGTTTGACTTGTTTGTGTATTATGTACGTTTATTTTCTTGCTAAAGGATATAAGTATGATTAGTAAAAATGAAAGTACTGTCACTTTTCTAAATTGTCAATTTTTGAAATCTTGTTTGTAATTATCGTCAAAATGAGTAATGGAATATCGGGGTTACCATGTCAGTTTATGAGAAACAAGACCGTGAATTTTAACAATAATGTGAAAAAATGCTGAGAACACGATTGGGACTAATTTGGGATAATTGGATGGTGAAGTAATGTCAATTTAATCTACAAATGTATTCTCATCTGCTTTTCTTTTTACATTTCACACTTGTTTTTATGTGTAATTTGCAATATTAAGACATTGAGCTATGTGGCACCTCACACTTTTGACAAATTTGAAAAAAATGAAAATCCAATTATCCCAAATAAGTTCCAATCGCGTTTGAGACACCATTTTTTCACCAATGCTTTTTCTATGGATCGAATCATTCAACGCTGTTTATCTTAAAATGAAGTGTGTTCATCCTATAATCTATCATCTTTTGACTGATAATACAAGGTGCTCTTCCATCGATTCTAAATGCAAATCTATGGGAAGCAAATATGAAATTTAATGTATATAAATTTAACGTCCTTGATCATTCACTGTACCAAAAAGCACATTTAACAGGGTAGGCAAAGAACCAGGCAAAATATGTCGAAGTAGCATCTTTGAACACATAATACTTTCTGCTTTTCTGTTCACATTAGTACCTTTTTCACATCTTTGACTACCTATGTGCAGGAGATATAAGTACCACTTTTGCTGATTATTGAAAAGGTAAGAAATATGTGAATATGTGTCTTACTTTCTTTCAACTTTCACATACAGGCAAATTGTCCTATCTTTAAGTACTTATACTACTCCACAAAGGAATTCATGATATGAGATTTATATAGGCATATAACGTTGGATAGAGAAAGTCCTATACCTAGCATATTCGTGGCATAATCAAACCCTGTAAAAGTAGTAATTGTAACTTTATACACAGAGCAAACAAGAATGGACAAAGGTGGTCATTTATTTGTCATGTTTTAGCCAAGACAAATGTTGTCAAAATTAAGACATTTGTCAGCATATAGAAAGCAGCTACTTTCAGTGTTCTACATCAGGGGAGTTTAATTTGGGCAAAGGTGGTCATTTATTCTTGGTATTTTAGCCTAGACAAATGTTGTCAAAATTAAGACATTTGTCAGCATATAGAAAGCAGCTACTTTCAGTGTTCTACAACAAGGGGGTTTAATTTGGGCAAAGGTGGTCATTTATTCCTGGTATTTTAGCCCAGACAAATGTCAAAATTAAGACATTTGTCAGCATATAGAAAGCAGCTACTTTCAGTGTTCTACAACAAGGGGGTTTAATTTGGGCAAAGGTGGTCATTTATTCTTGGTATTTTAGCCTAGACAAATGTTGTCAAAATTCAGGCATTTGTCAGCATATAGAAAGCAGCTACTTTCAGTGTTCTACAACTTGAGCAAAGGTGGTCATTTATTCTCTGTATTTTAGCCTAGACAAATGTTGTCAAAATTCAGGCATTTGTCAGCATATAGAAAGCACTACTTTCAGTGTTCTACATCAGGGGGGTTTAATTTGGGCAAAGGTGGTCATTTATTCTTGGTATTTTAGCCTAGACAAATGTTGTCAAAATTAAGACATTTGTCAGCATATAGAAAGCACTACTTTCAGTGTTCTACATCAGGGGGGTTTAATTTGGGCAAAGGTGGTCATTTATTCCTTGTATTTTAGCCTAGACAAATGTTGTCAAAATTAAGACATTTGTCAGCATATAGAAAGCAGCTACTTTCTGTGTTCTACAACAAGGGGGTTTAATTTGGGCAAAGGTGGTCATTTATTCTCTGTATTTCAGCCTAGCCAAATGTCAAAATTAACACTTTTGTCAGCATTCCGTTAGCAGCTTCTGGTGGTCAGCTGATACCTCAGATAAATGTCAAACTTGTCACAATATATATATCACCCAAATAGCAGCTACTTTCAACCTCTGCATTGGCCAAGGGAAATGTAAGGAGCCATCCTGGAAATTTGGGGGAAAAGGTTGTTAACTTTAAAAGTCACCCATCAGCCAGCACTGCACGTGGTAACTCCCATCCATCAGAGATACTCACTACCAGGCAAAAGGAAATTAAATCAATGTAAAAATTTAATTCAAAGAAAAATCATTGGCAATCTTATTACAGAAATTTTTTGACAAATAAATTATGGCATTAAAAAATGCTCAGAAAAAAAGTCAGGCAATAAATAAATCAACACGAATAAACCGAAACAGCAACACCAAGAACGGGGTCTGCAGTGGTGATCAAAATTAGCCGACATACGACTCTTTCACTGCCCAAGCAGGTGCACCATCAGGCACAGGCCTGCTTGAAGCTGTCCCATCCCTCCTATCGTGAATGAACCCACCCCCCCCATTTTAGTCAATCTTCTTTCGTGGCGCTTGTCAAGCAGTGTGAAGGCTTCGTTGACAAATTTTGATTGCCTCCTCCTCAATGGCTTGGCTTTCCTGGAGACAGCCAGGTCATCATCCGAAGAAGAAAACTCAGCAAATGAGTCAGTATCCTCGCTTGACATATAGAGAGTACTCATAACCACTTTGAGCTTTTCTTTCTTTTCTTCCTCTATTGATGAGCACTTTTTTAGAACCTCACGTCGCCTTATTAATTTCTGGAAGAAAAAAAAGTTCAAAGAATGCTGGAAATTTCTAGTTTTCAAGTTCATATACTCTAGATGATTCACTGTGCTGAATGCAATTATTCATGTCTTAACGTATGATAATTTTTAATAATAGTCATTTGATGATGATAATGATGATTACGATGATGACGATGACGATGATAATGATGATTATAATGATAAAATCCGAGAGTTGATTTCTTTGCTAATACACTTCAAGCATATAGTTAGCCGGTTTCTTTTCAGGGATGTGTAATTATGCTTTTCTATAGATGTGAAAATAGGTAATCAATTATTTGCACGTTTTGTTCGTTTCTTTGTTGAAATTTTCCAGTGATTCCTTCAAATTTGTATGAGTTTATAGTTTATAAGAGGAATATGCATATGTATGATTTTCACTCACGTTCAATTTAGAGTACATGTATTCTCTTCTTAATCTAACCTGTATATGACTTTTGTAGTTAATGTGAGATTATCATCCAACATACAAACAGGTACAGACTTTCATGTTTCATGTTGATAAACTTTTAAAGCATATATTTCACCCCCTCAAATTCGAATGACTGGCAGGCTGTATTTTAACTATTTGTTACCAAGCAAAATAATCAACATTGGAGTTAGTACTAGTAGAATTCATGCTGTAAATGCATTGAGCTAATCACACGTAGAACAGCCACTCTTAGGGTCAAATGATTGACCCTTTGTATTGTGTATTTTTCCCCCCAATTTTTTTTGCAACATTTTACATTTTTTTAATTTTCCTGCAATCGTTTTGATAACTTTTGACCAATGGACGTCACATTTCATAGACTTTCCATTTTTTGGTATCAACTTTTGGGCAAAAATCTGAAAAGTCTAGGTTTATCTAGTAAAGATGCTAAAAATTGACTTTGACGCTCAAAGGGTAAACAGTGATAAGGGAATGATGATAGGGGTATGAAGAGATATTGACAAAAGCATAAAAAGTGTACCCTCATGTAACAGTTTTCCTCATGAATTTGTGAGACATGACTAATATTCATTACAAAATACTTTGAATTTGAATAAATGGATACCCTTTATATTTGAACATTCACTATGGCAACAGTACATATCTATGAGAAACATTAGCCCTGCTTCCTAAGCCATAGTCAAACCTGAATGGCCAGTATTGAAAGATCCATGGGCACTTGGAACAAATAATCAATAGGCTAGTAGCTCCAAAAATGGCCTTGTTGGACTGGCATTGCTAGTCTAAAAAACAAAGAAATTTTCATAGTATTACAACATCAGACAGATTTCAAAACAAACAAAAAATCAAAAGTCAAAAGTATGACACTTGTTGCAATTTTCCAGATCAGACATCAATAAGCAAACAATATTCAAACATAAAAATTTGATAGTTTTATAGTATTTTGCATTTTTGTATCAACTCCAATCTATTACCCATTGTTGACTGATGCCGTATGTTGTGGGTTCGAATCCCATTGAAAACTAGCCGTATTGTTAATAACTGACTGTCAAGTCTCCTGTTCTTCCATGTGTAGCTTTCCAAGCTGATCTAACTTCTTCATGTACATCAGAGTCAGAGGTATCTCTGTCACTGTCACTGCAAGTATGCAGCGACGGTGACACTGTGCTAGGCAGTAGTAGGGCTGCAACTGTATTTACTTAGATAGTTCTGACAATATTTCAGCTTAGTTTATAACTGCGTTCTTGTTCTTCTCCCTACAGCATGTTGAACTGTTAAGTATTCAGCTCGCTAACACAACCTGTGTATGTATACTGTGCAATTGTATCGCTTACTAATTAATTTCGGTCTTGACTAGTTCAACTATCAACAACACTGTTTACATATACAGACTTTATTGACAAGTTGAATATTGTGTGTTTCACCACGCTGAGGGGGGACCGTACGAATTTGTATTTGATACATGGCATATAAATATTGAAAAAATTATCAACAATTGGAGCTTCAGCCCTACTATCTTGACATAATTCGATGGCATCAATACTATTTTAGGGAGCCGTCATTATTTACGGCCTGGGCGGGGGGTCGGAGGAATTGCTTTAGAAACTCCAAAATTTCGAGTAACCCCCTGCCAACCATGATGTGTTTGAGTAACCTCCCCTCTCGGCTACAGAAATTTTGGTGACCCCCTCCCCCCCCCAATGGGAAAGTTAAATATCTATAAAGTAAAATGGATCGCTGCTGCGAGAGGCCCTTTACAGACCCTGATGTGTCGGAAAGAGGTTCCACTGCTGTGACATGCAGTGTTCTGCATAGTATCTTTTTACAAGAGGGTGAAGATGTGGTGCACAAGCACCACAAGCAACCGCGCAGGGAGGTCAGTTGGAGCTTTTGAAAAATATGGGTTAAAATGGTATTATTTGGTGGCACTTGGGGAGTATTGTTTTCAGATTTTTTTCGTATAAAAAACTCAAAGGAACAGAAATCTGAGACAGTATTCCAAAACTTATATTCCAGTTTACTGATTTCAATAAACATTACATTTTGATCGAAATTTGAGCGACAAACAAATATTTATTCACATTTATTATTTATTATTATTTTCCCGCAATAATAGATGGGTTTGTTGTCAAGGCATTCCACTGGTTTTAAACTTTATAGAATCAGAATTAGCTTGCTTTACACATTTTCCCCTATCAATAACCTATACAATGTAGAATATAGAAAGCAGACGTTTCTCATGAATGATCAGGAAAGTATATCGATCTTTGATCAGGAAGTACTGAAAAATATTGTACTCAGTACTAGCCTCTGACATAAGGCTTGCCACGTCGATTAGCTGATCATTCTCGTCTGAAGATCACAATATCGTGAAACACATAATGTAATGAGATTTTAGTTTCTGCTTGAAACCACCTGTATTATGATATATATATATATATATATATATATATATATATATATATATATATATATATATATATATATAGTAGATGAATAAAATTGCACACGTCTACTGATCTGCTTGTATATTTTCTGTTTATTCTGTTGGTAATTTTGATACAACGTTTCGTCCTAAAAGTAGGACTTCATCAGGTTGAAGATGTCTACAAGGGAGAATACAGACGAATACAGAACAGTGTAACGATAGTGTTGATCCTAATTAAATGCTAAACGGACTTTACAGGCTGAGTAAAATATAAACTTACAAAGGATATAGAATATGACAATTCTTACCGTTTATGTGTGGCGCAGATGGAAAGTGGCAATTCAAAATTGGCGGTAATGGTTATTTATAGTGCCTGTCCGAGGGCGCTGTGAGCAATTGTTATTTAAATTACTTTTAGCTAAGAATGTTGAGGCCGTTTGGTTACAATGTACCCAGTTGTGAAATCCAGATGGATTCTATTTTCTTACGAAGCGTGTCATCTTGTTTATTTATTTTGATAATCCCTATTATTGAAACGTCGTGAATGGTGTGTTGATTTTCGTTGAAATGAATCGCGACGGGAGTGTTAGTTTTGAGTCTTATGGTAGATAGATGGTTATTGAACCTGAGGCGAAATTCAGTTTCGCAAGAAAATAGAATCCATCTGGATCTGAATTGTTCTTATTTTACTTTATAGCTTTCACGGCTAGATTTATGATCTATATTTTGATGTCTTATGGTGTCACTTTTCTTTATGATATAATACTTTTTCTATTCCTAGATCACAGAATTAGGCCAAAAAATAATAGGTTTGTTTTTGGTCATTGTCATGTGGCAAAAATAATGCAGAGACGTGATTTTCTTTTCATTTTTTGGTGGATTTTGATACACTGTCCCCTTTTTTCCATAGGGGTAATTGAAAATCAGGGGAAAAAGAGTTGACGCGCACACTCTGAAATGATGCGCGCGATGATAAGAAACAAAGTTTTTTAGCTTTAGCAGGACACCTAAAGTGTTGTAACCAAGTATTGAGTTAGATCATTAATGCATCGTATGGGTAATCATTTACAGAAAATTCTTTTCATTTCTCGTTCTCAATCCCTAATGTTGGCTGAGTAAATGTTTAATTCCCTGTACGTTCCTTTTAGTTTTCAACATTCACTCTATAACGCCGTTCTCTTTTTTGTGGTGCAGTATTTTATTCATGACAATGCCCAGTATCACGTAGCTTTTATTTGATAACGCAAGTTTTGTCGTGTACGAGGGTAAGGTGAAAAGTTTTAAGCCTAATTATTAAGGAATGACGCCAAATCAATGAAGCTTGGTTTACAAAATTTATCTCAACTCTTCAGATGACTAACTGACTGGTTTATTTCATTTTCAGTTCGCTGTGTATGTGACCGCTGATAGAAGAGTTACGGAAGGCTGCAAAAAAATAACAAAAAAACAAAAAGAAAAAAAAACGACGAGGAAAGTTGACAAAAGAGATGACTTGTTCCATCAGGACTATGCTCCACCCACAAGTCAGTCATTACCATGGCAATAGTGCGTGACTGTGGCTTCAAACTCGTTCCACACCGAACCATGCTCTCCTTACCGAGCATGCTCAGACTTTCATCTCTTCCCCAACATGACGAAACAGTTAGCTGGAAAGTATTTTGACGGTGATGATGACGTCATATCGCCGTTCAGGACTTTTTGATGACTAAGATTAAACAACCTACAAAGCAAGGATCCAAGCTACAGCACCGCTGGCAGAAGTGTGTGAACCGCAAGGGGACTATGTTGAAAAATAAATAGCGTAGAAACTCATTCCAGTAGGACTTCATAGGCTCAAACCTCTTCATCCAACCCTCGTGTGCTACTGGTATTGGCAATGGATTTAAGTGAGATCTCATTGTGTTACGCCGGACTCTCTCTCTCACTCACACACATATTCACACACACATAGACAGTTCGATTTACATTTGATCTCCTCGTACATTGAAAGACCTACACACTGACACATATTTGTATTTGTACGCTATCAACGGTTACCATGCATACTTATTTGTAGTAAGTTGTGATCTTTGTCAAGTCAATGAAGTTGAAAGTGAAAAGTAGTGACTTTGTTCTTATAAAAGTACTAACTGATTGAACGATCGACCAAGAAATAGAGGTATGCAGTACTCCTTGAGACGTTTGCTGGATTGCAGAGTTTTGT
>LD343960.1:0-14491 GCA_001465055.1 Ptychodera flava | reverse complement strand
CACACATTCTGTAGTAATAATTGTGTTTGCATTTTCTCGTCATTCGTCATTTGTTGGTGCTCTGAATGAATATCAACTAACCTTACTGGATACCGCCAATTTTCCAACTTTGGCATACCATCTCAAGAGCAAAGCAGTGTGACTTCAATAAGGTAAATCTACTATGAAACAGTGTTTTATATAAACCTTTATTTTTGTTCACAGTCTTTCATTGACAGACAAAATGTATTTTGACGACCCAGAATATCCCTACAGGAGTTGAAATCCAAAGGTTCAAGGTCCAGAACTATAGACATTTTGCCTAAAACATAGACAGGCCTTATTAGTCTAGTCGGAAGGTAGGGTTCCCATGCACCCCATGGATGTATTTTTTTAACCTACATTTTTGTAATCCTTAGCGTCTATATTTAATGAATTTTGATGTTCCCAAAATCAAATAGTGTCCCATAGGGTTCATTTGGCGCCATCTTTGCCGCCATCTTGGCCGCCATCCTGGATTTCAACAATGGGGTAGGGGTCACATATTTAACGCTCGACGGAAACAGAAACAATAAAATACTATAAACTGACATTTTTATAAAGCCAAGATCATGGCCTTTTAATTGATATATAACTTAATAGGGATAAATTAGTATTCGAACGTCGATTAGACCACAGTCCCTCCACAAAACGGTCAAGAAACGCCACCAGTTTCTTTTGTTATAGTCCGGGTTTCGATTGGGCTTTCTGTTGATTTTACTGATGGGTATAATCGCGGATTATCACGCGTGCAGCGGGAGGTGTTAACAGTTACGTGCATAAAATTATCGTAAGCAGAAACTTAATTCTCCCAGAATGCATTCTGATTATTGTCTGCGCATGCGTCTAAAGGCCAAAGTTTGTTTACATCTGCCTGCCGTGGAAGTCACGCAGCGTGAACTATGTACATCGGAGACGATTTCGTCAATTTTGACGACTCCCATGTTGATTGGGACTTCATTTTGGAAGATAAAAATCCTGCGTCGACACGTACTGCTGCGAAACCCAAGCCTTGCGTGGTCTTCCAATGTCCACAGTGTAGCAACCGATACAATCAGTTTGTATATAAATACCCATCGATGGGCCACAGTCCCTCCAGGAGGAGGGACCGTGGATGGGCTGACCACGGTCTCTCGTGGGTAACATACGAAACCCGTATCTCACTTGATCCTCAATCAGGAAAATCCATGGCAGAGAGTTTGGCACCCAGGCTTGGGGAGGTCATGTCACCAAAATGTCGCGACACTTGTAGGGTTTCTAGATTCTCTAAATTTGGCGGTCTGAGAATTCGAAAGGTCGACAAAATCAAAACATTGGGTTCTGCCATGCCCCGGGGTTCGGCAGTAACTTGTGTCTTTAAGAAACAACAGATTCCGTCATGAACCTGATTGCCTACTTTTGAGAAGACTGAACGATCAGTAGGGACGCACTTGACACCTCTGAACGATCGATAAAGGAGAAAAAAAGGGGGAGAAAACGTTGCACTATTACCATAACGCCAACTCTCAATGGGTCGACGCACGGTCGACGGGAGCACCCTGCAAAAACAAGGTCATCGTAAGAGTTCCTTGATTTCGTGCATTGAATTTTGTTGAAAACGATTAAAAATTTCAAATCGAACTCTCAAAGTTTGGAACTAAGGAATTATCATGTTAAATAGATATCAAAAGGGAGTTAAGGAAGACATTTTAGGATTTTCCCATGTAATGCAGATACGACTCGTCGGTCCCAAGCGACGCCATTTTGTTTTCAGTTGAAAATATAAACGCGGCAAAAAAGACTAGTATTCTTGTCGAATTACGTTTCAAAATAACAACACAACACGATTCCCTATTTTTTCGAAGTCTTTGCCTTGTTAGGAGGTGCATGACTTAATTTTTTGATGAAAGGTGAAAAAACAAACGGGGTCGTAAAATTCACTGTGTTTCCGAAATGCATGGCGTCGGTCAAGATCACCTCATGGCTGAACTCGGCCATAAAATATCATCCAAGATTTCTCGATAGTGACCTAGATCTTTAAGAAACTGTTTTACTCATCTTCTCACCAGTCTTCAAATTCATGCGAAACAGTGCAGAAAGATGAAAATAAAGTAGCTTGATTGACTGAAAATCGTAGGATACTGGAGCGGAACCGTGTCACAAGACGCCACTGAAACAAGACGCTAACTTGCCTATGACGTCATTCGCTTCCTGCGTCCACCGCAACGCGGACTGTTCCAACTGTGTAGGTGATTAGCACCTTTGAACAAAAGCGTTTCTTGACCGTTTGTGGAGGGACTGTGATTAGACTTTATATCGGCCATTGACCGTAAATCGTAAAATGTGCTAAATTTCACACCCAATAATTAAGTTCCCGTTCCTCCACACAATTTTTAATAAGGTATTTATATATTTTTTGGAAGAACTCAGTGCAATAAACAAAAAAAACAACATAAAAAGTATGTGCCTTGAGATTTAGTGGGTTCATGTGCTTGTTTTCTTATTAGTAACATGCCAGGAAATCCCAAGACGATTTGACCGGTTGACCTCGCTGTTAATTTTATGCAGGAAATTACAATAACAATGCTTGGTCGAATGACGCAGTGCCTTGAGGGTGGGATCGCCAGTGGTATAGGGGGAGGAGTACCTTCCCGATGGTGATAAGTGGTGCAGATTACCGTAGCCTAAGTGACTGGCGTATACGCGTGCCAAAAGACACCTATGGTTGACTTCCTGTTGACCAGTCGGATGGCAGAGTTGCAAATACCTGGACTGAACCATTTGGTTTTTTGTGGGTGTCGGTGGTACTTTGACAATAAAAGTAAAGATGCACATATATTGAGTTTATTGTCTTGTCTATGAGCGGCCAGTATTTCCAACAGCATAAATTATGTGCATTTGCCCTTGAAGAAATAAATTATTTCGAATAAAACATCGCGAATGTAACCACATTCCTTAAGCTCGACGTACACTTAAGTGCCCCAAAGAACCATGAAATCGCCCGACTTTCGATTGAAGAGATGAGTTTTGCCAAACCGCGAATACCGAAAAAGTGGCAGATGACTTTATTTTTAGAATCATAGACAGTATAGCGAGAAACAGGCTCCCCACCTAACTATCCTAAATGTTTTTGTGTCGAGTTTGTGTTTGATTCGTTTCGAAAATGTGTTCCTACATTCTTATCCGATTGTTTGTGTTAATGAAATGTTTGCTTCGCTTTGGATATTTGTAGAGAAGTTTGGATTAGTGTGTACGGTAACGTTTTGTTTGTGTGGGGAAAGCTTATGGCGAGACGCAGCCGGACCTATGTTGTTACAAAAGTTGATAGAGTCGCCCTTTGACGCTTGCGTTTCGAAACCCGAGTGTGGTTTCTCATCAGTCGCAGTGTAGATTCTCTCCTTAGTTTGTGTTTGTGAAAATTTATTTGATGCATTTTAGTGGTCTTGCTTTCCGATTAGCGAGGCAAGAATATTAATTTTGGTCACGTTGTGAGTCCGTTTGGTGGTTCGGTTTGTTTGTTCTATATTTCTTTACTTCGGTAAATTTTGTTTTGACTGGTGTGGCTTTTAGATTTTTGCGGAGGTTTGTGAATTTTTAGGCAATAAGTGCCACTGCGGGGTACGGATTTTATGTTTATTGGATCAAGATACTTACAAGTATCCTGGTTGATGTGCTTGTTTTCGTACATTTTGATTATTAGTTCGTTTACTTTGTTTACTGGTTGTTCTGGCTTGTTGTGTATAATACTGAGTGTTGCGTAATTGCCTTTCGCATTCGAGTACGTAATCGTTTGTGTTGACAATAACGAAAAACCGACCCTTGTCGAAAGGTTACTTTCCCGAAATTTGTGCATTGTTTGCAAACTGGTTTATCGCGACTCTTTTGGCACGCGACATGTTTTGTTTCCTTGTTTGAAAGGGTATCTCTAGAAGCGCGAGTTTAGCAGCTTCAGATAGTTTTCAAGTTTTTGTTTTTTTGTTGTTCGTGGAGTCCAATTTGACTTTTCTTTGAATTGGTGTTGCGATTGTTTGTGTCTCACGATGTAGCGTAGTCACATTATACGACTTTATTTGTTGAAATCATGAGGTTGGTTTTGTTGGTGTCCGAATGAATTTTAAGGCTTTTGTCTAGTACTATTTTTCGGAGTTCCATAGTTTGAGCGATGATAGGTTGTTGTTGAATTTCATGT
Source organism: Ptychodera flava (assembly GCA_001465055.1). Classification (NCBI taxonomy): domain Eukaryota; kingdom Metazoa; phylum Hemichordata; class Enteropneusta; family Ptychoderidae; genus Ptychodera; species Ptychodera flava. Next base: position 10,305 of record LD343960.1, on the reverse strand, counting down.
TGTTGTCGGCTTTTCTTTGGAAATAGCTGATTTATTTCCACGGCCATGTTTTCTGTCACGTTACGGTGATTGTTTATTTTGTATTTAATGTTATGTTTCAGTTGTTTGTTATGTGTACGATTTTTGTTATTTCTTTTAAGTGTTTGTGTGTTCTATGTCATTGTATGGTTTTTTTTGGTAGTTCTCTTTTTGGAGTATTTGAAAAGGGCCGCTTGGTATGGGTTTTTGTTAGTGCTTGGCGCGTTTGTTTTGGCGATGAGCCTAGCTTTTTATGCTTCTTTTCGCCGATTCGATGTGCTTGGTGAGTTGGTGTTTGCCGCCTTCTTGTCACTGTGTGTGCGTACATGGACAGTCTGCATAGCCCTTGAATGTGGTCTCGATTTTGATCAAACTTACAATTTAGGAGTATATATCAAAACTGATAAATGATTTATGTGATTACTGTAGCTATAGATAGGCTATATTCAGGACGGGCAGCGACTGGCAGTAATTAGTAGGCAAAACAGGTGGTTTACACCGTGGGCAGAACTCGGTGCAATGATACTGAACATTAATAGTAAGCCTGTCACCTTGAAGGTAATGCTGTAGGTGAAACAAGGACTTCAAACTCACGATGGTAAAAACAACACCACAAGTGAAACGTACACATAGAAATACACGCGTTCCTACGTTGTGCCCACCCGGGCCACGCGATTAAAATATGACTGATACTGCTGGATAGTGTTAATTGGGTCGGTAAACAGTCAATTAATAGTTTAATTGACTACCTGGGTGATTGGCAGGTCGTGTCCAACGACGCATATGCAAAGCAGGCCAATAGACAAAAGCCCCCAAAGATATTGACAGCTGGCCAGGGGTCACCATGAATACGTAATGACGCTTCACTACGCAGAAACTGCGTAGTCAAGCCCTTCTTAACCGGTCAAATCCTCTTGGCATTTTCCCTCATGATACGCGGTATGCAATATACCTGTGTGTAACATAAGGGGTAGGGGTAATGTGTCCTTTTCTGTTTCGAATCATGAATGATGAAACCATAAATTTGTTACCTTTTTCGAAAGTGCTGCATCAGACCTTTTTAAAAATATATAGATTGATGGGGAAAAATTGCATATGTAAAAGTTAAAAAGCTTAAACCTTTCAGTTTGTGTCGATTTTAGGTGATTTTTTAAGAACGAAATTACAACATATATGGTAGGGGTAATGTTTCCCTTTCTGCCTCGAACTATGAATTGTGAAACCATATAAATGTTATACTGTTTGAAAGCTCTGAAAAGGGTCTTTCCAAACTTGTTTAGTTTTATTGGGATAAATCCGCATATTTTAAAGTTACAAAGCTTATGCCTTTCAGTTTGCGTCAATTGTAAGTGAATTTTTTAAACAAAATTATAACATAAGGGATAGGGGTAATGTTTCCCGTTCTGCCTTGAACCATCAATTATGAAACCATATTAATGTTATACTGTTTGAAAGCTCTAAAATAGGCCTTTCCAAACATGTATAGTTTTATTGGGAAAAATTGCATATTTGAAAGTTACAAAGCTTAAGCCTTTCAGTTTGTGTCAATTTTAAGTGATTTTTTTTGGTCAATATACACAAAACAGTTAGTCCATTGGCCAGGTATCGAAATCATCCCTTCTAAGGCATTTTACCCACTATGATTTTCTGTTAGCTAGTATTCTCAGCTGTCATAATCTGCTCATTTTCCATTTAACTGATGGTGTTTAAGAGCGTAACGACTAATTTTTATAGGGGGCTGTCACGCCCTCAGTAGTAAAATAGGAATGGGTTAGGGGAAACATATTTACCCCTAGTCGGAAACTAAATAAATAAAGTACTATAAACAATACATTCTTAGAAAGCCCAGATAATCCCCTTACCATTGGTATACAACTAAATGGGGATAAATCAATATTCAAACATCGATTAGGTTTTATATCGTTCATAAAATGTAAATTGTAAACTTTGCTTAATTTCAAACGCAATAATTAAGTTCTTGTTACTCCGAACAAGTTTACAAGGTATTTATATATTTTTTTAAAAAACTTAATGCAATAAAGAAGAAAAACAATGTTGAAAGTGTGTATCTTGGGATTTAGGAGCATGCAGAATATGTAGGATGTCACATACCTCTCTGTAATAGACTTATGGTTTGCTATGCGTTAAGGAAGAGAATCCTAACAAGAGTAAACCGTAGCTTCTAGCTAATTTTTGTGTCTTGTGTTTCGTGTGTTGTTTGTAGAGTCCCTTTGGACTTGTGTTTGAATTTATTTTTCGTCGTATTATGTATCAGAGTCTCATTCTCAGTATGAATTCATTTGTGTCTTCTAGGAGATTGATTTTTTTTGGGCCTTTTGATTGTGGAATTAATTTCAAGCCTTTGCAAAGAGTGTTCATTTCTATAATTGTTTGATTTGTGTGAAGAAAGATTCTTAGTAAATCCATTTTTTTGTTGGTCACTGTGTTTCGTTTATGTTTGGTATGTTGTAATATTGTGTTTGAGATATTTTGTTTGTCATTTTGTGCATTTATTTTTACTTTTTTAGTTTTATCACGCTTTCTGTTTCTGAGCTTTTAACACAATTTCGTGTGTGATCATGTTTTGCCATTGTGTTTCGGTAGTGTTATTTAAACCGGTGTGTGGGGTATATAAGGCCTCAACACATTGAAAATTCATAACGACGCTTGAGTGACAACTGGCAATTGCTAGGTAGACCGCTCCCTTAAAATCAGCGTAAACGATTTTCAAACAAAAATCATTAGCAAACACCTAGGCCATACAGGTATCCGCAAAGTTTCACGAAGTTTTTTAAAACTACAACGCCTTGGGGAGAAATCGCTTTTGAACAAAGGACATGGCCCTCAAAAGGCAGTTGTTCCGTGATTCAAACGATTGTCAATCATTCGTTGACGCGCAGAGGTGTAAATTGGTAAAACATTTGCTATGCATGGCATACGAGAACAATTACGATGTAAACGTACCATAAGTATGCTTAGAGTTATATCAGCGGGCAAAGGTTGAAAACTTTGTGTAAATTGTCATAAACTCTTTTGCTAGCATTTACGGGGCAATGACATCACGAAAGTGAACCATTTTCAGACGTGACTTAGCAAGAGGACTATACTGGTAGTACGATGTATTCTTGCGAAAAGCGCGTAAACTTTTTTAAAACAAAACTGTAGGTGTAGTTTGCAGTTGTAGTTTTGTCTCTAGTTTGCACCGAGAATGACATCAAAAACAACCTTCAAATCATGATGGTAGCCTCCATGATCAATTTAATTTTAGTCAGTCGAAGAGATCCACGTATTTAACAACTTCCAAATCAACAGTCGAACTTGACGGAACCGAACAGTTGGTTTGGATGTATATGCTGGCCACGAAAACGGTCGTTTTTACACGTGGAAGTGACATGTCGTGTTCGGAAAGCTGGTAAGGTTTTGACATACCAATTGCTACTAAAATACACATAACTCGTGATGAGTTGTCGATGTCACCCGCCAAGCAACCGAGCAGCCGACGGTTATCGCTGTTACAGGTATCGTGGTACACGAGATTCAAGGAAGTACCGACCTGTACGTAATGTTGTGAACTTCCTTTATTTTCTGATTTTAATAGCGATCGGTCATGATGTCGCCGTTTACTTATTTCCTACCATTTTTCTGACACGTTCCTCCTTCTATGCTCAGGCTAATACAGTTTAGTCAACATTCATCGGTAATGTACCATACGAAATTGCCAATTTCGGGTTATTTATAATTTTTCTAATTTTTTTTACTTTTTTGATAATTATTCGACTTTAGACGGCGCCAATATTCCGTATGTACATAGCGGTCAGTAGCCGAATCATTCACATAATGAACGTTGATATGGCCTGAAACTTCGGTAAATTCATTCAAGCAAATTCTTATTCTTTTCTTTCTTATTTCGAGTTTTTGCCATGCGATAACTGGAACGAACCACGAAACGAAAGCTGTACGTATCTATATTCTCGTTTGGCTTTCAGATGGCCACCTCTACTTGTTTCGGTGAAAATTTGACTTTCAATTGGACGAAACATTAAGAGTGTGAATTTCATCTGTGTGTTATTTAGGCCTATGATAATATGAAAATTGCATATGTGTTGTTGTCAAATATCTCAAATCTTAGATTGTAAGAGATGGGCTTAGGCTTCCCTGTAATCATACAAATGAGTTAAGTAGGAATTTAATGGAGTAGATTACAGTAATCGAAGAGAATGGTTGACACTATAGAAAGACTTATCTCGGACTGTGGGGACCTAACTATGAAAGAACAGCACAGAATACTTACCCGATGTATGAACTCTTCATGTATAGTACAGGCAGTACTGTCCAACATGTAATGTAAAACATACAAATCAAAGAAGTGGTAAATTTTCTCAGCTTTTCACAAAGTTTATATACCATAACGACTATCAGGATTAGGATTTTCCCAATTTATAAATAAGCTATTACGTGATTACACCTTGATTCAGCATGACTAAATATTTTGCATTTGCCACGCAACCAGCCATGCCCGTCCCGGGGATCGCGAACAATGCCTTTAATGAAGCTTTTGAACGCTTTTTGTGAATTGTGTAAGAATGTCCTCTCTGTGGAGTATGTGGACCCTACTGATTGGTTGCAATGTGTAATTTTGACTATCCATAATTTATAATTGAAAGGTACTACAAATGTTCTCCGTGATGTACAAGTTACAATTTACTCTTGTTTCGTCTTCATAGATATAAAAAACTACAATTTACACAACAGCCATCTTTGAGGAGAGCGATCTTTACATTTTTATTGCGACATCGGCGTCGCCACGCTGCCATGTATTTAAGCATTGTCTATCTTGTTGATTTATTTGTGTTTGCAGTGATTGTTCGTATGCTGACTTGGGTTTGAACAAATTCCATCAGAAACTTTGATCCGAGTCTTAATATGTGCGTTCATAACACGAAAAGGCACAGTTATACAAGGAAAGAAGGCATCGTGGGGTCTGATAATCAAGTGCAGCTATGTAGCTAAATTATCATCATATACCTTCAAAAGATCATGCACTGTCTTGGTTGACGTCTATCAAGTAACAACGACGGTTCATACGACGATGACTCCGGCACCAGGTAATACTAAATTTCACTCAACGAATTCTTCGGCTTGCATAAACACATACATAAACAATGGACGGTAGAGGTCTTCCCCCTCTGCTGTCTGTGTACAAACTTAAGCTATACATTCTCTTCGTTCCAGAATATGATAGTAAACTAGCACGAATTCATGTTTTATCCACTGTAGATTGCCTCTATACATATTAATCCTTTAAACCTTTACGTTGATTTTGATAGTTAGAGGTCATTGCGCAGAATGTGGTACCGGAGAAACAAATTATCCAACATTTACCGACATTTGAAGTTCAAAACGACCCAAGTACCTGTGTTCAAATTTTTGAGGAAAAAATTTTGATTCTCAGAAAACAAGACAGGTACAACACTTACTCTAAAGGCCTTGAAAGGTGCTCATACAAACAGAAGACTAGAAAATAATTTCAAAATTATTTTGGCGTCACAATATATGTCCCATAAACGCATTTTACCACAACAACAAACAGCTTACAGTTTTTCACCGAAACAACCCAGTCGAGAATGGCCTCTACAAATATTGACTGGCCATGAGGGTAACAACATACGTTTGTTACCCGAGGGCTTGAGCGTCACACATGGCAGTTTGTTTCATAAGGCCGTAGGTCAAGAAAAAAAGGCCATTATTGGCTACTCTAGAAGCCCTCGGGAAAACAAACGTTCACTGGTACCCGAATATGGCTAGTCAATATATGTTTTGTAACACACCTCATCCAATTTTCTCGCCGAAAGATCTAGAAATTTCTCAGCTATTATTACATTACTCATTTCTGTCGAAGACGACAACGCCATCTTCTTTACGCGTTCTAAATTGTGCACTTGCGTAGAAGGCACTTTCAAACTCCCAGTCAACAGTTGTTAGAAACTATTCATCTAACAGTTATGTGAAGTGTTAATGGCCCGGGTAACTTTGCTCTTTGCATGACGAGTTGTGTTATATACCTAAACGTATGCATGCTTTTACATTTTTCAATCAGTTGAGCCCTGCACAGAAGAATACCTGCTTCCCTTGATTGGTGTGTCTGCAGCTGCGATCGTATTATTGATAGTCTTAATCGCTGTCTGTCTGACACTCCATTGGCGAACACGGTGAGTCACTCAGACTGACTTATTGAATTTGAAAAATATCAAAACGAGAAAATGAAGTTAAGGGATTGAAAACGCCGCATTTATATGAAAACAAATCAGGCTAAGATAAATGTTGACATAGATTTAACAACAGAAATCTTAGATGGCGTTATATATGAAACGGCCTTAAAGGCTTAAAGGCAGCGAAGTCGGTACAGTCGAACTAATGTTGCAATATAATACCATAAGCTGATTATTGAAGAAAAGACAATAGTACTTAGAGTTAGCTCTGGGTTTCAAAACGCTTGCTTTACGGCAAATATAAATACCATGGGAGAGATATACCTCTAGTGGGCGAGAATAGCGATATGTCTTTGCCAGTCTAAATACCCATGGGTCAAGAGGTACAAGAAACGAAGCAACAATATTTGAATATATTACTTTTAATGATTTATAAGAGGCTTTATGAGAGTTTTACATGATTTTGGTGCAAGAAAAACATGTTTTGTATGACAGGGCACCCCGGTCATCATATTTAAGTGATGAGATCAACACAAAGGTGACGAAAAGAATGCCAATATTTAGACCTTAGTATCTCAGTGTTTTAATAATTATATCTTTCTGCATATATAGGTGACAAAAAACGATTATGTATCCATATAATTCATAATCATTTGGAGAGTAACATTTCAGAAATCTAGGCTTATAAAGGAAATTAATGTGCGACAGTTTTCGTCGGTTTCCCACATTTTTTACGGCTGAACTTTATTATTACGATATCAGTCAATGTGAGCAGAATAAGTTCAAATGTTACAGTATATTGTTACAATATTTATCTGAAAAAGTATGAAGGACGGAAAAAGATATTTTTCTGTCCGCATTCTGTGTCTGCTCTTTCCTACCTAAAACATAATTACAGGAAATTAACAATAAATGCACTTCTGCGTAGACATCTACTTCAAACCTTAGACAAACTGTATAGGGATCTCTTGGTTTGCAGAGGCAAAGATAACGGAACGAAGCAATTGTCAAAGTCGGCGAAGTTATCAGAAGCAGATGAGCAATCGGTAAGTTTCGATATAATGTCCATGTATTGAAACAGTTTACCAATCACGCATGGGTTGCAATTTTTTCCTATTTCTATCTCCCGCTGGTCGGTCAATATTTTACTGAATTCAATTTTACTTGTTGCAGATTTATCCTTTTTTTGAGGTCGTTTGTAATTACTTGAACCTCTGTCAATAAAATTATGATTCCAGACATAAAAAGCATTCATAAAAACTAGCTCCCTGTATGCTTTTGTAAGATTTATTCCAGTACGAGCTCAACAATATGATTTGAGAAAAAAGGTTCCTTCTTCCGACTTTGAAGCTTTCAGGGGTCTGAATCACGCATAGTTTTGCAAAGTTGATAATGAACAAATATTTCAAAGATTTTTCTGTGATTTATTAAACCTCATTTGATTTTATAGAAACAAACTGACAAAAATGCGTCATGACCACGAGGCTGGGAAACAAGTAACCTCCCTTAAAAATTTACTCACCGATCATGCATTTGCCGAAACGCCTATGGCATAGGTTAGGGGCTTGTCGTCCTAAAAGTAATGCGTTAGCTTGCAACAAAATGGTCACAATAAAGACCACAACAAAGAACAAAATTAAAGTTATTTTGCCAATTTTAAGAAATGCGATACAATATCGTCATTTTATCAAAGCGTCATGACGGTCATGAATAGAAAAAACTGACTTTTTAAAATTGCTTGCAAGGTAAACAACGTTGGACGACACCATCGCTCTGAACTGTGGTCCTTTGAGAGTAACTTCAGGTACGTTTTGCTATTTTTTGCAAGTGCACGTTCCGAAAGACAACATAGCGCTATCTTAGTTCACGACCGACATCACATGATATTGACGTGTTATTCGCCTTCTGTACAGGTCTGTGAACTGCCACAGAGGCCAAACTGGATGTTGATGCAGACTCTCCCTGAGTCTGAAAATGCAGAGTCCATTAAATCGGACCCCACTGAGGAAAGATTCACGAACAAATACATTCAGATGTCGACAAACCCCCGAGCTGCTGATTATCAGCAGGTTGAGGGCGCACAACCGGGGTCAGGTGTCTATGATACAACTGTGGAAGACAACGACGTGGATGATGACTACCTACGACCTGTACACGAACAAGGCACTATGCCATGGTTACCAGACGTTGACTATGGTTGACGATTCAACCATTCAATGGCAAGGCGCCACCAAATAGCTCTGTTGCGACAAGACAAGCACCATAACCAACAATTACACTATCCCATTATGTTTGTAACTTACGTATAAAACATTTTGCAATTCTTCATTACTATGAGCCAAGTCTGGCATCCAATATCAAAGTCATTGTTGATTATTTTAAATATGTAACAGCGTAATCATTATTGGTTAATTTCATATTATTTATCTGTACCAGTGATTACATTTACAGTCCTCTCAAACACATCAAATCTATCGTGTTCAGTCAGTATTCTTCTTTCGATCTAAACATCGCAAAAATTAACAATGTTCACGAAAAGTTCCCAAATCGATTATGGAAATTACAGAACAATATAATTTTATATATTTTTTAATCAGCTTATTGAAACCATCATCAACAAGCAACTTTGTTATTTTCTACCAAAATATGAATTTTCTCTTCGAAATGCAACATTGGTTCATGGAAAAAAGTGTTAAACTTTCTCTTGCAAATATTGTAGCTAACTTAATGTATAAGATTATCAATGATTTCTCAAGTTTGTGTGTTTTATTGACTCAAAGAAGGCTTTCAATACAAAATATAATGATGATACATTTATCATAATACCTTTTTTGAGTAAGGGTCTTCCTTTTGATAGGTTTCAGACTAATAAACCACAAGCATTTTATAGGTTTATCAAACTTTAGTTACTTATTTGGCTTTATATAAACTTTACTCTTTGTTTTACCACAGAAACACATCGATGACATGATTTCTATGGTAATTTCCCCTTTATGGCAGGAATAAGATCTCGCTGACGATGTAGAATAGGGTCACTCACAATTTTCATAGGAGTTATTTTACTGCATTGAGTTGGCAACAAGTGATAGGTGAATTTGCTTATTTCCTACATATAGAAGGTATGTTACTCAGTCTGCTCTACATCTTTTCAGTGACTGCTTTACGTATCCCAAGAACAAAGCCACAGAAGCTTTAGTGTCTGTCTGTTTGTCTCGCTACTTGTCGCTACAACTGGTGTCGATTGTGTGCAGATATAGAACGCTGAAAAACGTCGCAATTGCTTAACATTGAAATTTCCATACATTAGCTAATGGCCTTTTGAAAGCAAGAAGAAAATCCAACACAAAATCAATTTAACACAAAATCATGGGGATCTTCCTCTTGAGTATGAACATTTTTATATCCTAGACTTCATTTGCGTTTTCTTTGCTCATAATTTAATATAGTCGTTACTAGGTTGATCTACAGTACGCTGTTGCAACGTGTCCAAGTAAGTTACTGACAATTACTAAGTTGCTATAACTTGAAGTCTGTAGAGTGTTACAAAGCTGGTATACTAATTATATGCATTTGTTCTTCATAAAATAGACTATCAATTACACACGATATCAATTAAATTTATGTTTCTTGAAGACATTTACCTTCACAAGACTTTTGATAATGCAGTTAAACTTGCCTTTCTCTTTTCTTAACTTCAATGAAATAACTCCGTTCCTGGCTCTCCTGCTTTTCTCAGATTTGACCTTTCAGTGCTTGTCAATTTTGACAATATTCTGTAAAAGTAAGTTTATTAGGACAAACTCATAATCTGTTTAACGAAATAAACATATTTGTATAACGACTTGTATTGTGAAGGAGTTTCTGCAACCATATAAGGTAATTTGATGTGGTCATTGGGACAGCAAAAATATCTGACTCCTGAAAGGGTTGAGTGGGTTGACCCGCAATTCATGGCGTTTCATTGTGACGTCGTCGAGCAAATTGCCCCGAATCATAATTTAATAACACACATAAAATTTTAAAATTGAATTTCTTTTGCAATCTTATGTACATATGTATATCAATATTTTCTGTTCAC
>LD343958.1:147697-170716 GCA_001465055.1 Ptychodera flava | reverse complement strand
AGCTATGGGGTACCTGATCTTCAATATAATTATTTAAAGTACGAGCAAAACGGTTATTTTTAAGATCATAGAAAAAAATGCACATTTGATATTTACATAGTTTGAGAGCATTTAGGATGTTGAATTGCTTGAAGAGAGGGGATGAGGGAGCATTATAAGTTGAAAAAGAAATAAGTCGGACAATTTTCTTTTGTAGACGAAAAAGGGGTTCAAGAATAGTGTAATAGGTGCTGCCCCAAATTTCAATGCAATAGCTCAAATGAGGGAGAATTAAAGTATTGTAGAGCAAAAGAAGAACACATTTTGGCACATAGTGTCGTAGCCGCGAGATGATGCCAACCAATGGGCTAATCTTTTTGCACACTTAATCTATGTGCGATTTCCAAGTTAAAGAAGGGTCGATAGCAACCCCAAGATAAATAGCAGAAGGCACTGCCTCTATAGGTGTGTTACCGACACCCAATCTGCCATCAACAGTAACAGATCTTTGGGGAGTTTTAATTATCATATACTTAGTTTTCTCTACGCTAATTGTAAGTTTGTTAGCATTACACCAATGACATACTTTTTCAAAGTCGTCATGTAAGTTATCAAGGTTTATATTATTAGTGTTAACGGATTTGAAAAGGTTCGTATCATCTGCAAAGAGGCGGAAATCAAATACATCAGTAGAATTGGTAATGTCGTTGATATAGAGAAGGAAAAGGATGGGTCCGAGTATGGATCCCTGAGGAACACCACATAAAACTCGTCTTGGATTTGATGAGGTGCCATCGATGCTGACTGCCTGTTGACGGTTACTGAGGTAGCTTTGGAACCACTGCAGGGGTAGTCCTCGAACACCATAATGCGACAATTTTTGTAACATAATACCATGGTCTATTGTATCGAACGCTTTTTTAAGATCTATAAAAATACCAAAGGTGATGAGACCCTGATCCATGTTATCGGTGATATCTGACACCAGATCAGCGAGGGCAAGTTTAGTATTGTAGTGTTTACGAAAGCATTTATTAGTCAATAATTGGTCCTTGACGACAGATTCTATCACTTTGCTGAGAACTGGTAAAATTGAAATCGGTCTATACTTATTAACATCAAGGGGTGAACCTTTTTTGTAGATTGGGGTGATTTTAGCCATCTTAAGTGAGTTAGGGAAACAACCTTTTGTGAGAGAGCAGTTGACAATATGGGCCAATGGGCTGGATATAAGGGATGCGGCATCCTTTATTAGCTGAGGGTGTAAGTATTATGCTGTGAAAAAGAGTCTCTAAGTGATAGGCATAGAGATAAAAACAGAGACAATGGTATAGGTTTCAGTAAAATTTAATTTTTTAAAAATCTTACAGGTTAAAAATACACCAATATTTCATAAAAATTGAAAATGTCTACAACAAACCTGCACATTGCATTGCTCAAAAAACAAAACAAAACAAACAAATATACACGGATTCAAATGTGACACATAAAACACTCAAAACTTCCATGATCAAATAAAACACACTTATAAGTAGATTAAATCGGTGTCTTTGAACACATTACCACATGATTTTTTACCAGCTTAAAGCTGTAATCATCTTTCTTTACTAACACATCTGTTTTAACGCGAATTACCTGCATGAAATTTCCACGATTGGATAAGCAAACCTCTTTGTGTGAAATTCAAAGTGTCAGTTTTTATTTCAGAGGACATGTTCTCTCTGTGCATTCATTATTAAAGCTGCGTATGTCTCATCACAGTTATTGTACTGCATGTACTGAAGAGTGACATGAGATATAAATGCTGAATGCAAGAAAAAACGATCGAAAATCTGATTTAGTCGTTGAGGGCGTAATCTGCCCTCACCGGACTGGCGCAAAAGCGCTAGAAGCAATCACAAGCATGTCCTCACTTTTAGAATTATCCTGTACTCGTTGCAGCTGAAAACACAGGCTGAATGACCTCAGCTTTATCCTGAAATACATTATTTGCCAATAAAAAGCAGCAATTTTCTGTCACTGTAGAAAACTTTAACCATCAAAGTCAACCTTTAACATCAACCGATTCATACTTTCAGGAGGTGAACCCTCCAATGAACTTTAAAATCAAAATTACAGACACAAATTTAACAACAGCTTTTGCACAAATGAATATAACAACACCTAGAATCCATCAAAATATAAAACGAGAAAATTGAGAAAATTCTTACAGTGCAAGTAAGAAATACTCCCACGTGTTGCAACACTATCACAGTGTTCTAACCTGACCGATGAGTCCTTTCAGTTATTTGCGATTATCTTATTTCTTTGACAGTTTAGTAGAAGAGAATGCATAATCATGCCAAATGTGGTAAACATTTTACTGTTTTGATTAAAGTTTACTTCACTGATGTGAATATTGCAGTCTCAACATTGAACTACAGTATACCGTCATTGAAATGAGGAATTTATAATCAAACTGACTGGAATGATTTTCAGATTGATTGAAAATTTGCATACATTTTTAAAAATTTGCTCACTATGTTGAGACTTTGTTTGGAAACAAGCAACAAAACTTGTCCATTTTGACATTGGATCGACCTACCACACAAAGTTGATGATCTATCTCTCACTGTGTTCGGCAGAATCCATTTGAATAGCTGAAAAGTTTTTTCTTAAATAGTCTCTTAAATCTCATGAAAGCATACATCCTTTCTAAATCTCACACATTAAGTACAGTACTCTATGGAATAAATAATAGCTTAGTTCCCCAATGCCCTGTATCAGCATGCAATGCTACACTGCTACAGGTATACACTACAATGATGGCACTGTTGCCTGCTGATAGATACCAGTTGTAGATGTACAAGTGAGCCAATCAGTGTACATGAAGATGAAAGGGTATGATATGTACGAATACATGCCACCATAGTATGGCAGTGTATAACCCTTAACTTCATCTTCCTTTGTACAAACCCACTTGTCTGGTTGAATCTATGACAGAGTCAGGATGTGACCGCACTATATAGTATTTCAAGTTCATTTGCAAGAGTTGTATCAATATGACAAGTACACACACTCCATGAATTAATTTCTTCATGTCTCAAACTCCCTATGGGAACTGTAAATACATTAGATATTGACATTAAAATATTAAAATAAACAGAGTTTGACATCATGAAGTAAACAGATACTGAAGTACAATAACTTTCAATTTTCGACATTGTAAATAACATTAAAATGTACCAATATTTATGTTGTGTTCACCCTGTTACATACTCAGCCTTTCAAAAAAATTGTTTTGTCTCTGTTAATATTTCAGCATAATGCACATCACACATAACAAAACTTGGTAAAAGTAAAGAGTCATTAAAATATAAATGAATAAAACCAGACAAATTATTAATGTTATGTGGTGAACTAGGTGATGGAGAAAATATGGATATGTTTAACCCTCCTCCCCCATGTCCCTCTTTAGAGGTCCAACTTTACCATAGAAAACAATGTGATTGGTTCAAATCAAGCTGGTGAATGGGTTAACATTTGTGTACACATGGGTCACCCTTTTCACAATATTCTGACCAAATGTTCCCCAACAATTACCGGTACATATTTACTGGAGCTCTGGGGTAAACAACTGAATGAACTGTTAAATGTTGATGTGTGCAACCCATTTTAACCCTTTGAGCGCTGTAATTTTCTCCCACCAAAAATTTAGTGCAAAATTTTACCAATTTTTATGAATTTTTCTGTAATTTTTTTATAATTTTGGACCAAATGGACATCACATTTCATTTGCTACAGTTTTTCTCAAAATTTTGGCAAATATTTGAGAAAAATTGGCTTGGGTTTATTTTATAAAGGCGACAAAAATAAACTTTGGCGCTCAAAGGGTTAATAAAAATGCCAAACAACTGTTTTTTGATGAGCTCTTTAAACTTGCTCAAAGTCTGCGGGCATATAAATATCAGAACAGAATAAACTGAAGGAATGAACTTCAGTAGACTGTCAGGCTAGGTGGTAGGCTGGTGCTTAGATCATGGAGTGAACGGCCTTGTAACTGCTCTAACAAGACAAGGCAAGTGACTTGAGGCCAGCTATAAGCTCTTGTAAAAATCAGGATTTCATAAAATTACAAGACTGAAGTTGATGTACAGTAAGTATCACAAAGTGAAAGTCAAATGTCAGAATATGTACTTTATCAGTATCCTGTTCTTTTTGCAATTCTTGAAGACCCTATATACTTATTAGGATGCTGGTTTTCGTTTTGGTTTTAAAATGACTTTTCAATTGCACTAAATTTTTTGCCAGACAACTTTGGCCCTTACATTTGCTTTCATACCATCATATTTATCATGATGTAATTGGCCTTTTAGGCTGATATAGATCTCATGATTGGAGGCTTAAAACAGTAATTCAATATGGACTATGCATTGTATGAAGATCATGATTCATATGGACGATAAAAAGAGAAGCATCATTCTGGAACAATACGGTACTTCTTCGTAAAAACAGACTAGTCCCATCCCCACTGGCACACAGATAGTGCTTGCTCATGGATGTTGTTTACTTAACCACTTGCATTAAACAAAAATGCATTTCTATACAGACAACAGCAAAACGCTTGAAGCATATTCTCTATTACAATAATTGCACAATTTCAGACAAACCAAGTTACGTCGTCAATTGCTGAACCACAATTTAAACTTGACTACACATAGACATTCACACACAGCCCTCTACCCTCTCCCCATAAATTGTTCGTCCCTCAATGCACATCTTCAGTGAAGCGATTAACAGGATACCAGTACAATATTAGAATACAGATTTCAGCACACATGTAACAAAGTCCAATCACAGAATACGATGATAAAGATATTTCCATTTGTATAAACATAATTTTGAATTTACAGCCATCACCACACAAAAGTGACCTTACAACTGAAAATGTAGCTACAATATTTAGACTGAAAAATTTGGTTGGGTGTAGGAACATTCTCTGACCATTAAAACTGAGGTGACAAAATGCCTGTACACTGAAAGTTCAAGTCAATGGCACCATACACTTTGACTGTACGATTCGTTGCTTGAGGAAAATCTTTGCTAACTCCTCCCAGAGTATGGGAATAGAGCAGAGAGTGATCTATTTGAAGTGCCTAAGGACTGTAATTGAACATGCATATTGTATGAAAGGTTTTGATCAGGAACTTCATTGGTCACAAACAGTCACATGATTACTATATATGGTGATAATTGGCTGCAGTCTCAACAAAGGTCACTGACCTGTGATAAGTTTCATATTGTACCTGTATATGATATGCATACAAGGAAATTGCAATTTCATTTAGATATGAAGTTTTTTAAAATTATTTTGTTTTCACATTTTGATTAGCAGTACAATTTCTTATATGGCTTGCATGTTACCCTGTTCTGAAGTGGAGTTAATCATCTACTGGTGTCTGTTTCATCATCCAAAGATTGGACTCCTTCATCGCTACTTTCTTTGACAGTCGTTTTGCTACCCTCTCCAACTTCTTTGGTTTCTCTGTTTGCAGTATGAACGACGACAGGAGCTTCGACAATATGGCTGCTTCTTTCTGTATTTTCAGTCTTGATTCCCGATGGCGTCCCGACCTCTCCTTCCTCAACGTCAGTCTCATCAATGCATGTCAGTACTGTTCCTGAAAAAAAATCACAGACAGTATAACTATTATAAAAGGACCACCGAGTAAGATATTAGGTCAATAGTTCTCTAAGTATGCAGCCAATCATCACTATGTATAGTAGTCATGTGACTGTTTGTGACCAATAATGTGCTGGGACTGTCATATCCTCCTGCCAGAAGAGTACAGTAGTTTGGTGTTTTGATAGTGCAAGTTGTGAAGAAAAACAGACAGTACCATAGTTCTATTCTTATTCAAGTTTCATTTGAAGTACTGCGTTTGTTTAACTTTGAGCCTGGACTGTAGAGCTCATAAAGAGTCCACAGTAGTACCAGTGACATGCCAGTACCATCACCCCATTTAGGAAACAGCACAGTACTTTTCCAATCTCATTTTACAATAGGAGTCCTTGCAAAGCTTTAAACAGAACTAACATCCCATCCCTATTTTGTCAAAGTCACAAAAGTAACTGAATTGCCAATAATTGGCGTATTTAACATAATAGAGCTGGTGCGAGTTGTGTTTGCAAGATATTAATAAATGCAAAATGCATTTTAAGCTCCTGGTCCATGTGTTACTTGACTGTGAGAACTGAAATTCAAGTCTTTAATGATCTATTTGCATGTGAGTGACTGGCAACTATCAAAGCTGCCTTGACAACTGATCTGTACATGTATTTCATGGAAAGTACCCTGTAGAAACTTGTTGGGAAAGTAATTCTCCATTATCATTCTAAGAAAGAGGCGTACAATCGTATTTCTGAGCACCAATTTCTTAGTACAAAAGTTCATAAATTATCATTGCAGAAAGGATTCTTAAAGGGGCAGGATTTCATCAGCTTTAGCTCTCAGCAAATTCACTAACTCTGCACAACTTTCAAAGGAGAACAAAGAACTAAAATCAAATAAACAGTCAATGTCAACAACAACTGATGGGAGAACCATGGATTGAGGACCGTGCTTTAAACATTACTGTTGAGGTAACTCACATATTACTATACCTTTGATATTAGTCTATTAGAGGATTCATTGCCAAGCTGTAAAGGAAACTAACATCCTATACCTACATCAACATATCAAATAAGGTTTCAACAACTGTCTGGGTAGTACTGGAAAGGCCATCGATTACCCTGAAACAACATATTGAAATCTTTCCAAGGTAACTTAAAATTGTACTGGTACATCAAAAGACAGTAAATATCCACAAAGTCTCTATATTATAGGGTTATTCATAAAATACGGCCCTATATGGATGAGGGCTCAGTGAGTGACGTATTGGACGAGCCGAAGGCGAGTCCAATACGTCACTCACTGAGCCCGAGTCCATACAGGGCCGTATTTTGTGTATAACCCTATTATTATACACCTCCCTCCATTAATCGTCCGTATAAACTAATTCTATGGTAAATTTTGAGGGATTCGGCACGCGCGATATGAGTGGAACGCGCACGATTGTTGAAATAAAATTGCTATGTCAAAGGTCAAACAGGCGTGTCGCGCGTCTCCCGTATTTGGGACTCCGCGTACTATACAAAATACGGAAAGTTATTGGACGGTCAAACTCCCATAGGTTACGGCAGTAGGTGTATAATAAAACAGTGTACTGGTATTTGAATTTCTATCCCAGTTATCTTTAAAACATTCTTGTCATCATCGAGGGATTGCAACAGCTAGACTGAGTTACATTGTCAGACACAGCTTTCATCTCTATTGGGCTTGCTTTGTGGCCTATTCATCATGTACCTTCAATTACTTTGATGTCGATAAACTGAAAAGGTACTCAAGGGTGAGGTAGGTTTAGATGGATTTCAGAAAGAATTTGGATTAAACACATTGACATTCTAATGTGTGTTCAATGTACAGTACACATATGAGAGCTTACTACTCGTAGGAATGTTAAACCATCACTGAAGTCTTGGTCCAGATCAGATTTGAACAGGTAGTATGTGCCATGCACTCCTTTCACCGTTTATTTATAGACCACTAGAGATGTTTACTGTGGGCTCTGATTACGTTTTCTCTTGATATTTATGGATAATGTTTTCCCACCATTGAACCCTGGGTGGAAAAGCACCTGGACAATTACTGTTCAGTGTGAAAAGTTTGTCATATAAACAAACAGAAAGAAGCTATTCTAAAGACTTGAAAGAGCGGCAGTATGTGTAAGTAGTACATATAAAGGCTTTCATGCAGGCTTTATAAAACTCAAGGTTGGTAATTCATCTTTGCTCTTCTTGGAGTCAGCCGATTAAAAACCGTTTCTGTTGCAATACTGTTCAAAGGGCACCTGTGGTAATGAATATCTTTGTTGAAAGTATGCACACGGGTGCAGTACATGTTGATGAACTGCACTTTGGGACAATTCTAGCGAAGGTTTTTCTTCTTATTCTTCTCCTTGTTTGGGGGAAAAGGTTTTTCAAATGATAATTTATTATATCTCAGTAATATCTTGACAGGTTTCCTGTGGGATAAATTCTCTTGTCACTCTTTTCTGTCATTATGCAGTACAGAAACATTAACAAAAGGAAAAGTTACTGTTGCTGGGACTTTATCAAATTTGACACACTTGTTCGATTCACCCCGCCTGTCATGTTTGCATGTCCAGTTTTCAGTGTAATAATAATTATTGATGATTTTGGTAATTAAAGCTAAGAATCACAAAATTAATTGCTCAACAACAATCGATTAGGCTCCTCAAATTATATGATTTTTTTCTGTCGATTCATATCCTCACATCAGCATCACTGCATGTATTTGTGTTGTTGAGAATAAATATTGTAAACCACGATCTCAGTGCCATGCATTGTTTCACAGCAGACACAAACATAGGCAAGCACATGTAATTTTTACCTGAATCACTGCTGGTTGCTCCAGTTGCACTTGATATGAGTGAGTTGGATCTGTTGGCTCTGAACTGCAGCAATGCCACTTGCATCTTGGTCAAGTCATTGATGCTGTCACTGATGCTGTGCGTCATGGACGCACGTCTGGAGTGTAGGAAGAGCAACTCTTCATCATCCAGCATTCTGGATTTCTGACATAACATTTTGTACGCCTCTGTCCTCAGGGTCTTGTTCCACAGGCCATACATGCAAGGGTAACAAAACACCGTTGTAAATGCTAACCACGTCACCGTTGAAAGTATCCACCCCGGCACGCTGTCGGTGCCGTGTATGGTTTCATAGCAGATACACAGCATGAGTGGACCTAGAGTCAGCAGCTGCATTCCGATGAGAAGCGAGATGGTTTTCAAAGCTTTGGTGGGTGAATTCACTTTCAGGTTCATCGAGAACGACGAGCGTGATCTCCTCCGTGTCCGGTAACTTTTGCTGACAGCGTCGATGGCGCTGCTATCGCTGTGCCGTCTTTGATGATTCGTGACCGAATTCGGCGGTTCGGCCGGGAAATCTGCTTCAGAGAAGCTGATCCTGCGATTGTCAAGTGCGCCGCCAGTACTGTGTCTCCTAGGACTTTCTAGAATCATGTTGCCCATGTTCACTTTCCGAGCTTTAGTCCTGGCAACTTGTAAAACCTGACTGTAACATACGACTATGACGACAAACGGCGTTAAGTAACACAGAGCGAGAAGCACCACGGTGTAAGATATATGTTTATTCCACACTGGAAGACACGTTGCCTTGTGGGCATTGAATGCATAGCTAGACCAACCGAATGCCGGCGGCAGACTGAAAATGATTGCGAGTATCCAGACCACGATGATTAACGGCACGGTCCTGGTGTTGGTGATTGCTAATGGATACAACATTGGGCGTACAATTGCAAAATACCTGAAAAAGAAAGAACAATATACGGTATTCAGAATTCTTTATCAATGCAACTAGTATTCACAATGCAGTTCATACAGTGTATCAGTACTACCGTATAACGGACACCTAGTAACCAATGAAAGTATACATATAAGAATACAGTCACTGTGTCCGGTATTAGCTTACCAATCCAGTATCTACACTTCCTGTTTGGAACTCAGAAAGCAGAATCACAACTCTGTTACAAGCAAACGCAAGTGTTCATCTTTTTTGCATACATGTGTAAGTTTACTTTAACAGCTGCACGTTGGGTGTATCATTTTTATTGTACCTAGAGTACAATAGATTTAGTAAGTCAGTATATAGCTATTGGGCATTTATAAAACATCAAGACATATTATGATTTGTGTCGCGTCTACCACTGCACCTATCACATGTCAATAAGTGAAGTGAAACATTCCACTACTTCATATCATATAACCTTGGGGCTTTATTAGTAGCAAATGAGAATTGATATGATCCGTGTCCTTGAGATAACATAAACATGACAAATAATATATGCCAATATACTAATGTCTAGGTCATTTGTAAGGGTAATTTTCAATCTCTTTTGTTTGCAAACATCAATTTTGTTGATAATCAAAAATACAAAGTAATCAAAGAGAGCCATTTTTTCACAGAAAGTCTACGACATGATGCTCATGCTGGCTTCTCATTTTAAGGTAGTTATGTGCCTCATAAGTGAAAAACTCTAAACTTTTTTCCAACTTCCTTATAGAAACTTTCAAGTACTCTCTTTTGAATTCAAGAGTATGTTTGTATAATGAGGGGTCACCGTGCAATTTCCTGATACTAGAAATGCAAAATCGCCACCATCCCTGTATTAATCACTCCAAGAGCTTCAAAATGAGCCCCCACAAGTGGTAGATCAGAAAAGTATTGTAAAAATTTGACAGTCCTAATATCTGTCCCTGAGGCGCATTCTACTGGCAATAATGTTAATCTTGAACACGCCAGAGAAGAACATTATTTTCAGTCTTTGGTTCTAGATGATAAGAATGTCCTTTTCTATATAAATATATTGAAGCATATTGTAAATCTCTCCTTCTGTAGACAATGAATAAATTATAAAATTAAATCTATCATTTGAATGAACGTAAAATGTTATAAATTCTACAGAGACAGAAGTGTTGCAGGAAAAAATAGACAAATCAGGATATCTTATCATATTCTGACAATTTCAGTCTTATTTTTTTCACTGATTTCCATGAAGATCGTACATATTCTATGAAGAGTGAGTTATTTACGCATCATGCACAACATTAATTGAGATGTCAATTTTTAAAAGGCCCTCATACATGTATGTATCCTTCATTGGTTAGATTTCCTAGATCTGGGATCCATCCTTATTACCCCTCCGGAGTGTACCATACAGAATTCACAATTTGGACAATGCATTGTTTGCATCGGCATGACATGTTCACAGGGACGATAGGGGCTTGTGTCTAACCTTTACCTACCTCATTACGATTAAATTCGCCTCAAAATTTAGCTTTTAACTTTTCCTCCAACTTTCCTAAGGAAACTTTAAACCATTATCTTTCATAGTCCAAAATAAAAATAAGGGTCACCATACAAAATTTGGGAATTTAGAGAAACAAATGATGGTACTGAAAATTGCTGATACTTGAAATTCAAAATGGCCACTGTGTGCAATATTCACTAAGTCAGAAAAACACAAATGCACTATATAATGTTTTTATTTTCACAAAAACAAAGACGGTGAAACTAATTCACTGGTACTCAATAGGCTTCAAAATGAGTCAATACAAGCAGCAGACCAGAAAAGTACAGTGTATTTTAACCCTTTCACCACCATGGTTGCATGGTTTAAACCAATCCCATTTTTTTCTATGGTAAAGTTGGATTTCCGAAGAGGGAAATGGGGTGAAAGCCTTTCAGAACTTTCCATGTCTGAAAAGCTAGCCCTTAGGTGCATTCTAGTCTTATCATTTCAAGCACTGAATCTATGGATCAAGCATGATAATGAGATATTATTGTATAAAGATGATAAATGATGTATTATCAGGGATGTAGAAAATAGCTGGCAGCCGGCAAAAACAACCAGTTGTTTGCTAAAATTTGCTGGCTGTGAAAATTTAGTTTCAGTAAAAAATCAAGACATTTTGCACAAACTTTGTGCGCTAACACACCACTTGTAACCGCCTATACTTTTATTTTTGCTACGTGTAACCAAAATTTTCTACATCTCTGATTATTGTGATTACCTAATGCTCTGTCTTGGATAAAGCACGGTCCCTCCACAAATGAGTTTGAAAGAAATGTCAGGATTTTTGATTTTGATCTGGGAAGATCTTGACAGATCAGGCAAGCAAGCAGAATATCATGATGAGAGTCTGGCCCAAAATATGTCACTTCTCCAAGTCAAACATAATAAAGGCCACATTTTCTGTTGTAATTTTGAATCAACTTCAGGACAATTTTAGCAATGTGGCAGTTGATGAATGAGTTATGTAATGGCTTTTGTTGTCATTCGGAATCTTTCCACTTGAGGGAGTTTGTCAAGCTCCAGGGTAATAAGGGGAAAGAAAAGCTTGAAGAAGCAGCTGTTAATAATCATTGTGGCACTGATCGTTATTACGTAAGATATAAAAGAAGACAAAATCTGCAACAATTTGTCATGCTTAACTTGTTTTCACAAACCCATTGTGCTAGACTGCATTCATAGTGCTGAAAATAGAGCATACCTGTCGAGGGCTATCACAGCCAGCATCAGCATACTGCCAGAGAGAGTGGCCAGAGTCAGGAAACCAGTGAAATTGCACCAGACAATGCCAAATATCCAGTCCCGGCTGATCACACTGATGAACATGAACGGCAACACCAAGATGCTGAACACACAGTTCGGCACGGTCACGAAAAACACATAGCGGTTGCTGCTCGTCATCAGATGCGCTTTTCTGTAAAGCGTCAACGGCACCAGAATGTTCAGGAAGACAGATAAGATCAATATAACGAGGACTGTTATCGACTTCAGCGTTATCTCCACAACATTCTTGCTGGACTCTGTCTCCGGTGATGCAGAAATAACGGTTGCAGTGGGTGATAGAAGGTCGATGTCCTCTGTACTGGTGTTCGTGTAGCCAAGTGTTGAAGTCATACTGTCTGTGGTGTGAACGGCACTGGAAACTTATCATATGTTTTCCATCCACTGGTCCTGGTCACTCCCCCATAGCGATAAAAGTCTTCATGACTGGTATTGCACGCGTCTTTGTTACAGTCAATGGCCAGCCTCAAGTTGTTCAGCATTCATTCTCTGGAAGTTGAAGTCTACTGGCTGCATCTCAAGCCGACTACAAAATTAGCATATTTGCTTCCAGGAGAGCAGACACACACACAGAGGATTATCACTCACTCAGGCGCTCTTCTGATCAATGATGCGGTGCCCACGATGACATAATATCATTATTGACCCTGTGCACATATGAGAGTAAAAATAGAGCAAAGATAATAGAGGTTAGCAATTTCTATAAATAATGGATTACTGCGCTGTAATTTGATTAAATACCTAAAGCATCATGCAAATTTAATGATTGTGATAAAATTAGAAAGTTCTAAAAGGTTCATCATTTTTCCGCCTACATCAAAAAATAAACAGATCGATAGATAATATCAAGCTGGGTTTTTTTTGTCAATTTGCATTCTGAACAATGAAGTAGTGAGCCACTTACAGGAAAATACTTCAAAACAAGAAGACTATATCCATATTAATCTGAAATATTACATGTAACGTTGACTTTTTCGCCAGTGGAACTGTGATTACTGAAATTCAGAAGTACCGGTCTTTTCAAAACACTACTGGCGAACATTTCAAAACTTTCTATTCCTACACCTCTGAGCGCAAAGCTTACAGGGAACAAGATTTCTAAATGACTAAAGCCTCTACTCGACCGTTCATAACTACTGTCTGATATTGATTGATCTGATGTCATTAGATACAGGATCAATATTTCACGGCATTTGTACTTGTACACCTAAACAGCTAAGTAAGGTCTTTACTTCATATTTCTCTTTACAAAAGGTCATTGGCAGCTACATTTAGTCAATGGAATTATTTTCCGATCAGATTTCTGCAAAACACGCTATCAATTACTCTGTTTATCACAAATGTCTTGTCGGCCACTCTAAATCTTAAGAATTGATATGTGTAATAATTGACCCTGTACAGAGAGCAGTTTGCGGTATTTTCCCTCTGGAGATGTGGCATTTGGCCAGAATTTAGCTATTCAATTTTAGCAAAAGCCAGATTTCCACAACAAAAATAAATAGTGTATGCTACTCCTTCAGCAAAAAGACAACAATAACACTTAATCATTTCTGCATTGAAAGGATATGATATTGACGATATGTAAACGATCTTGACAGAATGTGCTGCAAAAGTGAAAGACTTCAACTTTTGCTCAAACTTTCTTCACTGAAACTTTCAACCATATTCTTACCAAATCCAGAATAAAAATCAGGGGTCAAGGGGCAAGTTTGGTACCAGAGAAACAAAGTACCTGACTTTTACTAAGATTTGAAATTCAAAATGGCTACCATCTCTGTGGTAATGCTATGGGAAAAATGAAAGTTTTGATTTTCAAAAAAACTAAGATGTGAAAGTTGTTATTTCTCCAAGAGTTTCAAAATGAGTCCCTACAAACAGTAGATCAGAAAAGAATTGTAAAATATCTGTCCCTGAGGCGCATTCTACCTTAAGCTGGTTGATTCTAAACATAGATTGCATTGATGAAACGAGAAAAAAATTTAAATGAGCCAGTTTTCTCCAAGCAATTGCATGTTCTAGCAGACGTAAATTACAGAGTGAAACTATTAATTTGCTTTGAGAATTCATCTGTTACAGACCAGGGGGACCTGACCAAGGCACAGGATATTAATCTCTTACAAAGAAATAGTGATGATCATAAAAGGAGTTGAACCCGTGTCTATAGCGTCAGCGCTGAATAACAAGGCCTGTAGGTCACAAAGTTATGAATATTAGAATTCACCAAAAATATCCAGTTTGTTATTTTACTACACTGTAATTTTTATGGACTGTATAAGGGTCTTTTGGCCAAAGGTGCAACAGCAGAAGCCACCAAGCATGCAAGAGCATTTTGCCTCACTGTATCAAGGGACTACAAATGCCATGTGCAGTCCATAATTTTTATTATGTACTGATGCTTGATTACACTGAAAAAGATCATTTAGTTGCTGTGCAATTTATTTTAACCCTTTGAGCAAGTAATTTTTTGTTGCGTTTGTAAAAAATACCAGTCCACAGTAAATTTTTTTTGGATTTATGCAAAAATTTTGATAAAAAACTGTAGCCAATGAAATGTGATGCCTACTTGATCCAAAATTACCAAGAAAATGATAGAAAAATTAATTAAAATAGGCAAAATGTTGCACTAAAATTTTGGTGGGAAAAATTTCCACCTAAATGATAAACAGGCTTCATCACAAATTGTTTAGTTGTAGAACAATGTATTTTTTTAAGAAATGTGTCCGTTTTTGTACAATTTTCACACGAAATGACATTTAACTTTCCCTGCAAGTTTCAAAATAACAAGCCTACACTGAAGGCCAACAGAAGAATATTTACATACAAACCATCTGTCTTCCAGGTGCATTCAAAAAACCTGGAAGACATATGGTTTGGCATGATATAAATAGCAACGGCATGAGATCTTCTTTTTCAGGTTTTTGAAAATGAAAGTTTGAAGGTCCTGAAATCAATTAAAGAATTCTTCATACAGGCATAATTGACTTGAACAAAGTCCAGGATGCAGTTGGCTTTTCTGAAGGAAACCTGCCAACAGAAATTATAGTACACATGTATTTCATCAATGTCTCATTCTGATATCTCTCTGAGGATTTGATAATAGCGGACACTGAGTCATTGCACATGTCTCATCAAAGTAATAAAAACGTCTTCCTGACAATATTTATGGTGTACTCTCTGTGCAATATCCTGGCTCAGTAAAATGTGACATCTGGAAACAAAGCATTGGAAATTCAGACAATATACCGGTGTTATAAACTGGTATATGCTAAATATAAACCTTGGCTTCCTTATACAGACACAATCTCTTTGTAAACATGAATAAAAATATGCGAGTTGCATTAGTTGTCAGATAAGAAAAACAGAACTACAAAATCAGCATATATATCAGCTATAAATTAGCCAATAACTAATATTCAGTAAAATTCCATCCAATTTCATTTATTCTTTTTGGGCGGTTTTCTGCTGATTACTCCTTCTCAAATTGCCAATTATGTAAATGAGTTGAAGGGACAATAATCAATTATGATTTAAGATAAAGTTATTCTTACATTTGAGCTCAGAATTCTTAATTGTCAGTCTGCAACTCTATTCAGTAGATTAATATGACACTGTTTAATCAATGTGGTACAGAGAAATTTAAAAGTTTCAATGACAGTGCCAAGTTATTACCAAGTAAGTTTTTCAATGCATGGTTCATTTGAGTGTTATCTGATACATCATAAATTTTTATAAAAGTTAACTTTTTGATGTGACCGAAGCTATTTCTGAAATAGCTCCGCGTGGCAAGGCTGTGTGTTACCAGTTATAGACCTCCCATCACCCACAGGCCTATGGCTGTTAAATGTATACAGTCACATGTAATCTAAATATGCCCATATATGGTCATGTTAGGGCGCTGTTTTTAAAAAGTGGCCACCCGCTTAAAATCTGTGATTGGTTAGATTTTCTCTTTCCATGGTAACTGTGGCAAAATTGGAACAGGTGACAGTATACCTTTAACACACAGCCTGCCACGCAGAGCTACCGGTATTTCGGAAACAAAAGTCAAACTGATTATCACTACAGATATGTGCATGCAGCAGTGATATTGCATGCTTTTACATTATTTACAGAGGGCATGCAAAATTGCAAATATCACTGATGATAATCTTTATGGGTAATAAAGCTGGCGGTATAAGTCTCCTTTTGTATAGAATAGTTCTGATATTCTAAAAATCACCAATAGAGAATATTTCTTGAAGACTGCTATTGAATATTCCCATCAGATCACTGTCCCACTTTACCAACATGTCCAAACACAATAGGGAGAGAACAAAAGCCTTTGATGTATTTCAGTTGAGTAAGTTAAAAAGCTTGTTTAACCCTTTGAGCGCCAAAATCAATTTTTGTCACCTTCACAAAATATACCCCAGCCAATTTGCAGATTTTTGCTAGAATTTTACTAAAACATTGACGCCAATGAAATATGGTGTCCATTTGGTCCAAAATTACCGAATAAATTACAGAAAAATTTATAAAAATTTGGTAAATGTTGCATTAGAATTTTGGTGGGACAAATTACAGCACTCAAAGGCTTAAAAAGTCTCTGCAGTCAAATAAATCAAGAAAAAATTTGGTAAGGGGGTTTATCAGTGATTTACAATTAGCTCGATTTTGTAAAATGGCAATGCAAATATTAGCAATTATTCGTTGCACATTGTAATTGGTGATGCTCAAAGAAACAATTTGCTTGACATGGCATATGAAATGGTGACCATTCTAACATCCATCTGCATCTTTTGTTATTCAATGGCTCCTCTTCTGTTGTATTGTGAATTGAATCATAAAATCTTTGGATCCATTGTTACACTATCAGCTCTTTTCTTATCTGGTACAACTGAACACAAAAGTCTTTCGTGTCACAATTACAGGCTTCAGTTATTCACATGAACCAAGTACAAAATAAATTACATAAAGCTCATCTTTCTTTGTTCCCGAAGAAAACTTTTGAAATTTGAACATCGATATGAATATAATTATAGTGTAGCTTCCTAAAAATATTACCTTATCGTCCATGGATAGAGATTTGGAGTTCCAGTGGATAAATCGGAAAAGCCAGACAACAAAGGAGAGTATAGCTTACGGCTGACTACACCGGCTTTTCAAATTTTCCCGACTGACAAACCACTGCTCTCTCCTTTGAAATCTGCTTGTCAAAGATGACTCATTCGGATAATTTGGTATAAAATATGTCAAATCAAATCAAAATGTCACTCTGATATCACCGTGGTGACAGATATCCAATATTTCAAAAGCAAGTACATTACAAATGTAAATTAATGACCTATGATAAAGTTCAATGACCATAGCTTTGGTCTGGGTTTTTGATTAATCATTCTTGTCATGTTCGTAGATTATATTGACCCCACCTCCTAAAGCCCCACGTATTGATCTGTTGAAGTCAGACTGTATACTATACAGCGGTGGTAGTGAAATGATAAATTATTCAAAAAATCCTCTGTCATAGCCCGACTATTATACTGCACACTCGACTGAGTACTTAAAAATATGTTTCATCGACATAAGCTCTTTTGTTAGAGGATATAATGAAAATCCTTTATACCGCAGAATTTCATAACAGCGGTATAATGATGGCATCAAAACAATTGATTGCCTTGTTTTATGAACATGTTTTTGCATTAACAAGTCATCGTTGATGACACAGTCCCCACTTGTTAATGGGTACTTTGATTACAGGTCCTCAGAGAGGATAGAGTCCTCTTCATTAGGTCTGTGATCAAAATACTTTTTAATAAATTCGCTTGATACATGTCTGAGTTGTGGTTCAGGACATGAAAAAATCGTAATAAAATGGCCACACGGCGGCCATATTGGATCTTATCACAAAACAATTCAATGTGCATGTGTGTGACATAGGTCAAAGTCCTTGTACCAACTTTGAATAAAATCGGTTGAGATATGCCTGAGTTATGGCTCTGTACATGAAAAAATCGTAACAAAATGGCTGCATGGAGGCCATATTGGATCATATCAAAAAACAAATTGATGTGCATAGCTATAACATTGGTCAATATCCTTGTACCAATTTTGAATAAAATCGGTTGAAACATGCCTGAGTAATGGCTCTGTACATGAAAAAATTGTAATAAAATGGCCGCCTGGTGGCCATATTGGATTGTATCACAAAATTGACATGCATATGTATGACAAAGGTCAGTGTCCTTGTATCAAGTTTGAATAAAATCGGTTCAGATATACCTGAGTTATGGCTCTGTATATGAAAAAATCGTAACAAAATGGCCGCATGACAGCCATATTTGATCGTATCACAAAACAAATTGAGGTGCATATGTATGACATAGGTCAATGTCCTTGTACCAACTTTGAATAAAATAGGTTGAAACATGCTAGAGTAATGGCTCTGTACATGAAAAAATCATAATAAAATGGCCGCCTGGCAGCCATATTGGATCGTATCACAAAACAAATCGACGTGCATCTGTATGACATATGAAGTAATCCATTTACTACGTTTGAATGAAATTGCTCCAGGCGTCTCTGAGATATCTGCGTGAACGGACGCATGCACGCACGCACGCACAGACGCACGCACGCACGCACGCTCGCACGGACACACGCACGCACGGACATGACCAAACCTATAAGTCCCCCCCGGACGGTGTCCGTGGGGACTAATAAAAATCATGTCTACTCTTTGTCATGCCATGTATTTCTCTTATCATGGGTGTACTGCATGGCCGGCTGCAGCTGTGCACGGGAGTGAGACACGCAACGAACTGCAATCCTGACACAAACCCTGAACGAATTAGTGTGATTATTATCACAGTCGTTTGGTGGGCTATTCAGCTCTGGGACTATTCCACCCATAGACGAGTGTACAGAAGCAAGTTTGGTGGGCTATTCAGCTCTGGGACTATTCCACCCATAGACGAGTGTACAGAAGCGAGAAACAACCCTTTCTGGCTTCTGTACACTCGTCTATGGGTGGAATATAGTCCCAGAGCTGAATAGCCCACCAAACGACTGTGTTATATCGACTGCAAAACATTTACAGAGATGTGACTCTAGGTTTCTAACGTTTAGCCGGTTTCCACCCGTTTATCACACGCTAGTATGTCAGACGGAGGTTTCACATAGCTTCCGGCACACAATTCAAGTTCAACACCTTAAACCAAACACATTCATGGCAACTGATCGCATCGATAAAGCGAGAGATTTATCTGTAGTGTAGCCGTATTAGGACTCACAGAGACGACTCTGAACAAAGCATCATGATGGACCCTGCACGCTATCGCTATAGCTGCACGACTGCTTGTGTTCATTTTGCAATACGATCAACCAAACCGGTTGGGACGTTGAAGTTTGTGTATCACTGTGTTATACAAACGTGAAAGGGAAACCGGTAATTCACGGCGGCGCAGTCAACAAAACCACAACACTGACATTATCGGGCAATTAACACCTTTCAGCCGCTAAAAATAACCGTTGCGGCTGTACTGATACACTTAAGGAATATACTTACCTGCATTAGTTTACGTATGCTGTTCCCTTTCGCTGTATGTGAGCTTCATTTTGACGAGTTACACACCCTTCCCTAGCCTAGCCGAGCTATTGTGCTCCTTTTCACATTCGACAGAGGATATTCCTCGTCATCTCACGCTCTGAGCAAGGTGGGTGGTCTGGGGATGGGCTGACTCCCCGCATCGAATCGCCATCAGAAATTATTCAAACATTCGACAAAGTACTTCCAAGTCTCTTTTGCCCGAACTGGTTAGTTGTTATGAAGCATCGAAACACTGTTGCGTACTGTATTACTGAAGTAAGACAATATATCAGAGGATATGCTTGGTTTTATCATTCATATCATCCGCCAGACCACCCACTCAAACTCTCGCCTTCCATCCTTTACAAACAAACTACCCGCGTGAGTTATGTTGAGGGCGTAGTTTATTGCTGGCTGCGGGCATGACCTATGACCCCACGACCTCATCTGGCAACGTGCGTCTGTCATTACTCACTGGTTCGGCTGAGACTCCGAAGCATATGTGATTTTAAACATGAAAGAGAACTGTTGCACAACTGACATTTAACATTTCATACGATGCTGGCAACAGGGAGGTATAGACTTCATCGTCTTTTCTCCTCAGTTTCATGTTTACCGTGGAGTGACCTACAGCTATGGTGTCGCACTTCTCTACGGGGACAAGTTGACAAAATCGTGCACCCTGAAAGAAACAAGTGTAGATCTTTGTCCTCGAGAAATTTAGCTTATAGAAGACAAAGACCCGATATTGGCGGGTCTCCGTTTATCACAACTCCCATATTTTACGTCAATGCAGGTAAGAGTGCATACTTGAAACAGAAAACGCCAAGAGAACACTGCACCGAAAAGCGAAATTGCAAAGTGTCATGCAGTTTCACTTTCAGTTCAGTTCGAATGTATAAAGAGTGTCATGTATTTCCTTGTTTTCACCATACTGATAATTCACCCCGCCCAAACAGTGCAAGGCAGTGCAGACTATCGTTCCTGCCCCCACCGCAGTATAAGCTGTGCCTAGTAACAACAACATAAACAATAATAATGGTAGCATGACAAGATATTGTAATAAACACTTTTCATCAAGTGCTCGGCTCAAGTAAAGATATGTGGACACAGACATTGGGATTCGATCTAAAACAGGTCGATCGCTTTCCGAAAACATTTCTGGGAGCAGCCATTAACAACTTCCGGTAACGGCGGCTCCCAGAAACACGGATGCCCCACGCTTAATGTTTATGGAACGCGATCGACGAGTTTGAACAAATTCCAAACCCCATAAACGACAAGGTTAAGTGTAGTACAGTGTTTAGTCTTCAGTAGTGATAAATCGGTACGACCAAATGCAGTAAATATGTAGCATTTCACATCAACACGCCTAGTCCATCGGGGTGCGCTTATTTTATACTCTCCAGGGCCATCGGCATTGTAGCGCTACTAGGTGAGCGAAGGCGCAAAAACCAAAAATCACCGACCGCCTCACCGTAGTGCTACAATTTTGCAGCTATATATACTACAACAATATACCCTAGTTTCTCTTTCAATGGTCTATCGTTGACCGGATGAGATTTGATGTTTTTCTAACATTGCAGACAACTTTGTTATTAAAGTGCAGTGATACTGAACAGCTAGAGAAGATGGTCGATGATGACATGTCTTGCAAGTTTCTGTTCATCACTCCGTCTCACCGTCAAAGCTTTGGAATACTTCAATTGTGTTTCATATCAGGGTTGGCTACCAGTCCATCAACACTGTGTGGAGGGACTGTGGGTGGACCTTTAGACATAAAAGTGACGACCTCTAGACATGACAGTGACGGTTTGGGCTGTATAAAGTTTAATACTGTAGTTTTCTTTAATGGTCTTTTTCAGTCCCACACATAGGACATCTGTACTCAGCGACTTTGGCAGACACCCTTCATCGATGGCACAGACTCCTTGGATACGAGGACACTATATTCGCCACGGGAACTGACGAACATGGGCTGAAAGTGCAGCAAGCTGCAGCGAGACACGATAAACCTACAAAGTTATACTGTGATGAAGTGTCACACAAGTTCAAGGTAGGTCCATCCTCCATCTTAAAGGTCGCAAATGAGACGGAGACACATTTTGAGATGGAAAAGTAAACTTACAGTTTTATTATATTGCATGCAACATACATTTACTAATAAGATGCAGGTCACGTTTGATTATCACTTATACACAACTCATTATTTATGAGCATATTATTTCTCACTGAAATTTTTTATGCCTGCAGGAATTGTTCAACGAATGTGATATTCAGTATACAGACTTTATCAGGACAACTGAGGAAAGACATTATGAAGCAGTTAATTATTTCTGGGTATGTACATAAAACACTTGATTTGAACAAGCTTTGCAAAGCCAGATATTTCTTCCACATGTTACTAGTCTAGGAAATGTACATACTGGCAGATTGTGCCAGAAACAAACAAAGGATAGAATCTCATTTCTGACAATTAATGTACGACTATAAAATAAGTAGCCTTGTACATAGGGTAGTGGACTCACTGTCAGAGGATGGTGAGTTTGAGACTCAAGCATGGTGTGTCCTTCAGAACAAGGCACTTTACTCCTCATTGCTTCGTTGTATGATGGATGATGAGTACCTCATCCTAGAAATGGGATTTTGCCTGTAAATAAATGAATTGTTTTTACTCTTTCATAGACTTGGTTCAAGTCGGTGAATTTTTAAAAAATAAAATCATTTATAATAGTTTCTCTTGTGTCTCTCCTATTTCGTACAAACCTATTCAGAGTTTGGTAGCGCAGGCCAGGTTTTCGCAGCGATTGAATGCGTTATCTTTGAGTCTGCGCAGTATAGTGAGTTAGTTTCTGCCGGATTCACCGACTTGGACTTCTTGCAAAGTACCAGCGGCCAGACGGACTGTGTACACAGTGACGTCAAGCAAATACAAAATGATTGACAGTTCCAGCCATTATTCTGGCCAATAAGGAGAACGCATGAACTTAGTGTTAGTTGCGTCGAATAGAACCCTTTGCTGGGACTTTTATTTTCGCATGGAACAAGCTGTTCGACAACTTCTTCTTTGAACCCGATGGTTGAATCATGTAGATCACTGTAGTCAGAATTGCTGGAGGCTTTTCAGCAGAGTCGATGCCGAATGCTGCATGATCTGCAACTCACATGAGTGTGCAGAAAGGGGTCAAGACTTGTACAGATGGCAAACTCTATTTCTTCA
>LD343958.1:132593-147000 GCA_001465055.1 Ptychodera flava | reverse complement strand
TTTTCAGAACTCTAATAAGCATCTTTTCCAAGAAGATTATAAATTTAATGTCATTGGTCACTGTACCACTCGATGATGCCTATATGCAATCAGAGCTGGCACTTTTTATTTGGATGGCATTTGCAATATACTTCTATTCAAAGAATATTTTTCTTGGGCACCATGCTTATAATATATAGTCAGTAAAAGCTGTCAGTTTTGGCACGTGGCCACTTTGTTTCCAATGGGTATTTCAGTTTGGATGAATAGATCAAAACTTACCAGTATCCGTGCAGAATTAGAGAGTTCATCAGCCAAACCTGTGATGTGCTGCATTAGCAAGTTTGAGAAATTAAAAAAGTATTGGTTATCATAGTTTTTGCAAAGATCAGTCTGCTAGGCTGACTGTCATTAATTTGCTCCAATATTCAGTTTTTAGCTCATATTTGGTATGTATATAAATACCAAAAAGAGCTTATATGGTGAGTTGGTGGCGTCTGTCTGTATGTATGCATGTATGTTTTAATATCTGCATTCAGTCATTTTAAAAATATGTTAATTAAGGTTCAACAATTATTACGTTAATGTTGGTTTTGGAGGTACCAGACTGTCTATAGTAATGTGAGCTGCTGTCTGCCAAAGATATAAATCTTATGATAACCAGTTGCAAGGTACAAGTTATGCATTTTCCAGAGAAGACCAGAATCTCCCTCTTCACAACAGACCATTTAGGTTGTGAATTTTAATACATGAAAATTTGAGGTGGTCCCTAATGCAAGCCTTTAATGAATAACCTAAAGGACGTGACCTTCTCTGATTGAAAATAGAGGCAGCGCTGTTCTGCAGGCATTATTAGATGAATCTAGAGTTTTAAATAAAGTTATTCTGAGAAGATAATTTTTGATCAATGTTCCATTTTCGCAGAATAAATTGATGTCTAATGGTTACATCTATGAGGGTACCTATGAAGGTTGGTATGCTGTGTCTGATGAGGCGTTTCTAACTGATTCTCAAGTCAAAGATATCCGGGATGAACGTGGGAACGTAATCAAGGTAAGTCGTATCAGTCAGACATGCCGGCAGCAAAGAAGATGTGACTCCTCATGTAGAACGTAACTTGAGGACAGATATTCAGACTCTCAAACTTTTACAATTCTTTTCTGATCTACCATGTGTTGGGGTTCATTTTAAAGCTCTTGAAGTTAGAATGATTTTCACAGTCTTAGTTTTTTAGCTCATATACTAAAAAGAGCTTATATGGTGAGTCGGTGGCGTCTGTATGTTTTTGAAAATCCAAACTTTTATTTTTCCCCATCGAGTTAAAATATGGATGATGGCCATTTTGAATTTCAAATATTGATAAATGTTCAGTAATTTGTTTCTCTAGTACCAAAATTTGCACAGTGACCCCTAATTTGCATTCTTGATTTCGTAAGAGAATGGTTAGGAATTTTATTGAGGAAAGTTTGAGCAAAAGTTTAAGTCTTTTACTTTCAGGGTGCATAAAGTTTCCCTCTAATATCCCTGTGCTTAACATGGCACCAAGACTCTTGAGAACATTTTGTGATGTATAGTCAGTGTACGGGTTGTCTGACTTTTCGTGTTCCAAAAATGCTCCTCTTTAAGAGCCTTAAAATTATTATCACAAATAGATAAGCCATGATGTAACAGCACAAAAATAAGTGTTTCAAGTTGACAACAAGTTGTCTGATATGTCGTAAACTCAAATTTCTCGACTTGAAAATACCCACAAGTATCATGAGTAGATACATGAAACTAACTGCACAAAATAACTGCTCTGAATTTGCTATCATTGCCTCAAAGGAAACTAAACCAGAACTTTGCAATGCCTTCAGTGATGTATACAATCTGAACACAATTTACTGGTAGTTACATCCCTCGTAGCCTTGACTCCTACAAGTCAATGAACTCGTGTTTCCTGGATAGATAAGTTCTTTTCAGTGGAGTTAATTTTGTCCCTTAGTATGTACAGAACACCTGCATGTCTGAATAACAGGTCCAAAGATATCATTAAAACTCATTTGCCAGCAAAGCTTGATTTCATCTAATTTATGAAGCTGAGTCTAGTGACACTGATGGTGATATGACGCAGGAACAGCAGATGCTCTGTCATAATCTCTCACTAGATAGCGAGTAGATCCCAATTTAATATCAAATCTTGCCCGGGGTCATATATTGATACTTGAGGTTATATGGATGGCCTTGTTCTAGACAGTCATATCTCAGATTTTTCACTGTTTTTGGAGCACGAGAATGTAGAGTGGAAAACCTCGCAGCCTTGAACTTGTGTATCATTGTCTTGTAAATTTTCACACACAGTGTACCGATAGACTTTCTCTGTCAGTCAAATCAGAAAAAAATCATTGGTAATTGAAAAATATACTGTATGCTCCTCTCAACTTTC
Organism: Ptychodera flava; assembly: GCA_001465055.1. Taxonomy (NCBI): domain Eukaryota; kingdom Metazoa; phylum Hemichordata; class Enteropneusta; family Ptychoderidae; genus Ptychodera; species Ptychodera flava. The sequence continues at coordinate 144,596 of LD343958.1, read as the reverse complement.
ATGATATTATCATGGGTGAGGAATTCTGTTCCGAATCAGATGTTCCCTAATCCGGTATCAAATATGATTTCCAGTGTTTCAGTTTGTTGCTGTATCACATATGGCGTATCTTTTAACGTTATTTAAACAACAGTGTCTGGTCAAAATTCCATTCACAGGCATTTCATGTTATGTCTTGGAGGTAATCTATAACCATGAACTTTGTCAGATTTGTACCCATGGTATCGAACTAGAAACGAACCTTTTCAGTATACCGGTATCACCAGATGTTACACAAACACATAATTATGAATCCTCTTGTCTTTGAGGAAGAAAACATGTTTCTAAGCTTCAATCATTTGCTTATACCAGTACCTGAAATAAAGGGCCCTTGGTAAATATAAAATTGAAAAAACTGAAAGGCTACAAAAACAGATATGTCCCAAACAAAACTGAGAATGTCACTTATTTCTTATATCAACATTGTTTCATGTTTATCTTTTTTGTGCATTTTATTGGATGTAGGTATCCATGGAAACTGGTAATCCAGTGGAATGGACTCAAGAGAAGAACTACATGTTTAGATTGAGTGACTTTGGAGCGAGATTACAAAAGTGGCTTGAAGATAATCCCAATGGTAAAAAAAAATAAGAAACTACCAACTCATTGAACTGCTGTGTTCCAAATGTTGTTGAATCAATATTAACAAATTAATCCCTAAGATGCTTAAATAAGGAATGATTGTGCAAACCCTGAACCCTGTGGTTCAGTCTTCATAGGGTTTATCATTCAAGAAGTCGGCTGTCCTTTTCTTTTCAAAAGTTGTTATGAAAAATGAGAAAAATCACAATTTTGTTGCCGTTTTGGGTCTTCCTATGGCAACTCAGTCTCTGTTTATACTCTTCTCATTTACAAAAGTGTTGTCAGCAATCAAGTAAACTATCATCATTATCATCATCATCATCACATCATCATCATCTTTATCATCATCATCATCAACATTGTTATCAACATCATTATCATGGTTGCCATTAACACCATCATCATTATCATCATTACATTTTTCATCACCTAACTAATAACCCTTGTTCCTTTTCATTCATGTACTTACTCAAGACTCTCATTGAAAATTGTCTTGTCTCTTCCTTGTTATATAAGCAATTAAACCTGCAAAGTTCGTAGGCGTTGTCCAGCAATGGATCCAGGAAGGCTTGCCAGACTTGTCAGTCTCCAGACAACGCGACAGGCTAGAGTGGGGCATTCCAGTACCTGGGGATGAGACGCAAACTGTAAGTCACTCACATCTCACAAAACTCTCTAAAATGTGGTATGCTGTCATGACAATATAGAAATAACGGACGACGCGCTGACCATTAACGTTTATTTATGGGCAAGGGTGAGAGGAAAGCCAAAAATTAAGGGCGAGGCTTGCCGAGTGGTCTGTGCGGAGTCTGTTATTTCAATTATATTATCAAAAAACGGAGTCTGTTATTTGAAATCTAAAAACCGTCAAAATTTACGGAAATTTTCCGTGCAAACAACAACGGGGCCCCAGAACCTGTCAGTGAGTAGTGCGTGCCGCAAAAAATTTCCAAATCCGGAGATTTTTTTGAAAAAAGCATCTAAACTTGGCCCACAAATGCTCCATTTTATTTTGTGGTTGATTATGATCTTTGTACAAATCACAATTTTCGCTTTAGCCGTAAAGTTACTATGTTTACGATATTATTTATATTTACGGTCTGAAAATGAACCATTACTGTGTATTTGTGGGCAGTCACGTGGTTCAGCTCGACCAATTAAAACACAATGGACAGGGCATGGTAATATGATACGCTTTTTAATACACTCATACCGATCATTGTAGAAATTTACACGGTGAGGTTTAGACAGGCGCAAGACAAGTGAAACAAGTTTTACATTTGTACAAGAATATAAATTGCTGACTTGGCACCAGCTTCGGCAAATATTGAAAGTACAAAATCCCGTATGTGTTATGTCCAATTTAGATTTGAATTTTATAATTAGATATGTAAACACTTTCCCATAACCACCAATTTAGGTCATGACCTATGTTTTCTGTATTTCAAATGTATTGAGGTCACTTAAAATATTAACAGCTGATGGCAAGAGGATAAAAATAACCTACAGTTCCTGTGGCAGCTGTATTGGAAGATGTACTGCCCATGGCCACAACAAATTGACGCGATCTTATGCATGTAGGATTTCAGAAATGAGACCAGCCATCAAGTTTAACATGTAGTTATTTACAAATGCGAATGATTCTTCAGTTTTTAAAAAATTTTGATGTGATAATTATTCTTATCTTTGAGAATTTGGAAGCAGGCAATATTTGAGGCACTTTCAGTAAACTTTGAAACACAGTACGCAACCTACTGTAGAGTAGAGCCCAGAGAAGTATTTGTAAATCTCATTGTTAAATTCACACAAACACTACCGGTAGCTTTGAATAACATATGTCATTTTTTCTGTCTTTCATTTGAATGATTGCAAAAGTAAAAGTTACATGAGTTAGACCACTTTAAATTCGTCATTGATCTAAAATTTGCAAAGTATTTGAACTTTTCAATTTGACTTCAAACTCTAGTGAATCAGACAACAGTATGTAACTATGATACAACATGATACATTCTTACACTACAGATCTATGTATGGTTAGATGCATTGGTCAATTATCTTACAGTCTGTGGTTACCCACACAACTCTCGACTCTGGCCTGGTGTAAACCTTGTTGGTAAAGACATCCTAAAGTGAGTTGGAAAAATTACAGATACAGAGTATACTCGATGTTTTTTTATTATTTGCAACCTATTCAGACACTGGCAGTTCTCATTTCAAACTTATTACATGTTTCTTTATGGAAGGTTATGTATGTTTTGAGGTAGTACACACCTCAAAACTGACAAAATTTTCCACAAAAAACTTTAAACCATTTTCTTTCAAAGTCAAGGATGAAAATCAAATGTCACCGTGCAAAATTTGGTTCTACAGAAATAAATTACACAATATTTACCAACACTTGACATTCAAAATGGCCGCCATGCCTGTTGTAACTCTGTGGGGAATATAAAATTTTGATTTCCACAAAATATAAACCCTGTGACAAGTTTATTTACTCTGTGAGCTTCAAAATGAGCCTTCACAATTGGTAGCTACAACAGAACTGTAAAAGTATGAGAGTTGGAATAATCTGTCCCTGAGATGTATTTTCTACCTTAAAACTGCCCACAAAGACTCAAAATAAACATATTCCCGAGTCATAGACACAGTTCCACTCACAAAATACTGGTATTCTGAAAACTGGCATAATTAAACGTTTGTAGTCACTGCATTTTGTTCTGTGTTCAGCTGTAAGTCCAACTAGTCTGCTTTGAAGAATGGAGTTTGAACTTAAAATCCAGTTGTTAATGTTTTTGATGTCAGACTGTAGTATCCATCATGGCATTTGAAATGTTGAAAAGTTTTGTTAGGTTAATTGTGTGGCCTTTCTTTTTTTTTTGATGTCCCAGATTCCATGCAGTGTATTGGCCAGCCTTTCTGATGGCAGCAGATCTACCTCCTCCGAGATCTGTTCTGTGTCATTCCCATTGGACGGTTAACGGACAGAAGGTGAGCATACAAACACATGCATCCATCAATTCTGCATCATATCCAACTATCATACATGCATTATCCAGAAAGATATACAGATATTATCTTAACATCCGAAAACATTCCCTGTTGAAAACATCGATGACTATCCTATCCCATCCCTGTCGTGTGCAATACAAACTCAGAAGCTATTTTCAGTCTTGAATCATCATGAGACAGACTTTGAATTCCAAAGGGCAGAGACAACTTGGCCTTGACTTATCATATATTCACTTGGAAACCAATTATTCATGGCCTCTGGGTATGTTGTATGGCACAGGCATAATTGTAAAAGTGATGTGCAGTGTAAAAGACTTTAGTCAGACTGGTATTTTGTTACAAATCTATTGCGCACCTTTTAGCATTTATTCTTCTTAGAGCACACTGATTGCATGGTTGAACAAGATAAGATCGCCGCTGTGTCAAATTATTTGCATATTGTGTACAATTCTTACTGAATAAAGTTAGGCACATGTAATTTTGCAAGCAAAAATCAAAGGCAGTACAGAAGATATTACAGCCATATTGGCCTTGTACAAAACAATTGTGTAGCTTACAAAATGTAAAATTCATTGTTTTATCATTATTTACCTACATTTTGATAGTTTGGTGCAATAAATTTAAGCAAAATTTTGTTTCATATCCATTAATGACGCTCATCTTGACCATAGACCACTAAACCAGCAAAAGGTCAAATCGGAGGTCAAACATCATCCCTCAACTGAGGTCAAGGCACTCTGCACCCAATGATCATTGTGCTACAGTGTCTGAAATCTTTCAGAAGTCATTGGACTCTACAACCTCCATAGGGTACAGATGTGTAATAACCTCATATTATCAAAAGCATTTACATACTGATTGTACAGGATATGTGAATTCTTTCAGAAGTTATTGAAGTGTACAACTCCCTAAGCAGTATTGGTGTATAATAGCCTTATATTATTTAAAGCGACTGTGCTTGCAGCGTTCTGTTAATGTTGTAGAATTCACGTAATGTGGGTACATGCTGCTGGTTACAAATTTAACTCAAGAGGTGCACTCGCCCTCAGGGCAGTGTTCGAAAACAGCAAGACTGTATGCAATAGAGGGCGCTGTTCACAGCTTGCATTTGCCCAGAAATAAAATGACATAAAAAAACCCACTTTCCGTCTTTTCCGCAGATGTCAAAGAGTAAAGGAAATGTTGTGGATCCTTTTGAAAAAGTCAAAACTTACACAAAAGATGGATTAAGATATTTTCTGATGAGAGAAGGGGTGCCTCATTCTGATGGTGGTAAGATGGAAATCATCTTTTAGTGGTTTTGGTTTTTTTGTGTGTTTTTTATGTTGTTATTGTCAGTGTTGTTGTTGTTTTGCTTTTTGTCACAAAACCATGTCAGAATAATCAACAACAGGAATAAAATGCAGGTCTGAATATCAATGCTGTCTTACCATTTGTGGAATATTTTGAAGATGCTATCAAAAAAATCACTTTACCTCAAGTAATTGCTTTAAGTAAATTTTTACTTTTGTAACATGAAATACATATACCTGTGGTGCTGTTCCCTGTTTCCTTTCTTTCCAATATCTGTAATCGGCAAAAGTTCAGACAGAAAAGTAAAGATACAGAAGAGGGTGAGGATACACGCCGTTTTTTACACACTATCATTGTCAGGTCAATTGATACCAAATCACAATGTGTATCTATATCTTTGCAGGACAAATTTATGAAAACAATGTCAATGTGTAATCACAGTCCCTCCACAAGGAGGGACTGTGGTAAAATATATATATCTTTGAATGGCCAAGTCTGTTGAAATACATGCAACGGAGTCTTCATATGGTCAAGTCTCATAAAATATATTGTATGGCACATCTGTAATGAACAAACTGCATCCAATGGAAACAGACACTGGTGGAAAAGGATCAATCAGATCTCTATAAAATGGGAAGCTATATTTAAATGCCATCATCCAATAGTGCGCTGTTTTGCATATTCATCAAACTTCTCCAACCATAACACATGTGTTTGGTCGTAGATTACAGTGACGAAAAAGTGGTCAGGTACTTGAATGCAGAGTTAGTGGACACATTTGGAAATTTATTGTCCAGATGTACCGGCAAAGCTCTCAATCCTCAGCAGATTTTTCCAGCTTTTGATGAGACTTCATTCCCACCAGTTTGGAATGACGGATGCCGAGTGCGCAAGGAAGACTATGAACTGATACAGAGCATGCAGCAGTTACCTGGTGAGTCGTGTGTTTTGAGTTGAACCTACCTTGTAATGAATCAATAAATGAATAACCAAATGAATGAATGAACAAAGGAATCATTGGACAATGAACGACCAAACAAATGAACGAAAAACTGGGTCAATGACCACAAATCAGTAAATGCATAAGCAAATGAATGAACGAATGAATGACCAATTTAATCAATGAACAAATCAAAGACTTTGTGGCCAAATGAATGGATGAACAAGTGAATCAATGAGTGAATAAATAAATAAATAAAGAATTGAATAAATGAACAAATTTATGAATACATGTACACCAGACGGAACACAAACGCACAATTTATTTGGCAACATTCGTGGATGTCGCAAAATCAATAATGTCAATGTCGGTCCAGACTCTGACATATTAATTCTTGGATAGTTACCCACTGAATATTTGCTTACCAGGCACCTACCCCGAAACCCTTCCCTTACCTAAGCCCAGCTGGTTAGCTGGAAATATTCAAGTGTATTATGTCAAGGAGGTAACACTCCTCAGCAAAATGTTCCATATACTCACAGCGCAATCTCACACTGGAAAGGAACACTAATAGCAACCATTCTTGATTTAAGACAGAAGAGATTAATTTCCAAAGAGACAAAATGTCTAAAGACTGAACACAGATTATTATCAAGATGAGAGACAGCATGTCTTAGCTTCATGCCTGTCTTCAGCTTGCTTGTAGCATGTACAGTAATGTGTGCGTGAACAGATTTGTGTTGAATATTATCTGCATAGTCAAGAGTATAACTTCTATGAATGTACTGGTATGGTAAGGAGGTTGTACTTGTAAACGGCTCACAAGAGTCAGCCTTATGTCTTCAAAACAGATCGTGATACAAGGTGTATTGAAGACGCATGTACGAATTGCAGAGACGGTACTTAATGCTGAAAGACTCATGACGCGGCTCTCAGACACCGGTAATTGAATCAAGACATGACATGAGCACGAAGTTTATTCATGAGTAGACTTCAAAGGCAGTAAAAAACATATCTGATTTCATCGTTTCTGGAACAGTTCTAATGAGAATAGGAGATGATCACTGCTGGATAACAAGACTGAGAGCCAATGATAAAACCTTGCTGTCGTATACTCTGCAAGACAAATTTCAGTCTTCTGTGGTTATTGGTATATGCCTTCCAGACATTAACTTACAAACCTGGAATATCACCTTCTTTAAGTAGAGACTAGAAATACATGAAATTCAGTTATTGAAATAAATCTCCTGATAATTTTTATTTCACTGTAGCTCATCATGTTAAAAATCATACCAATGTGCTTATTGCTGAGAACATGATGAAACAGATGTACAGGCATAGTAATATAAAAACAAAGGCTGTGTATAGCTGTCTTGCAAGGTTTTTTATGATCAGTTTATTTTCTTTTATTGCATTGTCAAACTAATCTATGGAAACAGCTTCAACAGGTGTGCTAATCCTAAAACCAATAATGTTACATCCTCCGTTAAACACTGCAGGTCAGCCCTGAATGTAAAAATCTAATAAATGTATAATAAACCCCACAAACTCCTCTAACAGTGGCACGGAAACATTTGTCTGAAAATAATATGACATCTTCTGGCTTATTTTAAAAATCTTGTAAACAAGCTAGTCTAATTTGTGAGAGCATTGTATTCATAAATGAAACAGAAGTAGAGAAAATTACAATCGCCGTGGTAGCCTGTGTCACCAATCAGCTGATGTTAGCGAATTCAGCACAAAACACGGCAGGTGCCACCTGTGACATTGTATTGGTAATCTTCCTAAGTAATGAGGTGCGAGGCCACTAACAGCTTTTAAAAGTGTTGCGCAGATTTCGAACGTGATCCGCTGTCAAACAGGAAGTCAGCATGGATCACTGCAAATTGAAAAGATAGGATCGCATTTTCCCCGTATTGTGATTTGCGCATCACGTGCACTGAGGTCAGTAATGCATTCCTTGAGAATGCAAACACACAATGCGATATCTCTTTCCGTGATGAACTTGCAATGAACTCATATCTAGCGTTTGAACATCTTCACATTTTTAAACATCATTATTAGTAAAATGTAGAGAGAGTGCAGCAACAGATTGTTTACATTGTTTTGAGAGAGTTTACAATCTTGATACATTGAAAATTTCTAGGATGTTTTTTTCGTTTTCTCGGTCACTCTTTTCAGCTCTTTACGTAGATGTTTATCTTTAGTATCAGTAAGAGGGTTTTTTTCAGAAAGGTGGATGATAGAAAGGACAATTTAAACTCTAACATCATTACCACTCTGTGTGTTTTTAAGCAACTTAGCAATTTTCGCCCGCATTCCCCACCCTCCACCTTTTTTCCCTATACAAACGCCTGCACTTATGTATGCAGAATTTATGAAGCAATGGTCTTCTCCGTTGCAAACATCTTAATCGGCTTTACGTGCGAGATTAAACTAGAGGTGTCAGCTTGTCTATTCATATTAAAACCTACTTTAAGATGTGTATCATGATACACACTTGTAACAGGTATGGCGTGTCATTGAGACAATGGTATGTGATAGCATTACAAAATTCTCGACTGAAAGTGAGAGTCATGTCGCTATTGCCACCTTTGTAGCATGATAAGCTCACTTTTTGAACAACACTTCACCGTACATCCTCATGTTATGACAAATACTACACTTTTCTTTCTTTTAACAATAGACATTTTATAGGATGTCACGATTTTTCAGTGACTGATCTCTATTTGTTTTGCTTTATTTCACCCTGTAAAACAGATCTCGTCAACTCACACTATATCAGCTTTGAAGTTTACAAGGCCATTGACGCTGTCATGGCATGCCTACGGCAAGCCAACGGATTCGTGCAATTCTATCAACCGTGGACTCTCAAAAACCAACCGGAAAATTCGAAATGGCTGAACACAGTCCTTCACGTTGCCATAGAATCACTGAGGGTTTGTGGGATACTTTTGCAACCTGTGACCCCATCATTGTCGGATACACTTTTAACACGACTTGGTATTCCTGCAGATCACAGGAAGTGGCAACACTTAGACTGTTTTGTGAATTTCCATGGAGACAGAAATCCCTACGAAGGGTTCCCATTGGGCAAGGACCCAGGTGCATTAATTACTCGGTTCAAAAGGTGATTGTAATTTTTAAAAGAGTAAAAATTAAGTCTACCTATCAATGACAACAGTCATAAATCTCATTGTAAGTTGATTTTGCCAATTTCAAATGTACACCAAAGGTTAGGGAATTGTAAAAATGTTGAAATCTACAATTCCCCAATGCAATTATGTAAAAAATATACTTTTGTGGAAATTTTAGCAAAAAGCAGACTTTTCTGAGGGTTTTTAAGTGCCAGATAAATTTAGCCTACAATCTTGCCAGCCAGTCAACATCTAGCGATATACCAATGACGTGAAAGTCTTTCTTTCACATCATGAATTTATTTGCGAGATGTAAACTGACTGATTTAATCCCCTGATAAAGTCAACACATAGGTGATTAGGCAACGTTATGGACTAACAGCAGTGTTTGGTCAAATGATCAGATGTTGAAGGAAGAGGAGACTGTTGATAGAAATCATATTTTTATACAGTTCTTCACTGGAAATATCACAGATATCATCAAAATTATAAGGATATATGAATTTTGTGATTCTCACCGCTGAAACTCCATGCAGAAGGTGCAAAATTGAGAAATAAGAATGATTTTGGAGTAAATCACTCGGTGTCTGACATTTGACAACAGTTTTCAATGTTAGGGGAAGATGTGCCTCGTAATGTGTTGTCATGCTGATTGATGCTATTCCAGGGAGTCCACAAGAAGCAAAGTGTGTGCACTGCTGTATACTCACTGGGTTTTGTATGTATCCATACATCCTTTCTCATATTGGAAGGGTACCATTTACATGCATTCGATCTTGGGAACTTAAAATTAGAGCGGGCCACCAAAATGGAAACTTCTTAGAAAGGGTCCTAGTTTCTCACGGTTTTAGCAAAAGCCATGCTTAAATCAAGATCATATTTTATTGAATTGACATGTTTGGTAGATGGTACGAAAAGATCGTGACACTGTAAGCTTAATGCTCTAGATACCCACGTTCCTGTTCTGCATAAACTTGTTTGTCGTAAATTGCAACCGTTTGCGTAGCTGTTTTGTTATACTCATAAACTCAGACATAGGTTATTATTGAGTTTATGATACAAAGAATTACATTTCAGTAATAAACAAAATATTGACGTGAAGATAAGTCAACTGTTTATCTATTTTCCTTCCCTAACTATTCTTTTGTTGTCCCCGGAACTGAGGTTATGCAACCCTAAGCTTTGTTTGTAAATAAACATGTTTTATCACTTGCTACTTTGTACTTTAAGATATATTTTCATAGCTTGATTTATCTTTGTCATCAGAATATCTAAGTCTTCTTCCTTTCTCTTCAATCTCAAAATTTTGCATCATTTGATGGGCAATTAGGAAGCCAAAGCAGACCCAGTATTTTTGAATGATCCTCCAACAGTCGAGACTGGAATGACATTGTGTGTGATAAAAGCGAGCAGGCGCCATGGAAATAATAATTTTTTTAAATCAGTGATTTACAATTTGCCACGAAATCGAAGGTCCGAATGTTATTTATTGTTGAATACATGAAGTTAATGAGTAACACGTAAGGTCATGAGCTGGAAAGAATTGCCTCTATCCCAAAGTTTTGCAGTATTTTCGGTTTAAAAGTTAGTACAACCACCAATATAAGTGCAAAATTGAAGTTCACAGATTGAATAAACTGGAAAAGCCCCTTCTCCCGCAAAAATGAATAGGGCTGCTTGGAAATGACGTCATTGACATGCAAAATGAATATGTGTATGCAAATTTAAATTACATTTGTGGAATTACACATTCAAGGACCACAAAAATACAACTTGAAAGGCAACTGCTAATGTTACAATGAACACGAAAAGACGATAACTGCTCAACTTGAGACAACAAGCGTCAATTTGTCAGCGTATCAAGCAGGGGTGTCTCACGTCACGTGTGTACAGCTATATTTAGTGACAAAACGTGTAACCGTGAACAGCACTATTCTCTTGTTGAACTTCTTAGACAATTAGAGCAGAACCCTAAGAATGTTCAGCTGAAAGAGGCATTCCAGAGAACGACGCAAAATGAACAAATCTGCATAAGGTTACTGACCAAAATTCAGAATTACTGGTTAAGCAAGCTGAGAAAAAAAACTGATTGATGTTTGTATCTACAGTAGACTCCGTTCAGAAAGATGACAAAGAAGCCTTATACCTATAGCTTTATACGAACACTTTGGTGTGCCCACCTGTGCTTTACGTCACAATATTATATTCTTTTCTGCAAGTTTTCCATGGCTTACTTAATTTGAAGTGTTCTCAGAGAGTATCGGGTAGAAATCAAAATAAATGCCAAGAAAATACTGGACATTCTTATAGAACTTTGTAATGTGGACGATTTTTCATTACATATATTTTGTCATACTAGCTTCAAAAGCAAAAGAGTAACAGACTTCATACATTTTGCATTCAACAATTTTGTCACCCCATTCCCTCATAGGTCCTGTATCACAATTGATAAAAGTGGTTTTTAGAGGCCAAACGGTGGTGGCAAAAAGGTAAAACATATTTGTTTGAAGATTTTGAGTAGAGAAAGTAATTGAACTGGCAATATATCGCAGTTCTGTTTGAAGAGTGTCAAAGCTTTTCCCTTCTGTGGCTTGTACAGCACAGTCTGTTGATTACACTGTGTGAGTCAGATAACCATGGCCCTGCGGTTTCTTGACTGGGACCGTAGACCTTGACCACATCTTCGGTTATTGCAATCCAGAAACCCCTTGTTACCCTGTTGTTCTCTATCACCGATCTCACAAATGCGTATACACGTTCCTGCTTTCTCACTACCAGCGAGGAGCTTCCCATGCGAACGTATGCAAAGTAAGCAAACCGAATCTACAATAGATATCATTCATCATATCTTCAGTACCTATGCTACAGGATTTTCTCTCGACGACGCAATTGCACAAATTGCGCATTTCGAGCCATTTTCTGCCCGTTAAAAGTTACTGACAGCGCGAAAGTCGCGCATAAAACACAGAAAGCAAATACGCCCATATGACGGTGACCCAAGCG
>LD343958.1:110530-121473 GCA_001465055.1 Ptychodera flava | reverse complement strand
TCACAAATATATTTTTATCACTTATTGGGTCTTGTACAATCATGAAGGACCCAACTACTCTGTTACAGTTGTCGCACTTGTATGACGATGTTACACGTTTCTCAAATATCCTCATCAAGACTGCGCACATTTCTATCCACAAAACGTGTATTAAAGCTGATTCGCTACTGCTGGATAGCTAGCTAGATAGATAGATAGATAGATAGATAGATAGATAGATAGATAGATAGATAGATAGATAGATAGATAGATAGACACATGCCTGCCTGCCTGCCTGCCTGCCTAGCTACCTAGCTACCTAGCTACCTAGCTACCTACCTACCTACCTACATAAGCTTACATACATACATACATACATACATACATACATACATACATAGTGTACATTGTTATATAAATGTGTGTTCTCTATTGATAATGAATCATTATCATTTGATTTCAATACTCAAGTTATACTAATTAAACATAATACACATAACAAAATAATCGTGTGAAGGCTATTGAGTACTATAGATTGTATCAAACCTTTGTTACTGGCAAAGCATTGAGGGAAACATGTCGCTACGATGTTACAAGTACAAATTTGGACAACTATAGTCTACAATCATGTGACATTTTACGTCGATCCTTAACATCCAACTTGCTTTCGTCAGTTCTACTGCTTCACACGCATTTCTCGAACTTATAAGTATTTACTCTGGGCGATGTGGTGTTTGTCTTGCAATCGCTCTCACGGCACGTTCACGCTGAGAGGTTCGATAAAAGATTACTACACTCCTGGGGCTTACAAGTAGACAAACACGTCCGAACTAACTCTTCGCCGCCTCTGCCTGATTGGTATTCCGTACACCTTCTCCGGTGAAGAGTTTACACATCGTTTTGTTCAAACATGACATGTCTGACACAAATACAATTAAAACACGGTCAATGTCGATCGTTCTGCCCTACATTCTAATATAGAAATATGGCCGTCGCTGGTCGCAATGATTCCGGCAGTATGCGTTCATTACCAACTACGATCGCCTTTGAGATGTTTCATCAATAAACATTCTTCAAAGCAAATGCACTGAATGTGTAACCTCGCGCTCTGTAGAAGAATCGGATAAAATAACAAAGCGGATTTTGCGATAGTTTTGGATTATTTTTTCTCAGAACCTGATGTACTCTGTGTTTTGTCAGAATAATGAACACAAATGTACTTATCGTGGTTATTGTTCCTCAGGTGAACTGACATGACATGATAAACAAATAGTGAAGATACATTATATGTTATAGGAAAGAGATTTTCCGGTGTAGACCCACACACAGTAAAGCAAAGCAACTCACTAATAACCATTAACGTGTAGAATACAGGAGGAAATCCATACCGGGAAATAAGGTGGTTGCACGAGGGGCTGAGTGAGACAAAGGAAGACAGAAATAGACTTGGAATGGGACAAAATAGCAGACATATGTTATCCATGCAGGGACAGACAGCGAGAAATACATGAATTTTCTCTGCTTCGGTTTCCTTCAAATCAGCACGCACAGTCTCGTGCTTGAAGTAAGTACAGGCTGATGAAATGCACCGATGGATCGAGAGCGGAGACGCAAGGAGCGTTCGCTTTGTTGAACTTGGTGCGTGTAATTTAACCCTGTAATTATTGCTGTGACATTACTTTCATATTCACTCGTGTTTAGCTTCGGGCACGGAAAACTTAATGCTATTTCGTTAAACACGCTCTTTTGTAAGACATGACGCAGAGGAATGGAGATTTTAATAAAGTTTAATCACTACCGTAAAACGGTGTCGCAATATCCGTAAGTCACGACACCATAACAACTTTTGCTTAAGGCAAATACACTGACAGCACAAAATCGGTCGGCTTTGGAAAAGTATCAAAATGATTGTTTAATACTGCCGTCGGTTCTTTGTATTTACACCAACACAGTATATCTGATGAGAAAGAACCACTTCATGATAATTTGATTTTTTTATGCCAATCGCTCTGATTTAGTTCAAAGATGATCTCCAAATGGACCATTCTATTTTAGGATGGGTCGGACAGGATGCCGCCAGCCAACTCTGTCTTCGTTTTCCGAAATTCTCAAAAACATGTTATGGGATTCTGCATGCCATGTCCACTATTTCGAAGAATTCACGCACTCTTTGGTCGACCTTCACATTGAATATAACAATCAGCATGTTGCAATGTTCGCCCTGCAGAGATACATTCCTTGCTATTTTTTACTTACCCGTCAAGAAATCGTGTGATCAAGCCCTTCGGTTTGGCAGTGATGGATTAACGGCACAGCACTGATAATTTATTATATATTGCAACCTGTAGAAACGCCACAATGTTCTTATGTGCCAGCCAGGCATTGAAAATTAACGTTGAAATGTCACACACAAGTGGTAGTGCCTAAGGAAATATGATATTATCGTTTGCGGCTGTCAAGATTTAATTAAAAACAGCTTATTAGGCAGTCAATATACCGTTCAAGTTGCAGTATGTCTTCCAGGTAGTAAAGGTTTGTCTAAAGAATCAATGAACACTAAAATCACAGATAAAGCATTTGTTTTGTCACAAATTCTGCCTCTGTAGTGTAAAAATGATACTTAAGTCCCAAATAGGCAAGGGTTAAAATTATCCTGGCATGAAATAATTTCATGCAAAATTGAACGCCACCCTGCCCTTAGCACTATCCGATATTTTTGTCAGATATGTGAACCTGTTCACAGCAACCGTAAAGCTGTAGAGCGTCCGATGCCCAAGATTTACCGAAGGGAAGAGCACGAAATCCACGCGTCCCCGAGGTTTACGAGGAAATATGCTACCCTAATGATTCCAAAATAGTTACAAAACGAGAATGGGAATTTAAAACTCTGCATCTTACCCTGAATACGACAGTTCAAAATGCAAGTTGCAATAAAATCGAGAATATCACGTAAGACTGTCGGTTGTCAAATTACAATTTCAGCAAAGTGATTCAATCTAGTTTGACTGTACATCTTTGCAAATAACATCATTTTTTCTGCATTCTTTCGAGTCTGTTTCAAAAACGAGTTTGCCTCATTCTCATTCATCTTTCAGCATATTGCGTCACAAACCATTTTTACCACGATGTGATGTTTTGAACACCCAGAAATATCATGTATCAGAGAGAGAGAGAGAGAGAGAGAGAGAGAGAGAGAGAGAGAGAGAGAGAGAGAGAGAGAGAGAGAGAGAGAGAGAGAGAGAGAGAGAGAGAAAGAGAAAGACAGACAGACAGACAGACAGACAGACAGAGGCAGGGAGAAATAAAGAAAGACAGGGAAAGGCGGACAGACGAGCAGAGAAGGAGAATAATAGAATCTCACACCCCCAAGGACCTGGGATCTGATTTTTCACACGAGTTTGGGATATTTTTTCCCACACCGTCGATCCCGCACTCCCAGTGGCCAGGAATGTGAGAAAGGTACACTCATCTATGGTTGCAGTAGGTGCATTGTGTGTCCCTTGCACAACAATTAAGCATGCCGGGTACTTTCATTTCTCTCTTGTCATAATTTACCGCCACAATGGCAATGAACTAAAACAATACATCGTACAACTCTTGATTTCTGCGATAAATCAAGACATGTAGAGCGCCTGCTGTATTTGATACTTGATCGTATTCAATATTTTGTTAGTGATTATCTTCACACAACTCTGACGTCTTACTATTTCGTGCACGTAACACCTAACCTTACATGCAACGGTGCGTACCGTAATGGTAAGCGATGCTCACATTTTAGTTTGCTTCTCTCGCTCTACTGTTTTGAGAGCCAGAACGTTTAAATTTTGTCGCTCTAAAATCAGTTCACCCATAAATGATATTAAGCATTGAAAAATCATTCATAGACGAATGAATGGTTTCTCTCATACCAAAGGGCATTGGTGTTGACGGATAGATTGAGTCTGGACGGACACCGTGAATGCATATCGTCGGAGCTAGCCTGCAAATTTTACTGAGCTTTGTTGCAACTATCCTGCAAGTCTAGATGTGTCTTAAAGGTTGAAAATTATGTTACCTATCAAACACCTTTCACATCCTATGTCATTCTATATACTTTCTGTATAGCATCTAATCCTAAATGTGCCGTGCATATACAGTATATCAATAAATTTAAATAGTGTTCTTATTTTATTATTATACCCATTGTTATGATTGTTATGGGCTCCCGTACGTTGACAATTTAACCATTGCAATTCGACTGATTCTTTTTTTATTCTTTTATTTTTATTTTTCTTTATGGAAGGTTTGGTTTTAATACTGAACACATCTTTCCACTATTATGATAATTATCGCTATCGCTACTATATACTACTAGCTGTATTTAAGTTTTTCAACTTCATACAAGTATTTTGCAAACTTTAATTCTAAAATGTGATTATTTACACATGCAAGACATGCTGCCATCGAGAAATCACGATTCAATGAACTCTGAAGACAAAACCGACTCGCCACCGACGGGTTGATATATCAAATTACGTGATATTTAACTTGATAATGTTTTGACATGTAATCAAAGCCACTGTTCCCGTGTACAGACGGCCCGTAGCGGACGTTGAAGAAGCCCAAGCCAACGAATTCATTAAATGATTTAGGTCCCTGCTTGTCAGAGATTAAGCACATAACACGTGTAAGAGGTCGACGGCTTTGATGAAATAACTCCGTCGATTGACACGTAGTGAGTAAGCCTTAAAGCAATATCATTCTAACTTGTCGTCCTGCATCAACAACAAAAGACATTGTCAAACTAGGTTACATTTATTTGCTACGGTTTCTCAAGCAAGAGAGAAAATTAGCTTACCGGCTTCCTGACCTTTCCAAGGTGAAAAACCATGTCCTCTGATGACCTTTTATCTTTTAAATTACTCGTATATTTCCTCGTGATTGCGAATATTGCGAAATAGAAGAATTCAGATTGCTCGTAAAACACATTCAAGAGATTTTCGGACACTTTTTCGTCTCAGGAATCTCCCGCAAATGTAATTTCTTATGTTTTTTGAGAAAGTAGGATTAACCCTTGATTAAGTTATAAATTGTCCTGCAGTATAGAGTTGCCATTCATGATGGTCAGAATCTGATCCTTAGAACTATCACATATCATGGATGTAGTCGCTTACAGCTCTTTAGAACAGGCATTTTAGCATAGAGATTGCAAAGTCAGGGAGAGAGAGAGAGAGAGAGAGAGAGAGACAGACAGACAGACAGACAGACAGACAGACAGACAGACAGACAGAGAGAAAAGGGGAGACAGACAGACAGACAGACACACAGACAGACAGACAGACAGACAGACAGACAGACAGACATACTCAGAGGGAGAAAGAGACACAGGTATGTGAAAGCATATGAATCGCGCACACGCGTATACACCTGACATCTGTAGTTAGAGTTACGTACATACTTGATGTCTTCTTTTACCTAATACAAGTTTACTCCATTCAATTTTGTGCATACACACAGACAAACAGACAGATAGGCAGACACAAACACACAGGCAGATAGAGACGAATAGATGCGTGAAAACAATTACACAAATAAACAGAAAGATCCTCAGGCAAGACAGATGGCAGAACTCTAATCATTTATATTTGCTGGGCATTCGATGGCTGGCACGGTAGGCATTGAAGAAATTATTGACAGCCCAGTGGAATGTTCCAAAGAAGTCGTGCGAACACATTGAAGTACACGAAGCAAACACAATCGGCTTTACTCTTATGAATAATAATATTCGTACATTGATTCACGACAAAGGAGTGATTGATTTATACTGTTGACTCAACTCAATCTGGTCTCCGAATTGAAAATCCGAAACCCATAGCTACGTGTACCCTGTTGAATAGAAAACTAAAATTAATGTGATTGTGCGCCGCGTTGCAATTTGACCAGAAACAAAGATCACCGAAAGTACACAGAGACAGCGCTGGCATACACAGCTTAATAGAAAAGGGAAACCCATGTGTCGCCAAACCGGGGCCTTTAAATTTCTTTGTAACTGACGTAAGAGTCAAGGGTGATTATCTACACATTTCCTACAAACATGGGACTTCATGAGATCCTGAGAAGCATCCGAAGTTTTTCTCATTTGGGTCTCATAGGACACATATTGCAAATGAATCACTCAAATTGCCTTCTCATAGTCTGTGATTATAATCGTTTTACTTCAATGGCCTTTCTCTTGTGAGCTTTTGATTTAAGGTAATCTGTGCCCAAGAGACAGTTTAGTATGAACAAAGACAAGCCGATCAAACATTTTGTGTCATTTTTTTTGTACGCTAAAGCTTGTATCGAATAGAACTAATAGAATTTCAGACACAATGCCCGTTGATAGATAACCGTGGTAATTTATAGGCCAATTAAATGGTTTTCAAGCAAAAATAAAACCGGGCAAAGCAGTGATTGAACGTAAAGGATGCTTTTCGCGAGCTGAGTTGTAGATTCTCAAAGGAAGGAAAACTTACACCGGTCATTGAACGAGGACCGATCCGTTTTCCGCGCAATTCAATATCTCTGAGGGATACAAACCATATCTTACCGGGAAACTCAGCGTAATCCATTCCCACTGTTGAGACCTGCACATTCAGAGCTGGTCCACAAACAAGCATTTCCTCCCCAACGCCCACCTCATGTGCCAAGACTGATGCGTCGGGCGCGCCAATAAAAAAGTATTATGTAAATTTCGCCCAAAACGCTTTGGTTGATCACTATGACAACTGAGTGAAACTTTTACACACGTATGTATGTATGTATGTATGTATGTATGTATGTATGTATGTATGTATGTATGTATGTGTGTGTGTATGTATGTATGTATGTATGTATGTATGTATGTATGTATGTACGTACGTATGTATGTATGTACGAGAGTAGGTACGTAGGTAAATGTATAGGTAGGTATATAGGTATAATTCCTCCGTGATTCATAGACTTAGTTTGTATCAGTAGTTGTTCATTTACACACTGTCAGTTTATATCACAGTAAATGTATCGAGCACAGGTAGAAAAAAATCAATTTTATGAATAATGCAACTTTTAATTCAATGATGCATAAAATCGCAAGAAACTGCACTTAATGTTACACGAACGACCGATTAAGCCCGAATGTTAAATGATTAATCCAAAGCATTATGACATCATTATGTTGTCCGACAATCTGAATGAATTTTGTATCTTCACTCCCGTTAATTTCATACAACAGTTTTGAAAACCTTCGGGGCTCCTCCAAAGCAACGAAACGAGAATCACTTGTTGCCCTGACAACACAGCTGGAACATGCAACAGTACACGGTGTGTTAATTGCAGATTCGTGTTAACATTTGTCACCTACTTCAAAATCAACTATGCCTGAACTCTGAGAATATGAAGTCTCTCTCCTGCGAATCATCATTCGTGATGTTCAGAATGACATGTCAAGAAAGAAAATAATTTTACTCAGTCCTTAAAGCTGCATCTCTTTGCGATTTTGGAATCTTTTGCAGAGTTCGTTAAATCCTGCTTGTTAAATGAAACAGTCTATTATAAAATTACAGTTATTGCAAAGGGAAGTAAATTTAGCAATTTACTCTTCATCTCAATTTTTGCCATTTTCAGAAAGTGGTCATATTACAAAGATAGAAGGCACATCGCAAGCCGAGAGCCTTCTAAGCAACGTGTTCAGATCGATGTCACGTCGACAAAATATCGTTATTTTGAGGAATGCAATGCGTATATATAAACCGTATCTATCGTTTGTTTTATTTGTTGCGTTGGTTTTTTAATTGCTTGTACCTTGAATGACGGTCGTGCCTGAGTTAGGCACCCATTTCTTGGTTATTTATCTTATGAGACTAATTTGTATTCACAGTTACGGTCCATGTTTAATAACATGTCTGTACAAATCCTTCAGTAGGTTCATTTTACATTAACTAATTTTCGTATGAAAGTGAAATCAGGAAGAGTGGTGCAAAACGCTGCAGTTCATGGGCCTTAGGTATGATTCGGCAACGCATAAGTTCTCTCTCTGGTTGGATTATTATATAGATACCCAAGTCTTATCCAACAACAATCTCGTGCAGTGTCGCATTTCAAAACCCAAGGGCATCATAAGATAAACTCGAAGTATTTGCCTATAAGCATTCACGAACGAGAATCACCCTGTCCAAGTGTACAGTTAAGATCAACAAGCGCTCTAGGGGCCTTTACATGTCCATAGTGATTTTTAGAATGTATTTGATTCAGTCTGATATCGGTAACTTCACGGTACATCGGATGACACTATTCATATGAAGGTAAGTGTTTTTGAATTTTCAAAATAAACTAATTGAGGGAATATTAACCAGCATATCGCACAATATAAATGAAACACGATTGGAACTAATTCGGGATAATTGGATGGTGAAGTAATGTCGGTATGATCCACAAATGATAGCTCATCTGCTTTTCTTTTTTTAAGTTATACACTTGTTTTCATGAGTAATTTGTAATATTGTAACATTCAGCTATAGGGCACCTAATACTTTTAAGAAATTTAAACAGTATGAAGATCCAATTATCTCAAATTAGTTCAAATCGTTTCGTGAGGTTATCGCGTGGAATCTGTATAAATATGATTGGAACTAATTTGGGATAATTGGATCTTCATATTTTTCAAATTTCTCAAAAGTTTTCGGTGCCATATTTGGTGCCATATAGTTGAATGTTGTAGTATTACAAATTACTCATAAAGACAAGTGTGTAACTTAAAAAGAAAAGCAGATGAGCTTATATTTGCGGGTTAAAACGACCGTACTTCACTATCCAATTATCCCAAATTAGTTCCAATCGTGTTTATACCAAACGCCAATTGAAAGCAAAGAGTGATGCTGAGCATTGCGTAATCAGCCAAAAAAACTCCAAGCAAAATTTGCAAAATATGAGTTTTATGAGAACAAATCTGAACGAGCGAATTTTTTGTGAAGCTACATGTTGAATTTAAAACCTACCCGACGAGAGGTTCAAGTGAAGACATTTCGACCAACGATAGCGAAAGGGGTACCAACAATTTGGATATGCAAATTTCATAATCGTTTGAACAAACCTCAATGTAAGGAACCCACACACCAAATTTAACAACCACTCAGAAAGACATATTTCGACGGAAAGTCTGGGGGAAATCGTCAAAACGATAAATATGCAAATCTTATGATAATTTAAAGAAAATCTGAATGATGCAATACCTGGAAACCAACAAATTTTTCAAAATTTGAAAGCTGTCGGAAAATAGTGTCAGAGTTTCCCACTTGATACACAAATCGTAACGTAATTGAGCAACCATACTCATTTGTGTATAACAGATATCACAGCAATAAACCTGGCTACTTTCCAAATATACATCAGAACAGAAAACCTCTGTCAGTTTGCTATCTTTTACTCTTTAATTGGAAAAAAAACACGCTGTAGTGGAAACACGTGGAAGATAATTTTAATTAGCTTTATTGTGCGAGATGGGCTGACGAGATTTTGCTCTCGTTGCGAGCTCTTAACTGGCGGCAAATAGGAAGAAAGAACCATAGCACGTCTTGTTGTCTGCTTGCCAGATACTTCTGTGCACTGCGCTTTTAAGTCAACAGCGCAAGTACTGTTAGACGTTTCTTGCATGAACAATCAACGGACGAGACTTTTATTCTTAACACGTTATGCTGTGAATATCAACTCGGGTAATAAAAGTAAGCTGCTGAGAGCGTGAAGACTCGTTGCTCAATGTTTTTTTCCCCTCCAGAAAACTGTGGCAGGTATAATGTGCAATATTCGCAATAAAGATTATTAATTTCTATATGCGATCTCTTTCGATCTTAAATTCCGCTCGTTACTTTTAGGTGTAACCTATAAAACATTCCCACAAGGAAATTATAGTTGCAATGTTTCGAAATGTCTCGGTGAACTTCATACATACATACATACATACATACATACATACATACATACATACATACATACATACATACATACATACATACATACATACCCTACCATACCATACCATACGTACGTACGCACGTACAAAGGTACTTCAGTATGTACGTATATACGAGCGCGAATGCGTGCGTACGAAAGTTTATATGAACGGACATACAGATTATATTTCCGTGTATCTAACCGGGCTTGTATATATCTAGTGGTATAAACCAGGGAGTATGCAATGACACGTGGACAGGTGTCTACTATATCTCTTGACGGCAAATAATGACTAAAGCGTTTAAGAATCTGCGGTGTATTCTTTTCTAACTTAAGTAGCGACTTCACCATTTGAGACAATGTCTGCGGCGTATTATTTTACCTGCATGGAGAAGCGTCCTTGCGATCGTCGTCAGTCGTACATTGCACGGAGACGCCACATGGCCTTGTAATACAGGTATCACATGCACTGAAGACACGGACCGTAAATATTGCCTAGCGAAGCAAACATCTCCCGCCAGATGTTAACCTTTTGACGTAACTCAGAGATTAAGCGAATCACCCGCCATCATTTCGGTCCCGTACAGTAAGAATCAGACTGACAAGCCTGCCCGAGCCTTTCGAATAAAATGTTATCAAAACCCGCTTTTCTGACAACCTCCATTTCGCGCAGTGAAATTTGAGGTCATCTGTACTAGTGACTCAAGGTTTAGTCCCTGACAAACGTGCTTTAGAATCGAGTAAACAGCAAAGAAAGGGAAATATCCACAGAATTCACGACGGACAGCTGAGCCTTTTGCCCGTTTATGCATTGGTGTTATATTTACGTGCCTGGACTGACGAGAGCTTTTTGCAGATATCCACGTTACACATTTGACACTCGTTATCTACTGTAGACACCGTCCTTCCTGGAAAATGATCATAAAGCTTGCACTTCCATACATTAAATTTCTAGCCCACTTTAAGTTTTCACCAACAGCGTATTGAAGATGCCACAGTAATGACCAAGTCTCTCTCTC
>LD343958.1:77044-110502 GCA_001465055.1 Ptychodera flava | reverse complement strand
GTTATTATATATCACACCCATTTCTTACTCTTTAATGTTTGCCGATTGTATCCACTTAAAATTATATAAAATATATATCAACAAACGCTGTCACTTTCCATAAATAAACGAAATTACATTAAACCGCAATTTCTACCTACACTGTTGTACGAACTACGTTGTAATTACTTTTACTTCGATACACAGATACCAGTCAGTGAGTTAAATGATGCATTTTAAGTGATTCTTTGTACAGCTTTGTCCTGCTGAGAGTCAGACACAATCTTACACTGAGAAGGTTATTATACCAGGAAGTTGTAACTTTGATATTTTTCTGTTAAATTATCATAACTGCGTCTTCCGAAATTCAAATTACTCTCTTCATTAAATTCTAATAGTGAAACGACTTTAGTGATACTCCCAACCCCTACTAGATGGAAGAAGCTAAAACTTTGGCTTTTATGCGCATCAGACTCCCGTTCCTAAATTTGGTCCTGTTGATGATTGCCTAGTGTTTCTTTCTTTGTGGTTAATAAACATCAGGGGTATGAAAATCTACTCCAATGTTGACGGTTTTTTCTCACAGTTGACGAGTAAGTAGTCGGCAAAACGTTTTACACGATTTTAATGGCCCTATCTAATTTCTTTTATTCGTGTTGATTTGAAAACTATTCTGTGCCTGGGCAGCTGGAAAAACACTATTTACGGGCATGGCAATGGACGCACTGTTCAACGACAGCTGTTTGTGTTGGGCGAGCTCAGGCGTGTAATGGAATAAGAATGGCTTGAAAATTTCATTTCCTGGCAGGTCGACTTTTGAAGTACGTGTAGTGTAACATTTTGTATTGAATGGAATATTGACAAGAGAGGCCAGGCGGAGTGTATGCCATTTTACCCTTCTCCTCCTGTGGCTACATGGCGTTCGGGCCGTTCGAGATGAAAACGCTTTTACAATGTCTTGGGGACTGTGTGACGTCAATGGATCAACAAGTCAAATGGATTATCATTATTGCACGGGATAATAAGAATAAACCCGTACGTTGGCATCTGTGCTATCGACTCAGGTTTAATAAGTGACATGTCCATTCTGATACACTAAGAAACAGCTTTTTGAGGTGGCAAAAATATAGCCATACTTCAATATAACTTTGTAGTATTCTCTACTAATACCAAATCAATCATGGAATTAAATTACCTTTGTTGATGGGGCGTTATCATATGCCATTCTAGTATGGTCACAAGACACCTATGCAAATATTCTTCAAATGCCAGCGTAGCACGCCCGCGTACACCCCTTTCACGCTAATTGTTAACATTGTACAAATGTTCATTGTACAAAGGATTTCATACATACGTGCTTTCGTTTGCCACTGCTGATTTTAGGTGCAGGTTTCTACAACATTGTTCTGATAAACAAGGATAAGTCATATGCTCGTTTTGGAATAAAAACATCCCGATGTTATGTGAAGTTATGCCTGCTTGACAGGAAATTAAATGTACCTGTTGTTTTTCTATTATCAACGTCACTCCATACTCTTCCTATATTTGGCCATGGCGTTTTTTGCTAGTTTGTACTTGAACTATTATTGTTAGACATGTCCATCCGTCCATATTGGTGTTCTTAGTGATTGTACCATAGTTTCGTAATGTTTTGCCTTGTAACAAATTCCACGGTATAAGTCATTTATCGTGTCCGATGCTCATTTCTAATAGTGTCCTTGGAAAAATTAGTTAAGTCGACAAACGTCGCTAGATTTCCTGTCTGTTTAATGTAATATGTAATATTACACGTTGTTTTAAAAAAGAACACTGATGACATACTCATTTTACGAGGTAAAAATCGAGATGACGGAGATGACCTTCATACCCGAACATCCAACTTTTTAGATTTTGTATCTCGAGTTGAGTGCTCACACGACCTGCGGTGAAACTCATTTGAAAGTCAAGAACGCCATTTCCACATTTTTCGAACCATAATAAAACTTACTAATTGCCACCAAAAGGGAATTTAATCTCCCAGGGCACGACAAAATGAGGATTTTGTCTTCCAGAGGTTTCGCACAGGTCACGAAGTCTGTGACATTAAAGTCTTTCGATAAGGTTAATGCCCCAAAAATCCCAGAATCTTGAACATGATATCTGGGGTACGGTAACAGAGACTGAAATCGATGCTTTGCCACATTAGAAGTAAGGCTATCTTTTTCCTGGGGTTGTTCCGGCAAGCATGAGACTATGAACAACTTCAATTTCGCATGTACGGCCATATTGATCTAGTGGTACACAATCATCGTTTTGGGGCCTGTAGGATACGATTATACGGCAGGTATCGGTGAGAACGTGGTTTGCCGGTCAACGGTAAGGGAGCTTTCAGTTAATAGGGGGGTGGGGGTCGAGAGAATAGGGATAGGGAAATTTTGTTACAAACTTATCCTTTGAGAGGGTCATATTTTGCAAATGTACCTTGGAACGGTCATATTTTACGCTTGACAACTTTATAATGAATACAAATTTTCAATGTGTTGTTTGTGGAATTTAAAACGTTTCACAATCACCCCATTACATGAAATGCAGCAACAGCTGTCCCACAGTCGATACATCACATCCATCCATACATAAGTGCGTACACGGTGGATAGCATAGACGACACTGCCATGATCTATTTATCTATTTATCTGTCTATTTAGCTATCAGTATGGTGTATATGATAAATTATAGATATACGCACTCACAGCCCCCTACCAAAGTTGGAGCTGATGAAACTCATACGCACAATGTCATACAGTTACATTAGCCACCATGCATAGCTAATCTCAAATGTAAGTATATCTGAAATGGGATGAATGAAAGTGCATCTATGTGCAATAAATTTTACTATTTCATTCAAAAGTGCCAATTTTTCAGAGTAGGGAGGTTAGAAGTGTACACATGAACAACAACTGTGATACCGGAGTTTCACAAAAAATATCATTTCACTATGCATAGATGTCTATGGGGAACATTGATAACAATATTTTTTAAATACAGTATAAGTTATAAAATCCAAGGGCCATACACACACATGAAAATTTATTGTGCCTCTTATGGGTTAACAGGGAAACTAGTATTTCTTTGGTAAGAGCAAGACCTAGTTATATAGTAAATATGAAAAACAAGGTCAAATTTCAAAGTTTAAGCGAGTGACAGGGGCACAAACGAGTGGCACAGGTGTGAACCCAGGGTAAACATGGGACTATTAAAGTAGGGCGAAGCGATTCTGGGAAGGTTATACACGCATTTCAAGCTCTCATATCATGAACACAGGGAGGATCATGTTCTACAAATTGCAAAGTGGTCACATTTTACAACATGAACCACCCCTGATTGCCCCGGCCACCCCTCTCTCATAATATCTGAAAGCTCCCTTCCCGTTGCACTTTGTTTCCTTCTTCGAGACTCAGTTCTACGATAGAGAATGCTGTGCTCATTTCGTGCTGAAAATACAAATGTCAGCTAATTAATGTGAGTTTCGAGGCGAAAACGGACTGTCCATGGCCATAAACTCGCACAAAGTACTGAAAGTAACTGCACGACAGCTTGGTGTCGCTTTACAGCCATTGGCGCTTTATACCAGAAGCTGAAACATTGATATAGCTGCCAATGTAATTTGCCGAGCGTGACACGCACGCACTTCTTATGGTAATCCCGTCTTGAGGTACAAACATCTTTTTCTCCCAATGACTTGATCACATTTCGCATGTTTCTTTGCCGATTGTATACTATGTAGTTGTAATTGGACAAGGTGTACAAGTGGACTCAGAACCATGTAGCGCCTGGATTAATGATTCCTCGTGTGTCTTATTTCTACTTTACAACATTAACCACCTGAGTGTTCTAGAGTTTCCGAGGTTAAGATTCGGAGGAGGAAATCAACCAGGTCAAAATATAATAAGCCTCCGTCTCTGGTTGCACACACACCCAAAAATCAATAGTTTTCTGTGAGCAAGGGAATTAGTGGTTGCTTTCCAAAAGGTAATTCTAAACCGTGAACTTTCCTAGTCGCGGGAACTTCCCCAGGCAGGCGAATTCCTAATTGCCAGTAACCGAGAAGGACGTTCGATAAGAGCGTTAAAAAACCGATTTCCATGTCAGGGTAGTGTTGCCGACTGTCTGCCGTCGGCAAGATGTTACTAATTGCCAGGACGCATCCCTTCTTAACATACATTCCAATCTAAGAGGCCTTGCCGTTTACACCTTATAGCCCACTTAGAATTCTATCAAATCTACCCCGTTGTTATAGTTCTTTCTTAAGTTCTAGACTCCAAGACTAAAGATGTAAGGTTGATTCTTAAGTCTTTATCCACCATTCAGAATAAAATGAACGAGATAGGCACACCTGCTAATCAAAAAGCGCAGACTATATGCAGCCTCGGACTCACCAAAAGCGACCATCTTAGAAACATAACCGATACCCTGTACTCTTTGATAGGACTTTGGGAAATATTTCTCTTAAATGTGTTCCGTTGGAATTAAGTAAAATATCGTTAGGCCTGGCACTGTATCTGACACTTTTTTCCATACTCGTCCAACATTGAAAACATTTAAATCGAAATATTTCAAATTGCTGTCGTATGCTCTGTCATATTGAATGCCCCCTGTCGCGTTCACTATCACGCGACGAATTCTAAATCGATTAGACTGAAAAAATAAAATGTAATCAAAAACATCAAAAAGACATTATGGAAAATTTAAGGAACCCTAGAATTAATCCCGCTTGAATCTGCACAGTTGATTGTAACATATTGTAACACGCCATCCTATATGACTGATAAAAATCTTTACCATTGGTAATGCTCGACTGTTCAGAAACCAAAAACGAAGGCTCTCTTATCAGTCCAAATTAAATAACAAGGCCACAATTTACATGATAAAACTACTGTAGGGTTCGACAAAGATATCTAATTTCCGGAGTGTTAATGTCTTGACATTTATACAAATGGCGCCAATTTCTACAGACAAAACCTGCACCCAACTCTTCGCTGTACTGTTTCTCGCGATCTCATCGCGCCACATCCATGCAATCTGTGTGGGAGATACAATGGTTACCCTGCAAGCCTAGACACACAACACCTATTAAAGAACATCTATAGGTATTTAGGTACACACAATCGAAATCAAAGGAGACACGGACTATCCATTCTCTCGAGATCTGAAAGGTAGATATGCATTAAATTAAAAGGGAACGACATTCATATAAGGAGTCAACCCTTTTAAACATTGGTTTAATACAGTGCAGCAAATACCACTTCAGCTGCGTAGTTTTCATATTCATAACTCCCCAGATAGGAGACAGTTTCGATTTTCACGGGAACTCTCGATTACGGTATGACGCGCTGGCAGAATATGATGAAATAGTATAATTCCGCAAGAGTGATATCGTTAATACAAAATTTAACAAAAAATACATAATAACAGATAACTAAACAGCGTATGCAAAATTGTCATCTCTATTAAATTTTCATATACAAACTATAAGACAGCGGTATCTTAACGTAAAGAGACATACATACAAACAGAAAGACAGAAAGACAGACAGACAGACAGAAAGATGGAGGGACGGACGGACAGACAGACAAACATAGACCGACAGACAGACAGACAGACAAACAAACAAACAAACAAACAAACAAGCAGGCAGACAGACGGCTGCAGATAGATAGAAGGCAGACAAAAAGACATACAAACATACAGAGGGATACAGAGACAGAGATAAACGTCATACAGGTAAAGGCTACGATAGATACACGGTTGACAGATACACGGATGGACATAGAAAAAGAGAGAATTACATTAGCCCAGAACGATTGAACAGACGAAGACTATAGCGTGCAAGCTTTAGTAATAATAGCAAACCTGTGTAGAACTTTCTAGACTACATGCTGTAGAAGATAGTCGTATGAAAATGGTACCTTCGTTGCATTTCCTTTTCAGTTCAAGAAACTTTCTAATAGATGCCTTCGATAAAATGTATTTGAGCTGTTGAAAATGATACTGCTCTGGCGCACTTTGCCGTAACTGAATGGAGTCGGATCCATCGTTAATGTGGCGAGATGTTACGTTCAGACCTCTCATTAATTGAAACTGTCATGATGAAAGGTTACTCTAGACTCGTCATTTTCTCCGAAAAGTCGCCTAAATGTCACTGGGCGGTGAGGCAGGCTAATGTAAAAAACACTTTTGTACGAAACATGCACATCTACATGTATGGCGTGTAGACAATATCATCCTTATTTACACCGTTTAACTCTTTGAAATGCGCCATTTAAGGTAGCAATTAGGGCATGTTGTTTCGCGCCTGTTAGATTTTTGATAATATTCGCGCTGTTTAAAATGTAAGACATATACAGGCTCCTGTATGATGTCGCTCAATACCGTAATGTTATGGCAGCTTAGGTCATTTTCCGGTTTGTGCCTGTATCACGCCACTAGGTCAATACGACACTTTTTGTGGCAAAAGTCAGTGCTACTTCGCAAGTCCCGAATTCAGTTAACAGTCTTTTTTAATAAACATAGTTTTTATGAAATTAGAAGAATGTGAAACTGCTCCAAATGTTAAACGTGAGAGAACAGCGATGCAGGAAGCTAACTTATCGTAACGGTTCAGAAACAGATTTCTATAACAAATGTGAAAAGCACACTTTTCACAAATCCCTCCAAGAAAGCAATACTCTTGCACAAAGTTCGTAATTGTCGTAGAAGGCGACAATTTCCAATTGAGATATTACTCTGATCATCGCTGTCTCGCTTTGATCACCGCGCCAAACGTATTCCCATACTAATTAATGCTGGTGGTTGTTCGTTGCCAGGCAACAAATGCGTGTTTATCCATATTATCGATATAGATGGAAGATTGGTTTCATTTTTCAGAAACAACGAAATTAAACAAGAAGCAGCTTGACGGGAGTTCATCAAAAGCAAAATTATTTGAAGATGATAGCTCACGCAGCGAGAGGCCTTAACCATTCGCACATTAGACCCATTAAACCGAAGATCCTCCCTTTACCCGAGGTTTTCTGTTCATTTACCTGCCTCACCAACAATTGAGATGCTCTTTAGGGTAGTATGTGCCTTGAAAGTGAAAGCCTTAAACTTTTGCTAAGACTTTTCTCTAGGAATATTTCAACCATGATTCTCTTTCAAAATCAAGTTTGGTTATGGACACCGTGCAAATTTTGGTACAGCTAGAGACACATATTACCAAAGATTTAGCGATATTTGAAATTCAAAATGGCCGCCATCCCTGTGTAAACTCTATGGAGAAAAATAAAATTTTCGATATTTCGAAAAACAAAGACAGTAAAAAGTTGTCTTACCCCAAGAGCTTTAAAATGAACCGCCACAAGTGGTAGATCAAAAAAGAATTGTAAACGTTTGAGAGATCGAATGTCTGTCGTGAGGCGAGTTCTCCCATAAGGGACAAAGTCGCTCTCTTTTGACCGTTTTTCATGAATTTTGTTTGACATGAAAAAAGTAGTTTATGTTGATTGAACTCTTAAAACATACTGAGATACTGGTCAACTGTGCACAAGGTCAACTCTGCTTGCAACCAGGCAAGATTAAATATACAGTGAAACGTTTTATCAGAAAATCAGAATCCGCATACCGCTGTCTACATGCATGGCTGAACCATACACTGTCACAAAAGTTCGAACGTCATGTAAGCTCTTATGATGAAATTTTAATTGGCCCTTCGTTTCATACAGATAAGGACAGCAGCTTCTCCTTACATTGTGGCGTTGTTTATTTGTCACAGGAAAGCACGTCGGAAAAGGAAAATCCGTTTTGCCTGGAGGTCACAAACAAAACCATCTGTTCGTGTTCCGAGTCAGCAAACGGGACACTTTTGCAGCTATATACCGTCGTTATTGTGTACACTGAGCGACTTTATGTAAGTCAGTATTCAAAGTTTTCTCGATATCACAAATAGGTAAAAATGAGCGACTTTGTCTCAACGGAGATTTAACGAGACGCTAGAATAAAATGCGTATTCCGTCCAAATCGTACAAATAAGGCAGCTTTCAGAGGTCAGTGACTAATGCAGGTCATTGCCTTGGAAGCCAGAAATCCGCCAGATGGCGAAGGTGTTTGTCTGTTTTTGCCGACGTGACGAACATCTCCGGAAAGAGAGGGAGGATGGAAAGCTGGCGTCGTTGCGATTGTATGAGCTGAATGTCACATGGAGTGGTTAAACCGATTTGTTGAGTGACAGTAAGTTCACACAAGAAAGATTCGCCTCCGGGCTCAGAAAGTCGTGAAGATTACTTCTTTTTAATAGCTCACGTTTTGTGACAGAATGATGCAATCATTTTAAATCTCTTTTGAACACATACTTTGAATCCATCCGGTGCCAACATCTGAGGAACAAAATCATTTCGATGCTTATCTCTGTGGGTGCCACCATTCATTTGCTTATCACGTCTTTCGATATATTCAATTCGTTATCCATCTTGAAAAGTAAAGCGTCTGTCATGAAAAAAATCCCATCATCTTGTATACCTTTGTACTGTGTAATTCCCCAATAAATCAAGACTCCGGCAGAATTAAGAATTTTTTTTCTTCCTTCGGAGACGACTTTGCAAACGTGTGTAACAAACTAGGTCTAAAAGCGGAAACTGTTTCGCAGATGGATAGAATGTGGCCAACTATGCACACAGGTATAAACAAAAAGTCATTGGCCACGGACTATTGCGCTGCAGGTGGAAGCATCCGCACAAAGGAAGTCATTGAATTGTTTCTCTCTGCCCTGCCAACATGGGTCGTTCAACGACAGTAACACTGTAATAAAGTCGATGGATTGTATACCGTAGTTGACGTGGCTCGCTTGATTATGTTGCTTAGAGTGTCCGTGTCACGTCCGGCGCACAGAGTCGCAGTAATAACTCTCCCTATATACCCTATAGCTTATTGCGACGAACTTGTTACCGTTCAATGAACTTAAGAGTGAGTGTTAACGACTCCAATGACTTGCCCAAATAGGAGGTCTTAAATATCGTTGGGTGTCAGTATACACAATATTTCATTTTACTTGGTAAGAAAATCAGAAACAATAATTGTCAATTTAGGCTAGAGAGAGAGGAAAATGTAGTTTTTAGACTAGTGTTTTTTTGGCAAGCTATAACGGTGGCGAGCGATTTTTGTTTGTTTGTTTGTTTGTTTGTTTGTTTTACGAACCAGCAAAATCTGCCACTAGAGAGTTGGAGATTTTGAAGTTGAGTCTTCAACCTTGCTGTTTGGTAATACGATTTTAAGTGGTGCTTACAGCCGACAGCTTGGTGTGTAAGCTTCAGTTACTGAAAGCATTACGATGCCAGACCGGTGCCTCAACTCATAGACCGTAAGGGAGCTACGTTAATTGGTGGAGAATCCGTGGTAACTTGAGCTATTAGATCTAGTAGAATCCATCAGTAAAATGAACAAGAGATGGTACCATTGGAGCAGCAACGTGGTCAACTCCATGGTGGTATATAGCGGCGCATCGAAGACGCGCTTCAACGGACGGAGGTGAACCATGACCGTGAGAAACGAAGGTGGGTTACAGATATGGACGTCCGAGGTAGGCGATTTGACATTATCATGGTTTGTGATAACGTCATGCCTCGAAGATACACTGGACGAGAGCTCGAGACTGGTTGTTCACAGAAATGGCTGAAGAAGTTTGAAATGTGTGTAAGCCAAGAACAAGCACGACCAGCCAACGTCAGCTATACTAGTGGTTCGCTCATTAATGATGAAGCCGGATGGTGGTTCACCTTCCAACCGGCTTTCTTATTCACAAACCGATGACAAATGTGAGGACGATGGTACGAATCAGAATTACGGAATAGAGAAAATTGAAAAGTGTTGATATCGAAATGAAAAGCGTGAGTTCTTGATAAAATGGTATGGATACGATGCTAAACATAACACATAGGAGCCGAAGAAACACTGTAATAACGAAACTTTGCAAAATTTGAACACAAATCCAGCGCCAATTATAGGCTCGGCCACTTGTAGAATGCAACAGAAACGAAAATGAGGTTGCACGACTTTTCTTGTTTTTCGGACTTTATTTTCGGGTACTTCAGACAACAAGGGTTCATACTTTGAACTTGTATGCTAACAAGGCACCTCTCTTTTTGAATTTAGTAGGGTAATGGTTATATATGCTGTTTTTGTGTTGTTGTGATTTGTTATTTTATGATGACGTACACGTACGAAAGTTGGTTGTTGTTAGTTTCTCTCCTCAGTTGGCTAGGAACTGTTGTGATCCTTATGTGGTGCAATTTATTTTTGGTTAATGAAGCGATATTTCGTTCTTTTGTGAAGTTGCTTGTTCTAGAACTCTACAAACTGTCCACAATGATAGAGGCATTACATATATATACAGGCAGTCTTGTCAGAACGAATTCTGAGCATTTCCACAAGCTCCCATAAAAATAAAACTGCTAAATAGTAAAATATGCACAACATAAAGGCCCAAACAATTACAGTATTGTCTTTTTAACATCCTCAGCGTGGGTCTAACATTTGAGCTTTTTCATTTCTCATTCGCCCGATCGTTGAATGCCTGCACACCCCGCCATATTGGACATGACAAACTTCGTGTTGAATTCGCTGCAGTCGGACACCTACAACCGAATTTTTACAGCGACGCAACCGCGCGTTTTATCATTGTGATAATTTTTATACTTGTAATGCGCTCCCCCTCCAAACCGATGCATCTTTTATCACATGTCAGTAACTCGTTGAACGAATCACCGAACGCATGAGTGATCCTTCCTAACGCTGAGCAATGTCTTGGAACAAATTGATGGCCGTCACGTCTAATGACGGAAATCACATCATACTCATGATGTACTAACTTTAACCAAACAGGAATGTTATACTAGTCTACTATTGAAATCCACTCACGTTGCCTTAAAGCACCTATTTTACTGACACTGTTCAAATTGTTTACAGTCTTTCTGCCAGGACTCCATATCAAAGTCTCGTTCGAAGTCCCGCGGACGCGAAAAACTTGAGAGATTAACTGACAGCACTAAAATAATTGCAATGCAGTCGTATATATTTGCCGCCATTTCAAAAATTTCCAAATTGGCTACAGTAGATGCGCCGATTCTGATGAACAATTTATTCATTCTTTCATTCCTAACTGAAATTTGCCAGATAACATAAACTTTTATTAATCAGTTTGTTTAACTCGTGATGTTCCTACTTCGCCTTGAATACATGTTTTACACATAAGCTTGCCCTTTGAGCTCGAGGAAAGAAGGAACCGATGTGATAAGTTTGTTGGAAGACTATTGTTGAGAAACATCGGTCAAAGCCAACTTAAGGTAGTATGCGCCACGAAACTTAAGGACTTGAACTTTTGCTCAGATCGCCTATAGGAACAGTCCTTTTTCTAAATCAAGAATAAAAATGATGGGAGGGGGTCACACGGTACTAGAGAAACTAATTGCCTAAGATTTGCCGATATTTGAATTCAAAATGGCCGCCATCCCTATGTTTACTCTATTGAGAAAAATAAAATTTTCGATTTTCAAAAAACTAACATGGTAAAAACTTTCCTTACTCCAAAAGTATTATCATCGGTCCTCACAAGGTGTAGACCATATGAGCGTCCGAATATATGTCCTCAAGGCGCATTTAATTTTAAATAAAGACCTCCATTGGCCCATTGGTACGATGAGCTGAAATGATCGGCTTTCAAGTTGGCGAAAATTCGTATTATTTTGCTCTCTTTTCGTGCTCGTTTTCAGCTATTCTCGAATGTCGGGGCTTTCGATGTCGTCTTGAAATAAAAGTTCAAGATTTGTAAATAGAACAGTTACAATTGAAGGTTGACAAACGCGAAGTATCGGTTCAAACATCAAATCTGGCGCCTTTAAGATTTCCTTCTTCTGTGTAGCATTGGCGGGGAAATGAACTGGCGCCGCAAAATCGCCACGGCTTTGAAGCTTTCCACATCCTTAACTTCCAGCTAATAAGCGCATTTCATACAAGTACGAGACACGCTAGCCGAAAAAATAAACGCCAATTTTTGCAACTGACTCCTTTGTGATGCACATGCCGTGTGCATTTCGTTAACCCTTTTGAGTGCTACAATTTTTCCCAACAAAATTTTAGTACAACAGTTTGCCAATTTTTATGAATTTTTCTGTATTTTTTTTTACAATTTTGGACCAAATGGACATCACATTTCTTTGGCTGCAGTTTTCCATCAAAATTTTGCCCCAAAACTGAAGGAAAAAATCAACTGAGGTATATTTTATAAAGGCAACAAAAATTAACTTTCGCGCTCAAAAGGTTAACACACCCTAGGACACTGCAGACGACCAAACCCGTGCAGTGAAAAGCTTCGGTAAGGATCTTCTTGGCAGATGTGTTTTTGACGATCTCCCAAAAGGTGAGACGGCGTCACGAGAGTTTCCAATTTCAAACTGTTAGCATATCCAGCTGGCTTTCACTACAAAGAAGAACTGAATGCTTTGTGGGTACTGCCTGGAAAAATATTCCACCGAAGCAGGACATAGCAAACTTTTGTCTCTGGCTGAAGAGAACATACGCCATATCGCCGAGGCACCTTGATTGTGATAGCTACGTATGAATCGTTATGAATATTCCAAGTTTGTCCTAATAACTCGCTTAAAATTTTTCATTGAACATAATATTTATAGTGATCAAATATCCTTAACTAATTATAATGAAATCTCTCCTTTACAATATGAAAATTGTTATCAACAATGTATAATCAGGTAATTGAACGGGTGGAATGCTTTAAATATTTAGGGGTCTTTTTCGACGAATTTCTTAACTGGAACGTTCATTTGTCATTGTTGAACAAAAAGATTTCTGCCTGTCTCGGTGTGTTACGTCGTATCAGACCGAATGTCGATACTAAAACTTGCACTTTGATGTACAACGCTTTATTTCAACCATTGTTTGATTACTGTGATATTATTTGACACGGGGCAAACAAAACTGATATTGATAGGTTACAATCACTTCAGCATAGAGGAGCCCGTATTATTCTGGATGATTTTGCAAGAAACAGACATCATTTTGTTAAAGCTGGGCCACAGCTATTGGCTACTTTGAGCTGGAATAACATTGAGTCGAGACGTCGAGGCCATGTGTGTCACATGATGTTTGAATGTTTAAATTCTAATCAAGGGACCATTGTTCCACCATACTTAGAAACCCTTTTCGATTGCTATAAATCGACACATCGTTATCAGACAAGAAATTCTCACAGATTTATTCTTCCCTCTTATAGAACAACTACAGCATGTAATTGCTTTATTTATAATGCAATAAATTATTTTAACAATTTACCTGCTGTTTTTAACGATATCACCTCTGTACGCCAATTTAAACAAATGCTTAAGAAATATCCTCCAGTGTGATTATGTGTAGGTTTTGCAGTATTGTATACATTTGATGTATTGCTATCTTTTTGTTGCCACGTGATTTTTACTTTGTCTACCTTGTCATGTATATTGCTTTTTATTCCCTTTAGTGTTATTTAAGTTTTATTCATTACAATGTTTTATTTTATTTTACACTGATCCTCCCTGGAAATCAGTACATTTTTTTACTGAGGGAGCTAACCAGTATAAAAATGAATAAATAAATAAATAAACAGATTAATGTTGAGATTTATTCCTTCAGGTGGCATCTTCGATTCTGACGAAATGTACTCAAAAGACTAGGTAAAATTCGACAAACGGGGTATATTCCGTCAAATAATCTGCCTTCTCCTAAAGTACATTGATCAATTTGACTACAAACACGATAAAACTTACTCAGAAGAAATGACTTCCTCCCACGCATACTTTGGAAACAAGAAAAAGGAAGACTCCATCAGTGTTGTATCGCAGATTGAAAACGATTTGGCGTGAAACATCTTATCGGGTCGGTGAGGTGGAAGCTTTTTTTTCCCAGGCCAAATTAAATAAAGGGTACAGTTCTTCAGGTGAAAGACCGTTCGGTTGTCATTTATTTCTCGTCGAAGTGGGTCGGCAGTGCCTCGTTACT
Source organism: Ptychodera flava (assembly GCA_001465055.1). NCBI lineage: Eukaryota > Metazoa > Hemichordata > Enteropneusta > Ptychoderidae > Ptychodera > Ptychodera flava. The sequence goes on along the minus strand of LD343958.1, from coordinate 96,468 downwards.
GGCAAAAAAGTCAACTTACTGTGGGCAAACCTTCCTCTGTAGGAAAATTATAACGCGATGAAATTTTAGATGACTGCGTACACTAATGAATCTTAAATAATTCCTTTAAGACTCCACGCAACAAGTCCTCACGTAATTCTAATCAAAGAGACAATGAAGTGAACTTATTATTACACTTACGTGACTATTCATGCCATAAAAAAATTTGTCTCTAGGCCGCCTTGGTGAATTGCTTCTAAAATTGCTTGATCATTCCCCTAAGCTTAAAATCGATTAAAATATCTTACTCTTAACAAGCCGACTGAAAACGTGGCAACCCCGAAGAAAAACGAAGTGGCTCACACTGAATATAACGTAATGAACTGCTTGGGGTGGTGAAATCCCACTCGACGAACAACTGAGAACGTAGCTGAATATTCTAGTGCCGATAATAATGCAAATATCGACAGTTACCAGGCTAGTGAAATTTATCGTATAGAGTTTTATCAGTCAGAAAAGGGTAAGAATGAAAATTCACAGCGTTCAAAACGTATGGGCGCTTTACTTTAAGAATTTTGAAGGTCTTCGTTTAGACAAAGTTTGACAAAGTTTACCAGCTTCCATTCTGTCCGAGACTGGCAGCTATCACCATAGATAAATATTCTTCAAACCAGACCTTACATCCATTGCATATCAATTGTGTACAGTCGACGTGCACACATCAGAATGAAGGGATCCGATCAAGTGCATATTCAAGAGTATACTATAATATATGAACCACAATGGATATACAGTGTATGTGTCGCCTAACAGTGTACATGTCGCTCAGCAGTCTCGGTGTAGGAAGTCACCAATAATGGTTACAAATTTTAAGTAAACTTTCTGCTATTTGAAGTAGATTTTAAAACTTCCTGGCCGACAAAACGTTTGAGTGCGATAATTTCTGTCGTAGGAATTGGTGAATGTTCGTTTTAGCGCAGTGAAGTTGGACAGGTATTCCCATACACTTTACTGTCTTCAGTTACCTATATACACAGGACCTTCGCAATACTTTCAGGTCAAGTTTCTTCAACTTATACCCAACTCCTATGATAAGAGAGAGCAATTATTTGCAGATTTCATCTTGCTAGACTTTGTCTCAGTGTATGACGCCTTGTCAAAAACAGTGATGATTTCATCAATAGAACAGACGGTCACGTTGAACGGTTCATCTATTCATTTTACATTTCCAGGTCACTTCCCGTGAGTGAGTTCACACGGCATACAAACATCCTTCAAAAATATAAGGCTTGGCATAGAAAAGTGTTTTTGTAAGCGACTTTAATGAAATAGGATAAAGACACATAGAAGATTTGTCTGGTAAGTTGAAGTTGAGAAAAAAATCAACAACTCGTGCGATTAGTGCAGGAACGTGCCTTTAATGTGCTCTGGGAATACTTCACCATTTAACACACATAAATCACCAGCTATAGCGTTCTGGGAATATTTAGCAATGTATTACAGAATGTAAAGGTTTTTGAAATAGCTTGTCTCGAGTTCTCCCAAGAATTAGAAGCGACAAATTTCGACGGAACACCTCACAAATACACATCGTAAGGTAATATGATTTACATGGCACCACTTAAGTCTACGTGCCTCGGCTACGTTACCATGGAAACTCGGTGTATCGAGGGCACACGGAACTACCTATCCTCAAGAAATGGCGAAGAAGTCATGCCCATGAAATGAAGATTGACGTGCATATGATATTCATTGACATTTTTGAAGACGAGAGAATTAAACTTAATATGGCATCGCACAAAATGAAAACGGGAAACGATAATTTTCCAGCTACTGGTAATCAAGCAGAAATAGCTAACTTAAAGATCTTGCTTGATAAGATTTAACACTCAAAGCCATCATTCTTCATCTCACAGTGCTCCAAAGACAAGAAATTCGTGATGATGCATGTGCGTACTACCAATTTAACACTCTACTTCCTGTTAAAGATTCATTCTTTCACTGAAGCAGGCATGTTTGCTGAGAATGATGGCAATTTACTGTAGTTTTTGTTAGACTGAATTCCTCAGCTATTCCGTGCCGTTGTAGCCCATGCAAATACTGTTAATTTGGTTTAAGTAGTGTGCCTTTCTTAAAAAGCTTTACAGTCGCAATCTTTCTTATCAATCGACGGTTTTGTTCCAAGTAAGGAGTTATTCATTCACGTTTCTATGGTTGCTGAAATGTAATTCATCGATTAACACTGATTTTTGAGTATTTTTTGTAGCATGTTTGTGCATTTGCGTGATTGTATAGCGCTGTGTTCTAGAGTGTTTTGCAATATTATTTCAAAGACTTGAAATTGTAAATGTGTGATATAGTACTTGAGACAGGTAGTTGATACACTGAAAAAATGCGAGAAAATATCAAAAGTTACATTTTTTGTCCCTTGTATGACTATCTAGACATTCTTTTTGACACCTGTATGAATATCACACATATGGTCGTGCGCGTTCAAATTCATTGACAGCAGCTGGTTAGAGACCCGAACCATTTCCGTTAAGGAATAGTACGCGCCTCAAAGACTTAAACTTTCCGCAAGAGAACTTTAAAGGTATACTGTCACCTGTTCCAATTTTGCCGCAGTTACCATGGAAAGAGAAAATCTAACCAATCAGAGATTTTAAGCGGGTGGCCGCTTTTTAAAAAACAGCGCCCTAACATGGGCATTTTGAATACCAAGGAACGCCCGTTTGACCGTATATGGGCATATTTACTGTACAGGTGACTGTATACCTTTAAGTGATTCCGTTTCGAAATCAAGAATGAAAATTAGAGTAACCAAGCAAAATATGGCATCAAAGAAATAAATTACCCAATATTTCCCGACACTTGAAATTCATAATGGCCGCCATCTAGTCTGCGGGGAAAAAGCAAAATGTTCGCCTATCACAAAAGTAAGCTGGTAAGAAGTTTACTCACTCCGTAAGCTTCAAAAAAAAGCGCCAACAAAAGTGGTAGACCGAAAACCTGTTGTAAAGGTTTGAGAGTCCGATTATCTGTCCCCGCGCCGAGGCGCGTTCTACCTTAAGGTGATATGCACCTAGAAAGTGAAAGACTTAAACTTTTGCTCAAACTTTCCTCAGTGAAACTTTCAACCATTCTCTTACCAAAGCAAGAATAAAAATCAGGGGTCACCGTGCAAACTTTGGTACTAGAGAGACAAATAACTTGCGATTTCTCGATATTTGAAATCCAAAATGGCCGCCGTCCCTGTGTTAACTCTATGGGAAAAAATAAAATTTTCGATTTTCGAAAAACTGAGACGATGAAAACTTTTGTTTCGCCAAGAGCTTCAAAATGAGCCCCCACAAGTGGTAGGTCAGAAGGAAATTGATAAAATTTGAAGGCCCGAATTTCTGTCCCCGAGGCGCGTTCTACCTTAAAGTGAATCGACAATTTGGCTAATGACCCAACAGCAGTGCCATCTGCCAAACTGGCACTTCCTCGAGGGACTGTTAACATTTTAGTGTGTATAACAAAGTTCTAAACAGATGAAATAACACATCTGAGCCAAGATGTAATATACATGTTGTAAAAAGTGTTAAATACTTTTTAATTGGAAACATCATATGTTGAAAGATTAAGCAAGTACGTGTATAAATTGGCCCTTGAGAATAACTTTGCGTTTGCACTTGAAGAAAGAACAAGTAGAAGACATCACAGAGTATTCACGAATACCATCTTCAGCTGAAGTCGGCGAACATCATTCACCATAAAATTCATTTTTAAAAGAAAAAATCTTCTTGAAGTTGAATTTACCAAAATCTGTGACAAGGAATCAAATAGTTTACAACGATTATTCTAAACTCAATCTATATATATTCATTGTCAATTTACAAAATCCAACATTGACGACCACAAAATTACCAATATACGTATCTCCAAGGCCTATGTAACCAAAGCAAATGGTACCTGTATCAGGTAACCATGGAAACTGTAAATGTTAAATGCCTACAATCAGTGCAAGGAAATTATAGATTTTACTAAAAGGAGGCCTATAATTAGATTTTTCTGATCTGAAAAATGGGTACCCCAAGTGCCAAACGCGTCAGAGAGGAAAATCGACATCTATCGATATCCATGACAACCGACTGGCATCGGACCGAATAAAGATGCCTTTGTGCTGCCGAGTGATCCGCTGCAGATGAACAGACCTCGTCACCGCGTAATCCCATTACAATTCTTTCCCCGCAAGTACTTTGACTAATGATGAAGCGTGCTGCCTTCCGAAGTGCTTACGACACATGAAGTTTGATCAGAAACTTTATACAGTTTTTACGTCATCGAGAAGTTGATAGAGAAGTGGCGGGCATGTCCGTAGAATGCATTCTTCGCGCAGAACATGTCACTCTGACGGAGTTGGTGAAGTATGAAGTTTAAAGTGTATCAGCTTAGTCTATTTAGCCATGGCCACCGGAAGGAAGAAGACGATGTAGATATTAAGTACGATATTCCCGACCCATGCATTAAACTTGGATATCGCGTGGGAGGCGAAATCCCGTCACTTTGAATGGAACTCCGTCAATTTGAAATCTAAGAGTTTCCTTCGAGACACGGCCGTATGAAGCAGATGGTCACTGCGATACCATCTCGGACAAGACGCAATTTGCACGACACTGTTATCAAAACGAGGACAAGTCTCAAAATGCTACCGCGGACATTCATCTGAATCACGGAGTGTGTCAATCTGATATACTTGAGACGTTCAAAATGCAAAGCGAAGATATCCAGTATCGTTAAATATCTTGAATATTGAGATTAGTATGGTAATAGAATGATATGTTAAACACTCACGATTTTTTGAAAAGTAAGCTTATATAAATTAAATGTGTCTAAAGTATAGTAATGACGATAAAACGAAAAAGTGTTATGTATATTTACATAGACTATGTTGAACTACCATTATATATATATATATATATATATATATATATATATATATATATATATATATATATATATATATATATATATATATTTAAATATACTTGTGTGTGTTATGCTAAAATATTTTCAGTGAGTAGCATTTATTGTCAGGCTGTGTGCTAAACTCTGGAGGGATGTTTTCCATTTGATGTCCACGATTCAATAATTTGTTGTTCATGGCTTGTGGTTTCAACCGTTCATGTCTCGTCTCCAGGGCCTAGGTGCCCGGCTCCGCTGTTTCTGATGGCAAGCTTCTCCGTCTTAGCGCTATTGTCAATGGGCGTCAGTTTCGCTACGTTCCTCGACGACCTCTGGGACTTGCGCAGAAACGACATGGATGAGATAGAGAATGTCCTGGTGCGCAGGCTGGACTGGCTGCTCAAGCTTCGGGAACGCCTCGTTTTTGGGTGTCCCTGCCTCAACCACATGCGTGAAGATCGATTGACCATAGCTTTCAGATCGTTCTGAAAGAATGTAAATAAATAGATAAGTAAACAATAAACAAGTGAAAGATCCATTAGTTTATCCTGTGCAGACTTACAGACTATTCATCACACTTTTACCCATACTTTAGAATCAAATGTTGGTTACTGAGAAGACGTAAGAGTATCTACACCCACTGAAATACTAAAACGTAAGAGCGTCATAATGTTACTCTGTATCAGTTTCAAAAATGCCTCAGACTCAAGCTGTGCATATCTAACAATCGGAAGGTTTGTAGAGGTGGGCGGGAATTTTTCTTTATATTAAATGTATGCTCTGATTTGAAGGCTCTCTTTCAGATTTTAAGAAAAAAATCAAAAGGCGAGACAGTGTTGTCTGATTTCTTTCAATTTCTAAAATAGCCCGAAAAAATTGTATGGAATTCTGTTCAAAAAGAGTTGAATTATTGATTTATTTCGTGAAAGAGGATCTGAACATCTGCCATCAGAGTAGATATTTCGACTTCTTTCCGGGATAACTGTGTTTTGGGGCACAACGTTGACCTATCGTCAGCATTTGATACAAGCACACGATGACGTATTTCCGGCACTATCTCAAGCGTGTCAATCTTTTCGATCCTTATGAAAGGTGAATGTCAAACTCCTGTCTCAGATAAGAAGATCCTCTTTTATTTAAAATCAATGGGCAACTTTGCGCGAAGGTCGTATTCGATTGTGCAACATTTCAGAGTTTCTTATGTAAAGTTTCCATTAAAGGTAGTACACGCTTCGCAATAGAAAAACTTAAAATTTTCCTCTTACTTTCCTCAAAAAAATCTTTCAGCTATTCCTTTTCGAAAATCAAGAATAAAAACAAGGGCTTATAGCGCAGATTTCGGTACTGGAGAAAGAAATTACCCACTATATACCAATATTTAAAATTAAAAATGGCCGCCACCCCCCTGAGTTAACTTAATGCAGGAAAATTTAATTTTGAATTTTCAGGAAAATAAGACCTTTAAAAGTTTTTTTCATTCTATGAGTTTCAAAGTGACCCCCTACAAGTGGTATACCAGATGAGCATTTGTGAGTATTTGAGAGTACAAATTTCTGTCACCGTGGCGCATTCTTCTTTAAAAGAATGGGTCAAATAACATCACACCTTCGCCTTTTGTATTCTTGGGTACATAATTATCATTGCGTGTGGAGATTGTTAGCCTCTGAAAATCAAAGACCCAATGTACATTGTATCCCCTTCAATCTTATTGAAGCGGACTCATCTCGTACATACATTTAACCCCTAAGATATCGTGACTTTAGTTGAAGAGCTTGTGTTAATAGAAAACCTTCGAAATCAGGACACGTTGAATAGCCTAAAATTCTGTGGCTTTTATTGAACAGAGCTTGCATAATTAGGAATTCTTCGAAATCAGGACATTTTCAATGGGGTGTTTTTCAATTTCCATATTTTTGCTCGGCAGTTTCCGCTGTGTAATTTTTTTGCACAGGCGCCGGAAGGTATCAATTCTCCGCACTGACACGGTGACAGTTTTGCAATCTTTTTTGTTCTCAGCTGGGTTCACATTGAACTGAGCCAAAAGTAGCCTACACTTCATCTGTGCGAAATCGAGTTTATTGGAAATAATTTCTTCGCGGTAAATCCCTAGGCCTTGTCCTCTACATAGGGGAGGACATCTACAATGGCCATTTATAGTGATGACACCGACACTCCCAAGGGTTTCTTTAGAACACGGGGGACGCAGCTATCAAGCTACCGGGTATTTACGCGGGTGGTGATGATGGCTGTACATAAACAAACCACAGGGTATTTCCACCCCTTACCACTCTTTAGTATCTAAAAAAGTCGATGGAGTTTTGGAATATGTAAAACACGACATCAGTGGTGAAAAGTCATAGAACACGATTTCCCGGAAGCATTACGAAAGGAGTCTTGCGGTCTCTTAGAGGATATCGCGAACTTGCTCTAAATTTAGACCGAGGAGAAATATAACCTACAGCATTCTTCGTTAAACTCGACCCGCGCCGTTCTTGTGACTGGCTAGGCCCTTTGGCTGTATAATTTTTCCCTCCATGAGGGTATCAGTGGGGCTTTACGTATTTTGTGAGTCTTCAGGACTGACGTAGTAGCCCCTCGGCCATTTTATTTCCGACATGTTAATAACGGAAGAAAACCATGCGATCCTTCGACGCAAGAGCGGTCTTCTTCCATACTTTTCCTAAAATGTTCTTTCCTGAAGCAATCTCAAAAGGCGGAATCAAAATAAGAAGTCTTTGGATAGATGGAAAATGCCGTAAACGTTTAATGAAGATAATAAATCCCTCCAACCGCCATTTTGAAACAAACTCTAGTACCGCGACGATTTGTTCGCTGTTAATAATTTGATCATTTGTGACCGTTTTTTAGAGCTCTCTGTACAGCATTCTCTTCCATCAGGCGAGCGAAATTCTTGTTTTTCATTTCGCTGCTTATCGAATAAGCCAGATTTCAGGCGACCTTGGTTTCAATAAACAAGGCATCGGAAAGACCCGGAAATGAAACGACACAGACGAGCCGCACGGCGTAAGGAAATGAGGTATAATAATGAAATGTTCTGCAAAATGTGGAGATGGACTTTTTTTGTTCGTCGGAAAGTGCAGCATAAATACACTAGCAGCGATATCAGTTAGTCTCAAAACAAGATGTAGGTGTTCTCATTTCTTTAATTGGCAAGGTACCGAGAATTCCACAATGAAATAAAATGCGTTCGTATCAGACGACAAAAAAACCAACACGCGGCATCGACATTAGAGCATCCCATATTCATATTAATGGTAATTCAACGGGCTCCGTGTACACTATAAAATCGTAAACTTCAAGAAAACAGTGAAACAAAGTGCCATTTATGGAAGCTAAGGGCCACTAAAGGATAGCGCAGTTTGTAAGTCACAAGAATACATTGTGTCTGGTCATCGCGCGCACCACTACAGAAGATCTTCGTGAATCCCGGTTCTCTATTCATGAATATATGTATGTCCAACATAATCCTCGTCATAAAGTAGTTTGTTAAAACAAATTATTTGCGAACCGAAGTGGTCAGAGGAAAAAGTAAATATACATGAAACAAAAGCACACAAGTTTATCAAATTTAGGAGAGATGCTTTCATGGTAGATAAAGGAATATTTTAAGTTCGAGTTTTCCTCGCATTCACTGGTTTGTCAAGGCACGTTACATGCAATGCGTAAAGGCATTCGCACTATCGTTCCCTGCGTAAATTTAATTCCCCTTCTTGTCTTCTAGGAACAAGCATCACGAATTCTTGGCATCGGGAAAACAAGTACTAGAGGCAATCAATTAATTGGCCAGTAAAATAACTTATTTAACCAAAACGAATTAAGTTATTAATTTTGATTTATTAATCAACTGCAGAAAAATCGTGACAGAAGATTGAGGCAGCGTACCCTGAACCCTTCGTTGAAGAAGCCATAGACGAAAGGGTTTACGAAGCTGTTGGCCATTGCGATCCACAAGATAACACAATTAGCGGCTCGCATCTTGTCCTGGTGGCGGACTTCCTGGTACAGCAAAGGGTAGGCAATGTTGACGAACTTGAAGACATGCACGGGCAACCAACAGAGAGCAAACATGACAACGATTATGACGAGCATCTTGATGACCTGTGACGAGAGAATGCAAACTCGATCAACGACATGACATGGTTAAAAGAAGTTTATGGGGAATTCGGTGTGCCCCAAAAATTGTATGTAGCGATGTTCTACAGGTAAATATAACTACAGCTCCATAAAGTTTTGCCGTTTTTGGTAACATACGATCTACAGATACATACTACGAAAGATTGCAATGATATTGATAGACAACACAAAAAATCACTACAAGTACAGTATTATAATATCCGTTTCTTAAGTTTCATATGCATCTTGCAACTTAAAGACAGATCTAACGTTTTCTCGTGCAAGATTCATGAAACTTGAAACATAAGTAACTTGAGACATAAGTATCAGATAGTATTACTTTGTACTTGAAGTAATTTTGGTTTTTATTTATAACTCTCTGCTATAGGCATCGAACACTGTAATTTCCTACGAGTACATATATATATATATATATATATATATATATATATATATATATATATATATATATATATATATATATTAATGGGTGTATAAATTAGTTAATGTGCAAACAGTGACTTCAATCACTCAAACTACATAATATGTTTTTATGTTTATCCCGCTATTCTTTGTCGACACTATGTATACATACTATACACATACAAATATACAAGGAGTACAGTAACGTCAATCATTAGGCGCACATGCGCACATATGGTGTTCGACAGCACATGCTCTGAAGAATACTGTAATAAACGAAATAAAAGGTTATGAGCAAGAACGAAGTAGATTGAGGTCTCTCTTTGCTTTGTTATTTTGACAAAAAGAGCGGTTTGGAAGATAATATGTCGAAATTATAAACCTTACTTAGGGACCGTCTCAGATTGTTACATTAGTTCATGAAACGAAATTCCTTAGTTTACATCACTCCCCCTACACCTCCCCCTAAACTAAAGTTCAAAAGTGCGAAATGCTGATGTCTGCTTGAGAGTACAATGTACCATTTTGCTATAACTATTCTGAAGAATATGTTTCCCCTGACCGCATTACATTGTGAAGTAATCGATCAAATTTGAATTCTAACCGCCGTCAGGATGACAGGAACGATTTGGAAATAGTTGCAACAATATTTGTTCGTACGAGTGTTCACTTCTTCTTAATTTTTACACACAATGTAAAAAGAACTTGTAATCAAAAACAAAAGTGCGAAATTGTAGTTCACTAACTGAATGAAGGTCAAACCCCCTCTCCCCGTAAACGAATAAATTTTGCTTTTTGAACCTATGCGACAATCTGAGACGGTCCCTTATTGAATGGACAGGTGTAACTACACTCTTTAAAATTTCTGAGTAGGAGAACATTATAAACATCTATACCCATCACTGTCAGTTATACTTCTTCATGAAAGTTTCCAAAATACTACTTATTTAAAACAAGACTTTACGAACCTTTTTCTTCGCCCTGGTTTGGCTCTGGTCTCGACTCGTGTCGGCGTTTCCGGGCAACGTCCTTCCCCAGAGGCGCAGACCAATGCGCATATAGGTGAAGCAGAGTATGAAAAGGGGTGACGTATACGTGATCATGATGAAGAAAATCTCGTAGACCTTGGCAAACTGGTAGCTCGGAAACCGCTCGCTGCAGAAGTAAATGTACCTGCCGTCGTAGTAGATCTCGTCCACGCTGACGAATATCGTCTGGATGGTTGCCAGGGAGATCGCGATGAGCCAGATGAGGACGAAGACTATCTTCCCCCTGTTTTTGGTGACTCGGACGGTGAGAGGGTAGATGACGGCGAAATAGCGATCAATTCCCACGGCTGTCAGTGTACACACACTGACGATTACTGACACCTGTGCGAGGAAAAAAAGGAAGCTTTAGTTTACCGTTGTTCCCCGTAGAAAATGTCATATTCATGCTTTTTACATATTTCTGAATTAAAGCACAACTTTTTCAGCCAACAAGAGTAAACATATAAGCACCTTTCATGGACCAAATTGAATGTTTTATAGATTTTTGCATCATTTTTTCACGTGGGTATCCAGTTTCCTCTCTTATCAACTGACAAAAAGTATTTAAAGTTTTATACATTCTGTACAAGTCTGCAGAGATTTTTTATAAATATTTGATGCGAGTTATCATCAATAAAGCATTAAAAGAAGGTTTCATATCTACAAAATGTTGTAAGACAAGATTTTTTTTTCACTCTAGAAGGATGGAATTTGAGAGCAACACTTGTTTCGAACGATGGCCGATGGCATCCAGATATCTTTCTCATAATTTCACACATGTGTCAAGTCGACATGTACAAACGGTAACAAAGTCACACATGTTTTGTACATACAGCAAAGAGCTGTAAAGTCGACGAACATGAGAATTTCTCGTGACATTTAACAATGCAGACAAAACTTTCATAACAAATGTCAAAAAGTTCGCGAGAATTGAAGAGAGTTATCTCGCGAGTGAGATTAGTTTTGGGTCCAGACGGCCTACAATTAGACCGATTTGCCTACGCTATATAGCCCTTTTAACTACTCAAAAAACGCGTCGAATGACTAAAATCATAGAAGTAAATGGAAAAAGCCTCTATATACAGAGTGCGTGGAAGACCTTTGAGTAATGTCGTTATGCAGGGATCGTATCATTCATCTGTATGTTTGATCAGTGGCGAAAGTCACGTAATTTCGCACCTGAAGTTAAAGAGACACCGTCGTCGGAACTGCGCCTGTGCGAGTTTCTTGTTGATAAACAATGTATTTCGTGCACGACATCTATAGATGCACCTCATCATCATAGCTGGAACATTTAAATTGTACGATGTACATTATGACAGACTTAAACTTTCACCATCGTACCCTGGATACAGTGTTTACATTGGTCGTATGGTTCCCATACGACCTTTGAGCGCAGTTCCGACGACTGCATCCCTTTAAAATCAACACACATATTCTCACCAACAACTATAGGTGTCACCGTATTAACACCGCGAGAGTAAATCGCTGTGCTGTTGAAGATGAAGTGCAATTTTATGATGCAAGGAAAACACTTTTATCGGCAAGTTGATCTATCTGAGAGTTGCCATTTCTTGTCATCTGAAGGCGATCCCTAGCATTATCTATGTTGAATATTCGTGAAAGAGGCGTATTTTTGCTCCAAGTGGTTGATTTACACAGATAGTTAGCAAAGTAAGAAATCGCCGAAAGGAAAACCCGACTGATTTTGAATAATAGAGTTCAGTTTTCGCCAAAACAGTAAGTCGAATATCTGGCTTGACAGCATTTGCAACCAGGTCGAAAGGTTTAATTGGCAAATTTTCAATCTTCAGACAAGTAAGATGTCATGCGAAAACTTAAAATTCTTTATTAAAAGTCGTAGTTTTTGAGGGAGGTTTTTGTTGTTTTTGTCTTCTGCAAGAGTTTGATTTGTCTCACTTCAGAAATCTTGTCCCGTTGTAATTTCCGCACGTAAAGACTACGATTACGTGATTTTTGGGGGGTACACAACTGAAATTACGTCACCGGTGTGCCCCGTTTTGATACTGTAGCGGAACGAACGGGGCGAGTACTGATCGACGGTCGAACGTGCTTTAGTCTGTCTGCAGAATGAATTTGATATCGTTCGATTTGAAACCGAAGTAATATTGTTAACACTTAGCGACATTGTCGCTGTAATAATTTTACTGTCATTCTGAGATATACAGAAACTCTCATCTTCTCTTTATCGAAACGTGAGAAAGATTGACAACTTCTGTCTGATCACTGAATAAAAAACATTATCGCCTGAGGAATCTGTCCAATTTCAAAAACTCAATTTATATGAAGTTATATACTTGTGGGTAATTATGGCGCCGAGCATGACATATAGGTTTTTTATGAATTAAGGTAGAACGCACCTCGGGGATCGACAGACATTCGGACTCTCAAACTTTTACAATTCTCTTCTGATATACTACATGTGGGGGTTCATTTTAAAGCTCTTGGTGAAAGAAAACCTTTAACCGGCTTAGTTTTTCGAAATTCGAAAATTTTTATTTTTCTCCATTGAGTTAACACAGGGATGGCGGCCATTTTGAATTTCAAATATCGGTAAATCTTGGGTAATTTGTTTTTCTAGTACCAAAATTTGCACGATGACCCCCTATTTTTATTCTTGATTTTGAAAGAGAATGATTGAAAGATTCCTGGAGGAAAGTTAGAGCGAAAGTTTAAGTCTTTCACTTTCGAGGTGCATACTACATTAAGGAATACATAGCTATTGCTAAAGTTCTGGCGCATAGCATGTTATTTAAAGGGAGGGGTCGTCTGAACTGCGCTCAAAGATCTTATGGGACTCATACGACCAATGTAAACACTGTTTCCGACGTACATTGGCGATTGATGAAAGTTAAAACATGTTTGTAATAATGTACAGCGTAAAAATTAAATGTTGCAGCTGTGCTGACGTAATACGTCAAGATACCCTGCATGAAATGCATTGTTTGTAAAAGGAAGGTCGCACATGCGCAGTTCCTTAGACCCCTTCCTTTAAGACGCGAAAAAACTATCATGAAAATCTGCAGTAAAAATATTATATTGGCATATAGATAAGTGTTTAAAGACACAGGAAAAGTCTTCAATACTGTGTAAGTAGATTCGTGTGTAGGGCTTCATCTTTACTTGCAAGACAAAATGCTAAATGACGAATTTTAGAATGTAGTCACTCGCAAAGAGAATACAAAACCTGTCTTACCGTAAAGTTTGTGTCGGATTCAGAACAAAGGTATCGAGGGTTTGATTTCAAATACGGATACACCTGGCATCTCTTTGCATCTCTGTGTCCCTGTCTATACGGTACATTGTACCTCGGGCTAAAAATTCCATTAACTGTGAAGATCACGGACTGTTTCTGAAAGTTTTGAGTCAGTTCAGACGGCAAGTCAGTCAAAAGTACGTGGCCGTTTTGCAAATACGCACTGCATATTGAGTAACAAGCATCTCTTTATAATTTTTCTCTTGATCATTTTATTTTTTAATTAAAGTGTTATTGTGTTGCTTCGTATGTGGTCGAGCGAAGACTTATTAGAAAGCCTTATCGGATATTGAATTACCGTATGGAAATCATCGCGCCGAGGAAAAATCGAATGTAAGCGATTGCAGACATTTGCAAGACCGACACCACGGCTCACGTTACAGAGACGTGACATGTATTTTACAAGAATGAGTAAAATCGATGTTGTAAAACTTCTCTCTAAAGTTTACTGCATAGTTCTTGCAAGAATAATGTGAGTGGTCGCTTTTTGATTTTGTTTCTTACGGAATTGCACGTTTTAGGAGTCGAAGGACGCGACTGCCGGTTACGGAGTTTTCCCCTCTGAGCTGTGAAGCCGCCAAAACGATGCACCTCTGTGGTGTTGTTCACAATGCCGCGTGATTTATCGTCCGGCGATAATTTACCGGCGTGGCGGAGAAACTGCAGAAGCCATTCAATGCAGGCAAATGAACCGAACGCGAGACCTTTCTCTCGCGTCCCCAAAATACCCTTGGAATGTGATAATTCGTGGTCCGGAGTCGCTCAGTGCGAATTCCCTACAGAGGCAGCCGTATAATTCCACATGTCAATATCAGATCATATACGTAAATGTTACTTGGAAAGGGATTGACATGATTCTACGACTGATTAAAGGTGTTAAAGACTGTTAATTGTGCCAGCGTGGCAAGCCATACACAACAAATTACTTACACGCCTTATGTCTGATTCTTACTTGTTCGTTTTTAAAATTGTCACCCTGAATGAACAAATAACTAATATTGACTCCTCAGCAGCAAAATGTCACCCAGTGGACAAACACAGTCTGACCGCATCCTGTCAAATGGTGGGTATAATTAACGTCCCGGCCTTTACCTCAACGCAGATCGCTTCTGTTCAAAGTCACTTTAATTCGATTTGCCGCCTTCTTGTGAAAGCCTGATGTCTCTCGGGGTCCGTTCCCGGCTGATTAACTCTATGTATATTGCATCGAATTGCTCGAGACAATCATTTTTGTCACGCTGGTTCGCCGCTAAACGTCCCAGTGTACAACCCCACAGTTCAAACTGTTTTGATGTTTCAATCTTCTTCGCTACGGTTTCTATGAATCTCAATGAATATTATTAAACCGTGAAGGCCAGTGGAAAAATAATAAAATGTACAGGCAGAACAGGTTGAATATAACTTTTGTTCTTGTTTTAAACCCGTAGGCAGGTGACTTTAATAATCGCTTGTATACGCCAGCATGGGTTTAGAAATTCCAATTCACTTATCATTTAGGCTGGAACTAACAATGTCGGAAACGTAATTAATTTTATTTCGGAATCACTCAGAAAGGGTAATGCTATTTTCTCTGTTGTTGATTATCCAGCGAATACCTGTACTGGCTCTGCGATCGACAGCCGGTCGCTGTCAATTCCAGTTGACTGCAAATGCGCAAGACCTGGGTAACAACAATTCACCCATGCCGGCTGAATTTGAAGTGTTTGCTTTGGAAGTGAATGCTTCCAATTATCCGCCGGCCTAAGGGCTCTCAAATGGTGGCTAATTGATGGCGGGAAACTGACGTCGAGTCAAACCGGTTGCGACTGTATTTTGACACTTCAGTCCTGTCTGAAAACCTGCATTCTATGTCAAGAAGAGCTGTAAATTAAGATCTCGAAACCAAAACCCAATTACAGAGACAGCCACAGTGTTTATTGAAATGCAATCTGAACTTGCATTGGAGTCGAATCAATGAGTCACCTTATGTTTGAGGCATAATAAACTGGGTTGATGTTTTTCTCAGTGTTTATGGAAATCAAACCCACTTTTTGTTGTAAATAAGTTATAACATTGTTAAAATGACAAATAGCTACGCATTTTGATTGTTGTGTTTGCTTGTTTACGGGCATGTATCGATACGGTCTCAAATTTATTATACGGCGTATACACGCAACTAAATTGTTGACAAACCGAACGCTATATACTCTAACTTTTCTGTGGCTATACCAGAATAGTGAAAAAAAAACATTGACAATGTAAGTCTTGCGGTAATCTCGTATCTGAATAGAGAAATGTAGTGAAAATAAAGAAAGTCCAGCCAAATCCTCTACATGTTCCTAATGTGGGCATTTTAACTGGAGAAAATCGAAAACAAACGAAAGAACAGTGCCCAAGATTCGCCACTTCCACATTTAACCATGCACAATCGAAATGTCAAATTGATCTTTGCCGTATTCAACTTCAGTGGAAAACACTTATTTTACCGGTGAACAGACGCAGTGCTAATAGCTTGAAATATTTTCTTGACTACATAGGTCTTAAGGTTGAGCATTGTTATCCTTAGCTATAGCTATGTCTCCATTTCGGCGTTTCATTACAATTGAGACACAGCTAAATCTTATTGGCAACTTTTAAACCTTCAATTTGTTGGAAGACACGCTCGTTGCTTTACGGCCAAGGCTTCCCTGCAGTGAACCGCCTACTTCGACGTAAAGCCCGCCTAGAGACACCGGCACCGTTGCCTTTGGTCTAGTCCATCTTATTTGCAAACGTATTGGCATGTCGCCTTTGGTTTAGCTTTCTTAGTTTGTAAGTCATAACGCGCAACAATCTCTGACTTGCGGCCAAACTTCAAATGAAGCCTATCCTAACCAATGTCTCATCTTGAGATCATTCGACTGATCTTTTTTTTTATTTGTATTTTTAGGGGGTGGTTTCATTATATGGCGATAAATGTATTTTGCATATTCTTGTTTTCTATGATTTGTGTAATCTTATATTTTGTAATCAGAAAAGCCCTGACTTCCAGCTTGGCTTTGAACGACCGAGTCTACACTCTACCGCGCTGATTGTACCCATGTTTACGCTCACTTTGTAAGTTGTCTTAAAAGGGTGCTAAGGGCATTTTGGTTTCTTCTTTCGCTTGGGTACGTCAGAGAATTTTCACCGCTCACGATAATCACTCTCAAAGATCGGTTTTCGGTATTATTAACAACGGAAATCCTTCTGTTGGAGGATGAAGTTTTTTGTTTACCTATCAAACTTTCCCTTGCGCTTTCGCATGCAAGACAACAACTTGGCGATTGACTCCAGGGAAATTGTGCTCGCTTGCTGGAAAGATAAGTGCTTATTCTTGTTTAATCTGGTTTTCGCGAGAGAATTTGCTTTCACGCAGACCCTATGTTTCAAAAACAAGTTTCAAAATCAGGAATAGAAATCGGGCGTCACAGTACCAATGTTGGTGCCAGAGACACAAATAAATTATCAAATATTTACCGATATTTGAAATTCAAAATGGCCGCCATCCCTGTGTTATCTCGGGGGGGGGGGGGTAAAATTCCCGATTTTCACAACACCAAACATGTGAAAACTTTACTTACTCCATAAGCTTCAAAATGAGCCCCGCAAGTGGTAGGTCAAATGTATATTGTAAAAATTTGGGAGTCGGAATATCTGTGCCCTGTGCGCATTCTGCAATGAGCTTCCAAGGAAATGATCGCTTTGACAACTTTATCAGAAAGGCAGCCACAACGCTGCCATCTACGACAAACAGCTAGGAGAGGATACAGACAAACACAGCGACATGCAGGCACAGATAGAAGAAGGGAGACAAAGTAAGGACTACAGGAGAAAGCGAGGGGTCAGCAATTGATATACTTGTGGAGAGATGCTCGGTGAACCCCCCTTCGTAACCATAAAGAGGGATGGAAGAGATCTCGATAGATAACTGGACAGACAGAAAGACAGACAGAAAGACATACAGATAAATAGAGAGCCAGACAAAGATAGAAAATGGGACAAAGAGGAGAGACAGGGAAAGGGATAATGAAAACAGAGTGTGTGTGATATCACTTGAGTTGATATACTATGAAGGAAACATGTCATGTGTGGCAATTACTAACATCTATACATTGCGTTTCAATGGTACAAGTCAAAGACTAACGGAAGTATCTGATTGTGTAACCGTCATACGTATGAGTCTAATTCAATTAGTGACATCCCTACGAAGCCATATGAAAAGGCGAATTTTTGAGAGATCTGTCTTCACCGATAACACTATGCATAAGAGACTAGTCTGATGTAATACTGACGGAATAAATCATCTCTCCAGGCCTTTCAGTCGATCTTCTCAAAGAAAAGCAAATCTGCACAGATGTATTGGCTGACGCGATTGCTAATCTATCTGAAAACAAGCGTAAGGTTGCATATTTCCCCGAGAAAAGATTACTAACGATCCATTAGTGTACATTTGGCGTGACATGAGGGTCTGCCCGGTCACCGTTAACAGAAGCGCGCTTTCCAAGACTCATACATCCATCGACGTTCAACTCTCGGCAAATAACCCGCACAAAATCAGCGAAAAGGTAATATTGAAGACAACAGGTGGCAAATAAATGGTTACTTCGACTCCGAGAGTTTTCTGTGCAACAAAGGCGGTAAAAAGCAAATATGGATTCTGATATTTGAGGAACAAAATTGCTTAATATCCGCATCTTAGTTCGTTATTTTCTCCTCAATTTGCTTTCACCAATGTGATCGGCAACTCTCCAAAACGATTTGCTTATTATTAGACCGTTCATTCGCTAAAAGCCTCTCTAAAACGCAGGGACACTAATGTTAGATGACTAATCTAGTATAATCATACAACAAAACAGAAATCATCTTGCACATAGAATAGAGCAATGCCACAATACCGACTGATATATCAGAGAAAGTGGGTCGTTGGTGCAACACGCCACACTTATGACGGTCTTTATTGCTCGGGAAAGATGTTGGCAAGTATATATATAGCCAAGAGTCAGCATGGGTTTCATTTTTCCAAGGCCATTTAATAGAGTTTATGCAACTTGCGGATTTGATGAATTCTATCTCAGGGGAGACATACTGTTAGATGGCCGAACAAATAAGTTATAATTGTCATCATAGTTGCCTCCAAAATATCAGTATCTAGTGGTTCAACTTTAAGTATGAACTTTTGAAAAAAAAACGTTTTACGAAGCATTATGTAGCTCGCGTTTTACAGTTTGAAGGTCTCTCGTTTAGACAAACT
Source organism: Ptychodera flava (assembly GCA_001465055.1). Lineage (NCBI taxonomy): Eukaryota > Metazoa > Hemichordata > Enteropneusta > Ptychoderidae > Ptychodera > Ptychodera flava. The sequence continues at coordinate 77,429 of LD343958.1, read as the reverse complement.
AGATACACAGAAGTTATGGTAGACGGTTTGATATGTCGCATTACGAGGAAAAGGTACATTTTTAATTTTTCAAGAGATTAACGTTCTAGTATTGCAAGTATAAGATCTCTAAACTATGTATGTAAGAATGCGTGAAACGAAAATAATAATTACTAAATATAAAAGTACTTGATGTGTTCTCTTTTTATCTATCTATCTATCTATCTATCTATCTATCTATCTATCTATCTATCTATCTATCTATCTATCTATCTATCTATCTATCTATCTCTATCCTATACATATGTACATATGTATGTATGTATGTATGTATGTATGTATGTATGTATGTATGTATGTATGTATGTATGTATGTATGTATGTATGTATGTATGTATGTATGTAT